>CM031242.1:430746082-431129794 GCA_018340775.1 Taxus wallichiana var. yunnanensis | reverse complement strand
AACAAGATGAAAAAAACAATGAGAAGGAGGCTATTGTTGTTCTACAAGATGATCAAGAAGAAGGGAGAAATGATGTACCTGCTCCTTGTTGGACTGTCATCACCAATCCGGCACTATGATAATTCTTCACCGAACTCCTCGTGCTATGATTATTTACTAATGCACAACCTTTAGTTTGGTGGATGTAATCTGGAAACAAAACAACAACATAACACAAGAATACCATCGACTATGATAAGACGGAATGATAACAAATCTGAAATATCAAAGTAAATTATAATATTAACATGAAATTGTTACAATCTCACCCATGAGGTACTTCAAGTGTTATTGACTTCACTTGCCTTTCACCAAGACTATGGGAGAAACTTTACAATTACACCTCTTAATGGCTTCTTCAACACATCTTTAAACTGATGGCTTCCTTTGCACACTTCCTACAATATTTCTCACTACTTCCTTCTATGCTAAATGAGGGGGGTGGCCTCTCTATTTATAGAACTTCCAGGCTTATCCATCTTATCTCTAAGATAGGATAAGAAATCCACTCTAACGAATCATATTCCATACCTTAACTCTTATCTGTACATGTAAGCTTATCTTTTAAGATAAGATAAACCTTATCATTTTACATGGGTTCCACATTTTTAGACTTTTTACAAATAAAATACACAAAATATTTATGACCTCACTCCTTGTCCTTATTACCAATATAATATTTCTAATTCCTAATCATGTAGACCCTACTTCTCTAATTACCCAAACTTTGACATTTTAACATTACCGGACCACTTACGACAAATATTTACTTTTTACAACATTCCTATTGTACTTTGACTGTTACCATACTCCACATTATTGGTGGCACCGTCTGACAGCCGTTATCTTCTATTAGATGCTACTACTAATTATGCTTAACAACATCCTATTCCTAATACATACATTAATGAAATAGAAATTATGGAGGAAAATTTTAGTGTCGACAAACCCAATACATGATGCACTTCCTTCGAACAGGCATGTGCCCTCATGGGATGAGTAAAGCAAAAAGAAGACATTTCAGGCTACAGGCCATCCCATATGTTCTTATTGATGGTGTCTTGTTCAAAAGAGACATCAATGGAATTCTTCTGAGATGCATTGGGACAGACCAGGTGGAGAAGGTACTACAAGAATTCCATGTTGAAGCAACTAGAGGTCATTTTTCTCCAAGAGTGATAGCATTCAAAATCATGAAAGCAGGATATTATTGGCCCAGAGTGTTTAGTGACTGTTACACATGGATCAAAAGGTGTAAAAATTGTGCATTCTTCAAAGGCAAAGAGAGGCTAGCAACACTTCCATTGCACCCAATCTCATTCGACCAACCTTTCATGCAATTGGGATTGGACTTCATTGGATTCATCAATCCAAATTCAAGCTAGGGCCACAAGTGGATTTTGATAGCGGCGATTATTTCACCAAGTGGACTAAGGCAGTGGCACTCAAGGAAGCCAATGAGTCTAGTATCCTAGATTTATATGAAGTGATATTAACTAGATTTGGAGTACCAGCCACCATCATATCAGATAATGCATTAGCATTTATAGGTTCCAAGATCACAGGATGGGTTATGTCAAGAATGGGACTTATTTGAGTACTTCATCAAACTATTACCCTCAAGGTAATGGCTAGGCTGAGTCCACAAACAAGAACCTGCTAAAGATCATCATAAGAACTCTTGATGAGAATCAAAGGACCTGGCACACAAAGCTCAAAACGGCCTTATGGGCTAATAAAATGACACCCAAGAGATCTATAGGTAGCTCCCCATTCAAGCTTGTCTATGGGAAAGAAGCAGTGTTTCCTATATCACTTGAGTTACCAGCATTGGAGCTTGTGAGGCAACTAGAGATGTCTAATTTGGACCAATGGAGGCCAGGTATGCGGAGTTGATAGAATTAGAAGAGATCAGAGAGCATACTCTCTAAACATTAGAAAAGAATCAGGCTTCAATCAAGAAATGATTTGACAAGAAGGCAAAAGTAAGGACCTTCCAGGAAGGAGACTTGGTTTTGAAATGGGATGCAGATCGAGAAAAATAGGAAGGCATTCCAAATTTAACGCCATCTGGAGTGGCCCCTATATGATAACAAGATGCAAAAGTAGCAATGCTTTCCAGTTGTCTATGTTGGAGGGAAAGAGTTATAGATTCTAGTGAACAGGATCTATCTTAAGCACTACTACTAAAAGGGAAGTCTCATCATGTACATATTAGTTTATTTTCTCTTTCCTCTAAGTTCTTATGCACGTTGTCTTGCTATAGTGTAGATTGCTTTTTCCTAAGTGCTTTGCATACTCTGCATGTTCCATTTAGAGCATGTATGATTTCAAATTTTGTATATAGTCGTGGTGCTATTTTTTGTTGCTCTTATGCAGTCCATTCAGAGAGACAGATGAAGCCCTGAGTTAAAACAATTTTCTACTCTCAAAACCTTCATTTCAATATTTTCTTATGAAATTTGAGAGTGCAAGCAGCTGGGCTCGTGAATCAGAGGCATAATTAGTATCATAATATCATTCTTGACTCCATGCCCAACAGATATGAGAAGGCAATTGGTATTTTCATCTAACAGGAAGATACCCCGTGAGTCACCAAATTGTTATCCATATTTCACCCTCCATGTAAAATATTGGATCGAGTCACAACCCCGCATATAAGAAACCTAAGAAAACTCATTCAAATCTTGTAAACTGGTCGCAAAAAGAGTCAACCATAGAGTAACGGAGGTTAAGAGAGATCAAGGGATCCTGTACAAAATAAACGACTCTGTCGGGCCGTTTCCACATCTTAAATCCGTTCTCCAAGTCACAGGTAGACTCAACAATGGGATAACGGGGTTAGATAAGAAGGAGTGATTCTACAGAGGAACTAGAGACAAGAAGGGGAAGAAATGGTAAAGATCCGAAGTCCCCAAGATCGAAATGGTTCAGGAAGAAGCCCAAAATGACTAAGTATGAAGGAGGCAGCGGAAGAGACCACGTGTCCTAATGGTGCTTCTCCAAAAGTGAATCCAAAAGGGGAGCTCAAACTTGCACAAGCCCTCCATGTAACAAATGGTCAAAAAGAGTCAAGGGGCGGACAGAAAAGGCTTTCAAATTGGCTAAGTATAGAAGTGTAAACGGAGAATGCCAAGTGTCAGTGTGACGCATCTCCAAGAGTTGGTCCTAAGGCGGAGACCCAAATAAGCGCGAGCTCGCTATTTAGCACAAAGTCTAAAAGTAAGAAGGACCATTAAAAATTCCACAGATATGCAGAGGCCGACAAGTGTTTACTCAATGCTCCTCCAAAGGAAAACTTTGGGTCGGGTTTGCAAGCAAGCGTGGTGCCTCCACATGTTTTATCTAGAGGGCATAATTAGTTTAATAGTCAATGTATAAGCCGGAAGAGGCTGCCAAGTGTCTTAATGAAACTAATTCAGAGTTAAATGTAGAAAAGGGTTTCTAAATGAGCACCAAACTGATGTGTGTCCCAGAGGAAAGTTGGCCATCGGTGAAAAATTGGTTCTTTGCTCCTTGTTATCTCAAAAGGGATAAAAGTTACAAAATGACCCGCAATTCCACCCAAGGAAAAAGTCAACATTTAGGCCCGAGTCAAAACCAAGGTGGGGAGTCGGGGAAAGGTGAAAATTTTCCTTTCGTCCAAAAGGCACAAAGGTAAAAATGGAAGCACATTTCCCAGCCAACCAAAAGGAGCCACGTGTCCATGTGGAGCTTCGGGGTTGCGGGAGTTTTTAAGCTTTGCATTTTTGCGCAAAAAGGGAAAAAGATAAATTACGGACCCGAACCTGATTTTTGTTCCAATATGGCTGCCACGTGTCCCATACAAAAAGGGGGACCCATTTTTCAAATTTCTTTCCGCCCATTCGTATGGACTCGATACAAATTTCGAAGGGGCATATCTTTTGACTCAGGGCTTGAAATATTGTGAATCTGACACCATTGGAAATATATTAGCCTCACCTACACCATGGAGGTCTGAAACTTTAATTTTGAGGGGTTAGGTAAAGAAAAATAGAGATGTCTTCGGGCCTTCAATGCAGGATCCATCTATCTCAACAACCAGATCGGATTCGATCTGTTTCTACCATTTCCTTTTCTTTCAAGTCTGCTAAACCAAGAATCGATGTAGTAAAGGCAGATTTGGGGCATAATCTATCGAAGCATTAACAAAAGTGGTTGAGCTTCACCGCATTTCTTGCTTCTCTCTCTCTCTCTCTCTCTTTCTTCTCTCTGATCGAATCTATAAATATGAGGGTAGGATTCATTGTAAAGGGTTGGACATTCTTTGTTTTGTAGGCTCCCTTCTCCTTCTAGCAAAGGGATTTGTGGGGTTCAAGCCTTCCATTAAAATTGTAATATGTTTTTGCCTTTTGGCTACTTTATAAAGAATCGTATCTTTCCATAGAGAAATAAAATATGTTTCGTGATCGATCTTAGATCCTTTCTTGTTTCTTTTGCTTCCATTTGGTCTCCCATTACAGATCTGGCTATCTATGCTTGTTTCTACCTTTTGGCTATACTCAGTAATGAACGTATCAATCCATAGTAGAGAAATAAAATACGTCTTTGATCGATCTTAGATCCTTTCTTGTTTCTTTTGCTTCCATTTAGTCTCCCATTATAGATCTAGCTATTTGTGCTTGTTTATTGTATGCATTTTATTGGTTTGTGTCAAAGGAAAAATAAGTGTTCATCATTCCTTTGGTGCATCACCTGGTAGTTTAGTTATTTCTTATTTCTTATACTCTTTTATCCCTATCTCCTTGGAAAGTTTTAGATTAGGTATAGAAATAGATCCTCTACAAATCCTTACGTATGCACCTAAATAGAGGGATAAGGAACCAACCTTTAATTTGGAGAGATTTTCCATTTTTGCAAGGTCCCACACCTTAAGAAAATTTCAATGTTATGCAATCACACCAAATGACTCTTCCTTAAGAAAAATAGATCTATAACTCATTTGGGGGTGCTGTGATTTTGCATTAACAACACTCTAAACAACATGAAACAAATTGATCCATGTCTCTACAAAGTCCTCTCTCGATGATACAACTGTCTCAAGGTGGCATGCATCTTCTTCACCCCGGGATGGGCTGAATATGGTTTACAATGTGCCTCTATCGAATATCTGTCTCAAGCCTCCTTCTATGGGAACATAAATCCGCCACCGTGCACGAGATGACCATATGCCTCTAAATAAAAACCATCAAACTTCCCCTCAAGGGGTCTTTGAGACTCGATCTCTGCTCTGGCTGCAATGTAGAAGCTGTCGTGAGGAAGCTGCTTTGAGAATCCTACTCCGCAAATTTGTGCTCACTGAGGTGGCCATAGCCACATGCCTCCGTCTACTAAGAGTGTTTACAACCACATTCTCCTTCCCTTTCACATTCTCTATCTCCATATCATACTCATAAAGCAACTCCATCCAATGCCACTGACGAGCGTTAAGATTGGGCTGCATGAAGAGGTGGTGAAGACTCAAGTGATCAATCTTGAGTGTGAATCTCCTGCCAAGAAGAAAATGTCTCCATCGAACCAAGGTGTGCACAAACTGCTGCAAGCTCAAGATCATGAGTTATATAATTAATCTCATAATCTTTGAGTTTTCTAGACTCAAAAGCCACCACTTTACCTTCCTACATCAATACACCTCAAAGTCCTACCAAAGAAGCATCCGTGCATACAAAAACTCACCTGTGGATCCGGCATTGCAAGAATAGGTGCTGTAGTGAGACACTCCTTCAGTGTCCTTAAGGCCTGCTCACATTTGACTGACCAAACAAACTTATTCACTTTTTTTGAAGGGAAGTGAGGGGTGCACAATCCGAGAGAAGTCCCGAAAAACCTCCTGTAATAACCTCGCTAACCCCATGAAGCTGCGCACTTCACCACGATGGTGGGTGATGGCCAATCCATAATAGCTCCAATCTTGGAAGGATTGACTTTGATACCTTCCCGAAATGATATGACCCAAATACCGCACCTCTGTCTGAAAGAATTCACACTTCTCCAAGATCCTGTAAAGCTGCTTTGCTCACGAAGACACTGAAGAACCTAGCAAAGGTGCCCCTCATGCTCCTCACGAATACGTGAGTAAATCAAAATGTCATCGAGGAAGATGAGCATGAAGTGATCTAAGAAGGTCCTAAATACCCCATTCATCAAAATCATAAACACTGCGGGGTGTTAGTTAACCCAAAAGGTACCACTGTGAACTCATAGTGGCCATATCTCGTACGAAGGCGGTATTATGAATATCTACCTCTCAAATCCTCAACTGATGGTAGCTTAACTTAAGGTCTATCTTAGAGAAAATGTGGCTCCCTTCATCTGATTAAACAAATCATAAATGCACGAAGAGGATAACGATTCTTGATAGTTACTTTTTCACCAAGGTAGTCAATACACAACTGTAAGGATCCATCCTTCTTCTTTACAAAGATCATTGGTGCACCCTAAGGGGATACACTAGGATGAATTAGGCCTTTCTCTAGAAGGCCCTCAAGCTGCAACTTGAGCTTGTAGAGCTTAGGGGTAGTCATCCGATAAGGTGCTCGTGAGATAGGCTCTGCTCCCGAAACCAGATCTATATGAAAATCTATCTCACGTGGGGGCGGTAACCCTAATAGCTCCCTTGGAAAGACATCTGAAAACTCTCAAAATGGGATGGTCATCTAGCGATGGTCCACTAGACCCATCCTTTGATCGGTCACTAATCTGTGACAGAAAACATCTAACAACCCCATTGCATACACCGCTTAAGCTGCATAGTGGAGATGGTATGAATAGAAATGGGTCTCCTGACCCCGCTATCACTGCCTCAACTCCTAGATCATCTATACAAGATATGATCTTGTGGTAACAATCCACTCGGCTCAGGTGTGCGATAATGAGTCCATGCCCAAAATGACTCCATAAAAGCCCAACATAAGGATACAAAGATCCAAGGTAGTGGTGAAAGGTCCAAAATCGACTACACACTCCTTAACTAAGGAGTCTACAAAGATATTAGCTCCGTGAAGCCATCTCAACATCCTAACTATGACCTTGCCTAACTACTAGCATCCCGCATCACTCTAGTAAAGATGGTGTAATAAAGGATTTAGAAGAACCATAATCAAACAAAATGGAGGTAGGAATACCACCAATGCTAGTTGTAGTCTCAATAACTGTACTTTGATGCTCTGCCTGGCGGTTCTTGACCGCTGCGTACATCCTATGACTTGCACCCCATGTCACCAATAATAGGCTCGAGAGATCTCGTGTCTTACCCTTGTTACTAGGGTTCTGTGGCGATCTCTCCAAAGTGTCAAGTAATACCACATCTAAAACAACCACCCGATCCTCTCCCATGAGTAGCATCTCTAGTGAGTACCTTATAGGGGTGTCTTTGTGGATCCCGATGACCCGGTGTGGACTCTGCCGAGGTCTTTGATGGCAAGCTCCTACTGACTAAGCTCTAGGTGCTCCCTGCATCCTAATGGGACCCCTAGGAGGAGGCCCCATATTCTGACCCCTCTGTGCATCAAATCTCTATGGAGGTCTATATGGTGGGTGAGATTGCTTCTGCTGCTACTGTGGTTTAAAATTTTACTGTGTTGAACCCTGTCCCCCATAAGGAGGAGGTAATGACCCCCTCGATCTGTTGTCCTGCATCTGTTGTATACAGCTCCGGACTCGGTCTCTAGCCTATTGGGTCTTTCCCCTGAGTCTCCTATGCTATATAGGCCTTCTCAACGGCCTCAGAAAGTCTATGGATAATGGATCCGCACTGCACCTCCAATATCTAGATTCAGGCCCCAGATGAACCTGTGGATCCACACCCGCTTATCCTACATGTAATCAACATACTAGAGTAGATCCAAAATCTACTCTCATACTCAGCCACTATAAGAGATGCCTGTCGGAGGTCATGAAACTCATCAATCCTCTATTATACGAACCTCTGAGATAAATATCTGCTCTTGAACCACTCCTCAAAGAGCTCCCAGGTAACTATCTCAGAATCAACATGGAGCTTTTGCTCCTCTGTCCTCCACTAGACGCTACTCCATCCCTCAGTAGATGGATCGCAACACGAGCTTTCATGTTGCTAGAATAAGGGCAGAGCTTGAAGCATCTGCTCAAGCTCACCAACCAGGCCTCTTCCTGAAATCCACGTATGTCACCAGAATAATGTGATGGCCATAGCTTTAGGATCTCCCTGATGTGGTCTGAAGTTGTAGTTTGATGACCCCTAGGCCTCTCTACATGCTCATCCCTAAGCCTAGGGCTCCGAGACCTATCTCTGTGTCCTGAAATCTGATCTCCTTGTCCCCTCTGCGATGACTCTGCTCTAATTGACTCCACGTGAGATTTCTCTCCTCTATGCCCCTCGCTATGCTGAGGAGATGCACGAGCCTCAAAGGATGTCACCCTATCATGTCCAATCCCAGAACATTCTCCTACGGTCCCTCCGTGTATAGTGACATTAACATTACGAAGTGTCTCAGTAAAATCTGTGGTAGGATAACTGCTACAACATGATCTGGTGGTGGTAAGTCTAGGTCTTTGTGAAAATACCCCTCATCTTTTCTCGCACCTCCTGCACAGACTAAGGCGAGAGTTAGTTCATTATTCTAGGTTTTTACTCAGTTTCCATGTTTACTAAAATATGCATATTTTCGAACAAAGTTGTTTTCTAGATTTAAAAGTGTTCTAGGTTTCCAATTCATGTCTCAAGTTTTCTAGTATGCCCAAGGGTCCAAGATTTGAACCCATGGCTTTGATACCAAGTGTAACGCCAACTAAAATAACCCACTTGAGACCCAAGAACAACTTAGGATTAGTCAGAAAATTATGGGATAATTTTTTTGTTTAAAAGTGTCTTCTACCAGGTTACAAACTACAGTTGCCACAAGCAAGGTTTAGAGGTCAAATAAAATAATCTTAGCTCATAGTTTTCCCATTACAACAAATATTAAATCTACAGGGTCAAAAATTAGGGTTAGAATAATCATTAAGATTAAGAGGGTGATTTGTCACTCTCGCACCCTCTTGACAGGCCTAAGAGATTCAACCTAATTTCCCCAAAATTAACACACTTGAAACCTTTTAAAAACATTCCCATTAGATAGGAAATTTTCTCACCTTTCCAGTGATATAAATAAGTCCTCCTAACTCCCTATATTTCAAAAGTTATGGGTTGGCGGACCTTGGGAGGAAAATTTTCCCAAGGCGGGTCGACGGGCCTAGGGGAGAAAATTTTCCCTAGGGGTGGGTCTCTCGGGTTGCGGGGAGAAATTTTTCCCGGAGGAGAAGTCAGGTCGGTGGGGCTGGGAGGAAATCTCTTCCCATATGAAGGCCGGTGGAGCGGGGATAAGTTTTGGATATTTTCCCGCTTGGGTGAAAAGCCACCTTTGCACCCGCACACCCGCAAGTCCACAAGGGACATGTGGTGCCTCTAATCCAATGCGAGAAAGGCTGGGTGGCGGGATAAAATAATTTTATCACCTAGAAGGGCGAAAAGGGTAAAATTCACCCGTGCCTCCGCCGACGTGAGAAGATGCCACGTGTCAGCCAACCATTGGCTATGGATTGGCGGGCCGGTGGGGATATTTTGGAATTTTTCCCAAAAGTTTTCTGAAGCGTCCAAGGATAAAAAGATCCGCTCCTCCGCCGATGCCTTGTGAAGCTATGTGGCAAAGCTTTGATTGGTTGCGGTCGACGGGGCCATGGAGGAAAAATTACCAAATATCCTTTTTGGACTTAGATCATTTTTAGACAAAATGAAGGTTTGCGGGTTAGCGAAGTGGCGGGAAACTTCATGACTTTACACTTTTTTTAGAAAAAGGTAAAAAATAAAAGTTTGAGCCAGCGGGTCCACCCAAGAATATTTTATTCATTTAAATTTGATAGTTAGATTATTTTTGAAGCCAAATGATGTAAAACTTCAGAAGGCCATAACTTTTGATTAGGAGCTTGGTTTTTGGCAAATTTGATTTTGATAAATTTTAAAGGGTCAATTTTGAGAAAACATTCTGCAAGCTTGTAAAATGTGAACTGGTATTTTTAACTTATAAATTTTTGTTCAATTTCGACATTATTTCTTTCTCAACATGTCAAACAAACATGGAGGATTGCACTTGGAGGAATTTAGGTTAGATTGTGAAGGTTAATTTGTTTGATAGATTTGCAATTCCAAATTACTAGTTTTTATACAACAAGATGTTTGTAATTTAGCCTTTGCTAAATTTGAAATATTCTATAATAATTTCTTAAGTGTTAAGGTCTAATTGAGATCATTTTGATCATATTAGGTTCAATTTGACATTTCATTTGTCTTCTATAGTTTACAGAGTCATTCTGTACATTTTCTGATTAATATTTTGCAGTTTTGAAAACATCTAACAGAGATAATATTCAAATAGACCTGTTTTCCAATTATCATCTTCTAAGTATTAGAATTCATTTCAAATCCAGTTAGACACATTAAGTTGATTCAAATCAAAGTATTCAAATGCCAAAATACAACTTCAAGTTTTCCAAACACGTGTTATTGCAAAACAGAGTATCATGACATTTCATCATACGTATTTTTTTTTCTTTTCAATAGATAATTCAAAATACATTTCAAACACAGACTTGCAAAGAACGCCAAATTATTTGAACAAGGTAAAAAAATTCCATTGATTCAAAAAAATTTCCTTACAACTTTCTTTTCCATTTCATTCCCAAAAGACATAATATAAATATTTCTTTTCCTTCATTCAAAACAGAAAATAGAGTGCATCTCTTTCACATTTCGAATCACAACTTTCATAACCATTACAAAACTTCATTTCCATCATCAATAATATACAAGGTCATCCACTTCCAAGTGGGAAAGGGTTGCAATAAATAATAAACTCGGAAGGAACTGCCAAAACTATGTTTTTCCTCTACTTCGAACAACAACATGCAGATCCATCATTCTCCAATTTTGATCATAACAAGACAAGGGGAAAGGAAACGCTCTCCACCCAACCAAGACATCCAATGAAAATGAGAAGCCATCCTTCTTCATTGGCCCTCGAGCCCCAACCACAATGCAATAACATATGTGTTTCAACTCCACGCAACAATCAAGCTTCCATAAACACACATGTAATATTTCACATGAACATTTCATATTTAAAACACGGTCAAAGAAAAACAGCGGTTTACAAACACAAAAAAATGAAAACAAGAATCAAGCTTCACCATGCAATCCAAAGGAGCAAGAAACTATGGGGATGTTGCTTATGCCTCCCAAGGGGAATGGGTATCACCACCTGAGAAAAACTACCAAAATAGATAATTTCAAAACCCGACATGCCCTTATGCCTCCCTTAAGTACCCCTTATTCCTCCCATTTCCTTATGCCTCCCCAACTTCTTAACTCGCCCCATAACGAGTAAAGAAATGCAAGATATTTCTTTGTAAGGTGGAACCTAAATCCCAATCCCCCACACTTATACCTCCCCAAAACACTTATTCCTCCCACAAAATAACCCATAGTCTTCTCCTACACCATTCCTAGGCAGTCTACCCAACCAACCAACAAGAAATAACAAACATACAACCATTCACATATTCATAAAAAGGAAAGAAGAGCATTTTCAAGAGCCAAGCTCTTACCTCTCCATGATGGATTTTGTTCCAAGGTTCAAACACAACAAGCTTTCCAATAAAAAAGCAGTCCAAGATCAACAATCTACCAAAGATGCAACAATCTCCAACTCTCTCTCAATTTGTAAGAGCTCCAAAACCAAAAGCAAGTCGCCAAAATGAAGTGATAAAAGTGAAGCAACCCAAAAAGAAGCCAAGGAATTCAAATATATAGAAGAGGGAAGAGAAAAGGATGATGTGGATCCATGTAGGATGCCACATCACACATCCTCAACTCCAACCCATAAGCCAACTTCAATCTCCAAGGCACAATAAATAAGTAGGTGAACAAATGAAAATTTACTTACACACTCCAAAACAATCCCACACCCCATAAGAACTGAAATTAATAAAATGTAAGAAAGTGTAATTAAAGCATACAAATTGACTTACAAAAATGTATAATGAAGGCTAGATTTAAACTCTCCAACCATAGGTAAGGTTGGTATGCAAATTTAAGAGGTATGGGACAAGTTTAACTTGTCCCACAAGCCTCCAAAATCAGCCTCCAAGGAAAAATTCAGATTTCAAAAGAAGGTGGAGTGTTTCATACTCCAAAATTTACTTACATAACTCTTACACATCACTTACACTTATCTCACAACATTTAATACAAGAGCCAACAACTCCTATAATTACTTTCTTATGTCCCAATTTGATTACTCATATTACTTTATCGCAATTTATTTCAATAATAAAAATGGAAAGCACATCACTTATAAAACACACATAACATTGACAAAGGACCAATTAAAAGAAAAACATAAATCCCTTGGTCACATTCGAAGGTGATCCCCCATGGGAATGCCTAACAACAATCAAACACACACAACAAATACAAGCTGCCATGGTGACCTTGTTGAATTCATCTAGAATTCCAATGTGGTTGGTTTCAATCCCCGATGTTTATTGTGATATTTTAACCTACAAAACACAATAATATTTGGTTCGGCCTTGTGGCCGTATCGTAACATCTAAAATGAATATAAATATAATTCCAAAACCATATATACATATGAGTCACAACATCATCAAGGGTTTTTATAAACTATATGATCATCAAATTAATTCCACTTTCTAGGTCTACTCAAAATATCTAATTATCAAATATCCGAACAACATCTATAATATAACCATGTCAAACAATATATTAACATCAATATATAAGAAGTTTCCAATAATCATCATGCATTATCTATGAATCAAAGTCCACAATAAACCATGATCTAACATCTAACATCATACTAAATCAAACTATAACAATGTCCATAATATAATCAATAGTGTCATGATCAGTATAAAAGGGTGTCAAAGGGAAGTGGGCACTACACTTCTATTGCAATAATTAGTTTAAAACATTATAATAAAAAAAGACAAACCTCACACAATAAACTAGACTAAAAATGTCTCGAGAACTATGTGAAATGCATCTCCGAATTATACAAAGTGTCCAAAAATACAATTTAATTTTTCTAAACTTCTCAATCTAACTTCTAAAACACTAGTAATATATCATGATAATTATTAAATATTAATGATCTTATAACTAAGTACATGTGTCTTGTGTATGCTAAAACAGAGTTAATATTAATGATCCTCGTATGGTTAACCTTTCGAACATGGTTAAATTTTTATGTTTAGGATTTTGATGGTTTTCCTGTATTTATTGAGGGCTATTATTGATTTCTCCTATTTAGTGGTTAACATTAGTGTTTATGATCAGATAGTCATATATCATAACATCTTGTGTTGCAGTGCTCCGTTTTTAGTATTTACAAGTTAAAAGATTGAGAAGATTAATTGCCTGATCAATTTGTAGTTTTAGTGTGCGCTTTGCAAATGAATATAAACGGACTAGATGTTTACCATTGGATATTTTGTGAATTTAGGATTTGCATACTTTTAGTTTTAGTTGGTTTAAATTTTATTTTCCTTGGTGTTTTTGTTTCTTGTGGTGTACTTTTGTAGCGGTTTGATCTATTTATCATATAGAAAGAAAATATGCAGGATTTCTTTTCATTATAGTTGGGATAGTTGGTTCTGTTTCTTTGTGTTGCAGCATCAACACTTTTCAGGTAATTTTCTAAGAGAGTAACTATTAGCTAAGTAATTTCTATAAAAGAATGTGCAACAATCATTCTCGTTACAGTTTCCATTGCTCTATTTCCATAGTAATGTTTTATCCTATTGTTACACAGTTGGCTTTTTTATATGGTCCCAACTACATTAAAAATAATCCCAATTATATTGTATTTTAATTGTGGGGTATTGTTCTCCAGATTTGGCTATTCTGTTTGGGATATATATTTTTTTCTTTAAAAATTTATTTATATTTAAATAATAGCTTTTATGTTGTAATGCAGAGTAAATGTAGAAACGTCATTTAGATTTAGATAACAAATTATATATTGTGTAATGTAGAGTAGATGAGTCTAATTTGTTGTTCATAATTTAACAATTATCAATGATATAATACTTATTTATGTGGGGTCAATGTTTTTAGCATGGTTTAATTTTACAGGTTTAGGGTGTGATATGTTTCCTTACATTTGTTTAGGGCTTAGAGTTTCTTTAAATTGATTAGTCTATACACAGTCCATTGGAGAGTCTATAGATATATCTGATGGTGAATCCTTGTACATGTGTGCTACATGAGAAAACTGTATGCAGTTGTGTTTGAAAATTTAGATTGAGAAATTTATTTGCCCTGACCTTCAGTTAGCAAGGTTATATTGTGCTTTTGGTCTCTGGACATTTTTATATAATTAGTGGATGCATTTCACATGGTTTCTTCGTATGGATAGTAATTTTTAGTCTAATTATTTGTTGTTTATGTTTTTAAACTAATTATTGCAAAGTAATTATTGAAAGGGTTTAATTTTTTCTATTTTGTTTCCCTGTATTAATGTTAGATTTATTTACTATTTTGTTGTCCTGTGTTAATAATGGATTTATGTAACTCCATTCTTTTTGGGATATTGGAGTTGTTTTCTTTTATCTTGTTGCATTTTTTCAAATATTATATGTGTTTTCTATAGACAATTCTTTTAAATAGTTAAAATGTATTGTAAAATAAATTTGGTCCTCTGTTAACACTTATACTTAAGTTTTTTCTATAGGATTTTTAGCAATTAGTTAAAATGTATAATTAGTTAGGTTGTATTTCAAAACGATACTAGCAATCAGTAAAAATTGCAGCAATAATTCATGTTTGATCAATGAATGATTTCTATGAATATTCTTTTATCACATAGTGAAAATGGGCTTTTGAAATACTGTCATTGTCGACAAAAGAAAAAAGAAACCCATATTTGAAGAATAATGCAGATCTTTGAATCCACCAATTATTTAATATATACCTTAAAATACTAGCAATCTTTTGAAATACTTGCTCTGTGGTGTCATTGTTTGAATACATGTCTTTTATTTTAGTTGAAAGTTGAAAGACTAATGAGGAGATTAAAATTCAGATTAATATCATTTTATTTAAAATTCTATTATTTTCTCTTCATTTTTAATCTTGAAGGCTAAGAAAAAAATTTCAACTGCTTCGTTTGAGGTAAGTAATTTTTAAGTTTTTAGTACTGTTTGTTTATAGTCATTTTGTATTTTTTAACGGTTTAAAAGCAAATATGCCAAGGATTTTGATTTTCTTTAGTAGGGTTCGATTTAATTTTTTTATATCTATTTTCTTTTTCTACCTTATACCAATGTCTTAGTGGGGATATTGTTTTGTTTGATTAGTGAATATTTGAGACGACATACAGAGCACAATTTCCTCTAATTTGATATGAATGAATGCTTGTTTTATTGCTCTTATAATTTTCTATAAAAAAATTATTTGGTAATTTGGAGATGCTAATTCAAACCTGTCATAATTTGAACCTATGCCAGCTGTGCGGAAGGCCCCAAGTCCTACTACTACACTTAACGAGGATGTTATTACTCTATTGATCATTAAAGGTAATTACTAATGGATAGTTAAAATATCTCTACCTATCATTTTATTTAATGCTCTGTTATTTGCCTCTTAAAAGTATTAACTGATGTTTTAGATTAATAATTTGTTTTATTTCCTGAAGTGATTGCCATTAAAAATGTCCACAATTTCCTTGATTGCCATTAAAAACAGAATGTGTATTTCCTCTTTTTTACAAATAAAGGAGAAGATATTCATTCCTGAAGTAAACCTGAATCGAAACCTTCCTACTCTTCCCGCTCCAACAAGTTGAATCCTTCTTTCCTCCAAAACTCATGCAGGTATTCCAGAAGGGGAGAATGAAAATAGATGAAGGAAAAATAACAGAAAAATATAATGAAAGAACTATAGTTGGGCAACATATTGAATAATTTTCGTGGTTCTCAATCTTGGTATGTGTTTTAATGCATGCCACACACTTGTGCCATGTGAAGGTGTTTCACTTTATGAAACCCATAATTTTCAATAACTAAATAAAAATTTTGGCTTACATGCCAAATCCTCTAATATATATATATATATATATATATATATATATATTTCATACATTTCTTTTACTTTAGTTGTTACCCATCTTAATGGTTAAGTTAAAATTAACCTTCATAATACAAGTCCACATATTTCCAACAATAAATTACCATAAAAATTAGTTGAATTTTCAGGTTTATATAAAATATTCCAATACAAAAATCACCAAGTCCGTAAATAATAATTCTAATATTCTCATAAAGTTGGCTTGATATAGCATTGTCAAATTAAACAAAGACAATTATCATCGCGGTCATGCAAAAGTCGAACAAAACAAAAGACGACCAAACCAATTAAAATAAAGTAACTTAATACAAATAACCAAAAGATTCACTATCATTTATGAAATGTTTTACCTATGATTAAGGCCTTATCATGTTTTAGGAAGGATCATCAAGGTGGGTGTGGGGTTATTCATTCCGCAATTTCATGCCCCGCAGCAGGTCAGGGTCTCGTTGGTTCAAAATTTCTCGGGTGGGCGAGATCTATGGATAGACAGCCAACAGCAGGTGCAGCGGCATAGCCCCTCTTTATGACAACAAAGTGAAACTGGTTTATTGCTATTCTACCAAAGCGGAACTGTGTAAGTCCTACAATATTTTGCCTTCAGGGGGTTTGGGATCTCATCCCAAAGAGAGTTAGTTTCGTTGAAGAACAAAATGAATAGAAGAAAGATGGATCCGAGGGAGAAAATAAATGAATTCCAAGTAGAAAGGTCGAGGGTTTATGTTTTGGGCCGGTAGTAAAGAGCCAAACTTACTCACATAAACAAAGAAAGCAATACTCGATAAAATAAATGACAAAAGTAGATATGAATATAACAGAATAAACACACGAGATATGACGCAAGAAAGATCTAGTGCATATAACACATGAATTCAACACAAAGTCTCAATATTTGTATTAATGTTTTCTTCTCATTACAAGAAAGCTCACGAGCCTTTCTCTCCCCACTTCTATTTTTCATACAAGATTGTCCACCTTTGAATACTGCAAGTATCCAAGTATTTATAGAAGGAGAAGGAGAAAGAAGACAAAAAGGAGCCAACAACTTATTTACATAATATCTACAAAATATCTAAACGTCAAATGTTGAATTTGGGGCAATTTTGTGGATGACAACATCCCATGGTGCAACATGGATGATGTCATCGCGTGTGCCAACATACTTTTAAATAATTTTACAAAAATGGGATTTATCCCAGGAGGAGGAAGCCTATTCATCATCATCCCTTCGCTCAAATGGAGTGTCTTGCTTTTGCTCTGGAGAGGTGATATGATACTGAGCTCGATACTCCATGAACTTGTTGATCATCTTCTAAAGTTGATCATGATCGGGACCCTTTGTGTGATCTCCGATAACCTCGCAAGTTTCTTGTTCATCTCTGAGCCTATTAGGGAGCTTGAAGTATTCATTGCCTGCCTCTATCAAGTACCCGATGAAATCGTGGCAAGCCAGAAGGTTGTTAATAGATTCTCGGTCAAAAGTGACCTCTGGCGTCAAACCTTGTGATGCAATTCCCTTGAAAATTTGAATAGTATTGTTTGCTTCTCTCAAGGTGAACGATGCGCCAAGCAACCCTGAGACATCCTCAAGACAATATGCTCCATTTGATGTTTCGTGTCTAGGGCTTCCTCCTTGATTTTGTCTATCTTTTCTAGGACAAACTCCATTTGATCAACCCGATAGTCTAAAGTGACAAGCGCTTTGTTGTGTGCTCACGGGTGATCAATGATGCTGAATTTTAACAAGTCATCGGTCGGGTAGTCGACCATTTTCTAGAATGTCTTGTGTTGCAACTTGGCATGGTCCAACTCTTTAGAGATGGGTCCTGCTATTGCCTAGAGTTCATTGTTTTCCTTATCTATACTTTGGTAGAGGCCTGTGAACTTCATGATTACTTCCTCACTGTCTCTGAGGATCTGCTCTCTCTAGGAGGACACTGCTGCACCTTGTTCGCCAATCTTGGTGTATTCATTTATCTTCTCCTGACTAAGGACTTCAGGAGTTTCGGCGGTAGCTATAGGAGGTGCATTGCCCATTCTTTGCAGAGCTTGGAGAAGATGTTTGTTTTGTTCCTTTAACATTCTCTTCTTCTCCTTTGCTTCTTGCAGTTTCTTGCTTGAAAGGGCATCCACACCGACAAGGCCTCTCCTTGTAGGCTCTCTGATGATGTTCCCATTGTGACTTGGGTCACTGTAAAATCTGTAGGAGACATATCTTCTTTCTTCTTTATGGGATCCGGGTAGGCTATCTCCATAACCCTTTCACCTGAAGCACTTTTTGAGAAGCGAGTTATAGCTTTTTGCTTCTTTGGTCCTTTAGCCGGGATGACGGAGAAGTCCATGGGTGCAATGGGGAATTTCCTCTTGTGTTGGCTTAGGTGGTCTGAGATCCATCTTGGACTTATGGGAGTGGGACTAGAGGACGAAGAAGAAACAGGGGTGGAAGGAAGAACAACTACAGTGGACATAGGGAAGTGTGTCGAGACACTTGGTGGCGGCATGGAGAAAGGGGCCGACACACCAATGCTCATGGGATTAGGAGTCACTACAAGAGAGGAGGCCATGGGGCGGAAGGGATCTGCAAGATGAGGGAAGAAATGTTGGGGGATAGATCCGCAAGGGAAGAGAAGATGGAGGAAGAGGGAGAGGGAAAGGAAGAAGACGGAGGAGAAGACACAACCAAAGGAGTGGTTGTTTGAGCAACATGAGGAGGGGAAGGAGGAGCGGGAGAGGGAATGGTTGGTACCTCACCAATTGTAGTTGTGACAACATCCTGAGTGGATGTGTCCATTGGAGCACTTACCACTTCTTCTTTTCCTGGGGACACTAAGTCCACAACTTGCTCTTTTGCGGTAGTAGGAGGATTTTAGGATCTTTCTCTTGAGCAGTGCTTGCCTCTCCCACTTTATCTTTCCCTTTGCCTTTAGGAAAGTGTTCTGGCCTGGTGGGTGCATTTCCCAGGTGAGATGTGGTAAAATCTATCCCAAAGATAGATGATACCATTTTTCTTACACCAATGCTCGGTGTGTTGTAGAGTAGGTTGAACCCTTTCTTGGATGGTCTAGGGTGCTTTGTTCCTGTCAATATCTGCGAATGACCAATCATCCCCATCCGTGTCTAGGTAAACTTGATCAATTTCCTGATCAATTTCTAGGAAATCCTTTGGGATGATGGCCATGCCATATTGAATGATCTCTGCCAGGGCGGTAGGGAGTGATCCTTTCATCTGAGTTTGACTTCATGATTTAAGTCGATGTAGATATCCTCGATCTGAGGAACATGGATAGGATCGATCTTTTCCCTTGGAAGGCAACCATGAGGATCAAAGGTTGGCCTTGCCGGGAAATTATGCTTCAAATTGAGCAATTCAAGCTCTGCATACATCTCCCGAGCTTTACTTTGTGAGGGGCATGTGTACCTACCTACGTGGAGGGGAATGGAGTTCCTCCCTTCTTCCTCTTCATACACTTCTCGTGATAGGTGATAAGCTACCTTGATAGCTCCAGAAGGATTAGTTTGGGCCCCGCATATCTCAGCAATCTTGTGGGTTCTCCCAAGAAGTTGGCAGCTCTGAGATAGGTAAAGGTGGGGAATTGCGTAAACAACACTCCCCACTTCATTGTGGCGGTGATCACGCTTTTGCTTGTCCGACCATGAGTCATGTTGGGCCTCAAGAGGTAGATGATGCCATAGAAGAAGACATCATTGATCTTGCTGAACTGAGCTATGTTGTTCTCGAGCCTCAACTCTGGATAGTATTCATATATTTTGACCTGGGGCCATACCCCATACTGATTCAACCCTGGGTAGTCTCTCTCTGAGGCAGCTACATATACTACATAGGAGTTCATATAGAACCTCCCAGTTGTTGAAAGTTGTTGAAGTTGTTTCGAGATTGTATCACTGATAATCTCGCCCCAGCCAAAACACTGATCGGGCACATTCTTATTCATTGTTTCCAAATACCTGAGCATCCACTTGTGAAAGTAATGGGCATCAGGGAGCCCATGTACTCGCTTAGGAAGGTGATTGTGTCACTCAGCTCTTTTGAAAAATCACTGTGATGAATGACTTGGGGCCACCTACTCACCACCTTTTTATTCTTGAGGTACACCTCGTTCATCATCTGCATGCACTTGTCCTCATTATCAGTCCAAGTCTTCATGCAGTCTTCTTGACTTACTGCCACAAAATGTCTGTGGTGGGGGATGCCCAAGATAATCTCAAAGTGTCGGGCTGTGAGGTTGATTATCACTTTGCCGTCCTCATTTTCGACACATCTTGTGTCCTTGTTGTTATGTTTGTGGAGCCTATTTTCATGTTAGAGTGTGGTACACCTTCTATGTGTTACACTCGGGTATTTTTATGGCGAGTCCCGCTCGCCGGTGAGCGGTCAGGGTGAAGCCCCCGATGGAAGCCCCAAGCCCCAAAGCAAATTTTCATGGGTGGTTTATTAACCCATGGGTAATGGGTAACCGTTATGGGCTGTTTTTGGGCCCATGTTTTTCGGTACCCATTGTTTTGTAAAACCGCCTCTTCGGTTACCCATAGGTTTATGGGACAGTTTTTGTTTTTCCCATTGTTTTGATACCCACGGTTTTGTAAAACTGCTTAAGTTGTTGTCTATTTATATGGTGTTATGCATATGATAGATAAACAAACAAATGTATTACGATGTGTTTTGAATTCGAGTGTGAATTCTGTAGAGTTTGTTGAGCATAGCTCCAAACGGATCTGGGTATTGTATTGAGAGAGTGGAGGCTTGTAATAAAATATGAGCAAGTGATTCTTGGTGGACGTAGCCCAAATTGGGTGAACCACGTTAAATCTTGTCTCTCTGTTGTGTTATTTATTCTGCACTTTTATTTCAGATCTGTAATATTTTCTGCATATTAGTTTCTACTTTTGCGATTCTGTAAGGGATTATTCCGCATATTTTATCTCTTATTCTCTAACAATTGGTATCAGAGCCTGGTTTGGTTTGCTGAAGTGTTGAATCGCAGGGAAAGTTTTATCTTGAGTGGGAGCTATGGCAGATGATGGAAGATCTAGGGTTGATAAATTCAACGGGCAGAATTTTAGTCTTTGGAAGATGCAGATGGAAGATTACCTTTATCAAAAGGATCTTTATACTCCGTTGTCTGAGAAGGTGAACAAACCCTCGAGTATGACAGATGCGGAATGGGATTTGTTGGATCGGAAGGCACTTGGAACGATCCGGTTGAGTCTTGCATCTTCGGTATTATTTAATGTTTCAAAGGAAAAGACTACAAAAGATCTAATGGATGCATTAGGGAAGTTGTATGAAAAACCCTCTGCCTCTAATAAGATATTTTTAATGAAAAAGTTGTTTAATATGAAGATGTCTGAGAATAGTTCAGTAGCAGATCATTTAAATGATTTCAATACGGTAGTGAATATGCTAGCTTCATTCTACATAGAATTTGATGAAGAAGTTAGGGCTTTATTAATTTTGTGCTCTTTACTTAGAGTTGAATAGCCTTGTAATGGCGGTAAGTAACTCGGTTCCAGCTAACTCGAAGTTGAAGTTTGAGGATGTTGTAGGGGTGATTCTAAGCGAGGAAATGCGAAGAAAAAGCTCAGGGAATCTTCTACTTCAGGGAATGCTTTGACAATGGAAACTAGAGGGAGACAAAAGAATAGAGGAAACCGTGGAAAATCAAAAGATCGGGCAAGGTCAAAATCCAAGAACAAGATTGTATGCTGGAATTGTGGAAAGCTTGGGCATGCAAAGAAGGACTATTGGGAGCTTCGGGATAAGAAGAAACAATAAGAAGAAAACAAGGAGGCAAATGTGGCAATGGGTAATGTATGTCAGGATGCTTTGATTCTTTCTTTGCACAATTCTTACCGATCTTGGGTTTTAGATTCAGGGCTTCTTTCCATGCTTCTCCACATAGGCATTATTTTGTTGATTATGTTCAAGGAGATTTTGGGCATGTTTTTCTTGGTGATGATGAGCCTTGC
This sequence comes from Taxus wallichiana var. yunnanensis, assembly GCA_018340775.1. NCBI lineage: Eukaryota > Viridiplantae > Streptophyta > Pinopsida > Cupressales > Taxaceae > Taxus > Taxus wallichiana. The sequence continues at coordinate 431,107,584 of CM031242.1, read as the reverse complement.
AGCATAGTTGGAAAAGGTTTTGTTCAGGTTAAGATGTAGAATGGGAATACTTGGCTATTGAAGGATGTCAGACATGTGCCTACATTAAGATGAAATTTGATATCGGCAGGGCAGTTGGGAAGTGATGGTTGTACTGTGATATTTACAGCAGACTCTTGGAAGGTTACCAAGGGTGCTCTTGTGGTGGCAAGAGGTAAGAAGGTTGGAACCTTGTATTTAACCACTGATAGTACTAATGATTGTAATCTTGTGGCTTCAGATGCAGATACAACATTATGGCACTATAGGCTCGGTCATATGAGCCATAAGGGCATGAACATCATAAAGAAGAATTTACCTGATATACAGAAACAAGTTTGGATTTCTGTGAAAACTGCATATATGGGAAACAAAAGCGAGTAAGGTTTCTCAAGGTTGGACCTACGAAGAAAGAGAGTAAGTTAGAGTTGGTACATTCTGATGTGTGGGGGCCGGCTCAGGTATCATCTCTTGGGGGTTCAAGTTATTATGTTACTTTTATTGATGATGCAACAAGGAAAGTTTGGGTTTATTGTATTAGACACAAATCTGATGTATTTGACACTTTTGTTAAATGGAAAGCCTTGGTAGAGAATGAAATAGGTCTTAAGCTAAAATGTCTCAGGTCAGATAATGGAGGGGAGTATTGCAGCAATGAATTTAATGATTATTGTTCTAAGAATGGAATCCGCAAGAAAAAGATGGTTCCAGAACTCCGCAGCAAAATGGGGTATCAGAAAGGATGAACAAAACAATAATGGAACGTGCTAGGAGCATGAGGTTACATGCAGGACTGCCTCTTTCTTTTTGGGCAGAAGCGGTGAGCACAGCTGTGTACTTGATAAACAAAGGACCCTCAAGTGCCTTGGATGGAGGCATACCTGAGGAGGCATGGTATGGTAAGAAATTTGATTATTCATTTCTTAGAGTCTTTGGATGTGAAGTGTTTGTTCATATAGACAAGGATGATAGGACCAAGCTAGAGGCTAAATCAGAAAAATGTACTTTCATTGGTTATGGTGGTGATGACTTTGGGTTTAAATGTTGGAGTATTAAGGACAAGAAAATCATTCGGTCTAGGGATGTGGTCTTTAATGAGAAATTCATGTATAAGCAATAGTTGCAGGAAAAGGAAGAATCTAAGAAAGAATATGCAGTGGTAGAGGATCTTCCGGATGGGAAAGTGACCCATGAATCGGTTCGGAACCTACTCTCAACAGAACCCCAAACTCCTACAAAGTGAGGAGGTCTTCTAGGGTAAGAAAAGAACACAGAACATTTTTCTCCTTCTCTTTATTATTTATTACTCACGATAGTGAAGAGCTAGAGAGCTTTGATGAAGCAATGTAGGTAGATGCCGAAGAAGTGGGAGCAAGCCATGGATGAGGAGCATAAGTCTCTCATGGAGAACCAAACTTGGGATTTGGTGAACCTCTACCGAAGGCAAAAGAGCATTACGAGAACAAGTGAGGTGTAAAGATTTAAAGACGAAGAAGGAGGAAAGAAAAGATATAAGGCCCAGGTTGGTGGTCAAGGGGTTTACACAGAAACAAGGTATAGATTTTGATGAGATATTTTCTCCTGTAGTAAAAATGACTTCTATTAGAACTGTTCTTGGAATAGTGGCAGCATAAGACTTGCACTTAGAATAGTTAGATGTAAAGACTGCATTTCTCCATGGTGATTTGGAGGAGGAACTATATATGCAGCAACCAGAGGGCTATGAGGTCAAAGGTAAAGAGGAGATGGTGTGTAAACTGAAGAAGAGCTTGTATGGCTTGAAACAAGCTCCACGTCAATGGTATAAGAAGTTTGATAGCTTCATGATGGAGCAAGGTTATATTAGATGTCACTCTGACCATTGCGTGTATACAAAGAAATTTGAGGATGGAAGTTATATTATCCTATGTTTGTATGTTGATGACATGTTGGTTGTAGGTAAAAACATGCAGGAAATAAAAGTACTCAAGAAACAGCTAAGTGAATCCTTTGATATGAAGGATTTGGGGGCAGCCAGACAAATCCTTGGTATGAGGATAACTTAGGATAGGAAGGAATGGAAGTTGACTTTATCTCAGGAAGAGTACATTAAGAAGGTATTAGACAGGTTTAACATGCAGGATGCTAAACCGGTTGGGACTCCTTTGGTAGGCCATTTCAAGTTATCAAAGGAGTAGTGTCCCATGACAGAGCAGGAAAGAAACCAGATGTCCAAGGTACCTTACTCATCAGCAGTTGGCAGTTTGATGTATGCTATGGTGTGCACTAGACTGATATTGCCCATGCAATGGGAGCTGTGAGTAGATTTATGAGTGATCCAGGTAAAGAGCATTGGCAAGTAGTAAAGTGGATCCTTCGGTATTTGAGAGGGACCATGGGGACAGTTTTGTGCTACAGTGGATCAGACACCACTTTACATGGTTATGTAGATTCAGACATGGCTGGAGATGTAGACAATAGGAGGAGCATGACAGTTATATTTACACTGTAGGTGGGACAACAGTGAGCTGGATTTCACAACTACAGAAGCTAGTGGCTTTGTCAACCACGGAGGCTGAGTATGTTGCTGCCACAGAGGCAAGCAAAGAGATGATTTGGTTACAACAATTGCTTGAGGAATTGGGGCATAAGCAGGAGGAATGTAAGCTGCATAGTGATAGTCAGAGTGTTATACACCTAGCTAAGAACTCTGCTTTCCACTCCAGGACGAAGCATATACAGTTGAGATATCACTTCATCAGGATAGCTTTGGAGGAAGATAAGTTGAAGTTGGAGAAGATTCATACCAGTCAGAATCCTGCAGACATGATGACCAAGGTGGTCACAAGGGATAAACTAAAGCTATGTTCAGCTTTGGTTGGCCTTCGTGGATGATAGTGAAGGGTTGAGAAGCTTGCTCAGTGGAAATTAGTCTCCAAGTGGGAGATTGTTATGTTTGTGGAGCCTATTTTCATGTTAGAGTGTGGTACACCTTCTATGTGTTACACTCGGGTATTTTTATTATGAGCGCTCCCGCTCACCGGGTGTCGGGGGTGGGGGTGAGCCCTAAAGTAAATTTTCATGGGTGGTTTATTAACCCATGGGTAATGGGTAACCGTTATGGGTTGTTTTTGGGCCCATGTTTTTCGGTACCCATTGTTTTGTAAAACCGCCTCTTCGGTTACCCATAGGTTTATGGGACAATTTTGTTTTTCCCCATTGTTTTGATACCCACGGTTTTGTAAAACTGCTTAAGCTGTTGTCTATTTATATGGTGTTATGCATATGATAGATACACAAGCAAATGTATTACATATGTGTTTTGAATTCGAGTGTGAATTCTGTAGAGTTTGTTGAGCATAGCTCCAAACGGATCTGGGTATTGTATTGAGAGAGTGGAGGCTTGTAATAAAATCTGAGCAAGTGATTCTTGGTGGACGTAGCCCAAATTGGGTGAACCACGTTAAATCTTGTCTCTCTATGTTGTGTTATTTATTCTACACTTTTATTTCAGATCTGTAATAGTTTTTGCATATTAGTTTCTACTTTTGCGATTCTGTAAGGGATTATTCCACATATTTTATCTCTTATTCTCTATCACTTGTTATGACAACGGCCCACCAAAATGATGAATTCATTATTAATTGTGCTCACCGGGAGCCCTACAAAGAAAGTATAGACCACTTTGCCAACAAATTTATCCATCCATGGGCTGCGTGTGACCTTCTTGCTCTGGCCCAAAAGTCGTCCATTTCTATATGCCCAAGTTCTGAATCTCTGATATCGAGATTGCACTCTGCAAGTGAGTCAGGCATCTTGACCTTTTGGTATTTATACTTCATTTCTTGCTCCGTCAACTTGGCTTTGCCTTTGGACTTGGTTGGCTTCTTACTCGATGAAGACATAAGTGCACTCAAGGATTGCTGTTGCTCTGCAAGAAGAATCAGAGAGTTCCAATGTAGAAGGGCCATGTTAGCCATCAAGTTGTCCATAAAAGCTTTGCAAAATGAAAAATTATCAACTTATGAGCCTCTGGCGCAAGGCGCATCCTTACTGTAGGTTGCAGGGGCTTTGAAAAGCAAGGCACACTTTTAGGGAGTGTTGCATGGGGGAAAGTAGTGCCAAAAGGGGCGTGGGGCGTGGTCTGGCTACACACAACATTCAGATGTTGATGTCAAGGAATATGTGCTTGCGCCATAGGAAGTGCTTTGGAGGGGCGCAAGAAATTCTTATGTTACACACCTCAGGTGCACCCAGTGCATATTTTCAAGGTGTTGCAAGTTGGTTAAGTGCACCAAAGACTTGGCTTGCGCGGCGCGGGTAGGGTTTGCACAACACACAGTGCTGTCATAGTTGCTTTGGCGCTAGTGCTTGCGCCTTAGAAATTTTACAATTTATAGGGCGCGAGAAGGGCTTATGTTCTGCGCGGTCCTTTAATGCGCCAATGACGTGATCTGTTTTGATGCAACATAACAAAATAGTGCGCCAAAGGGCGCAACTGTGTTTAGTGTAATAGGAGTTTGCAATGCACCATAGTGAAAACAATTTCACTATGTGGGCTGATTTCCTTTTTCTCAATTTTTACTCTTTTGGCTCAGATTTTGATGTCCAGGAGGGAAAACCTAGCAAGGCAAGGAGTGAAGGACAAATGGGCATGAGTTATTTTTGAGGCCGAGCCTTCCATATTTGTAGATTTGGAAGGAAAGGGAAAGGAGGGTTTGCGGTGGTGTTATCCTTTCCTTCTAGATTCATTGTTATTATTCAACAATCCTAATCACCTAGCCCAACATCCATAAAAACAACAAGGATGGTAGAAACCACTTACCCGGTATAAATAATGATGAAGGAAAGAAGTGGGGTCCATGATCACGACAAATGGCACGCATGGGTTGGCGAGCAGCTGATAGGCACAAAGGAATAACTTTTCACATTTTTTTTAATTGTGAAAATGATAGGTCGGGTGCGCCTATATATAGAAAAATGCACATTTATTGTGCCACCAAATTTTTCCTTTGGCGCACTTTACAGAGTGTCAACATGGGGAAGGTTGCGCCATGGCACGGAGTTTAATATGTTGACATCATGTTACATGCACCTAAGGCACACCCAAAAAGGTGTTAACATGCTTGCGGATGTGCTAGGCACACTTAAAGAGGGCACATCATTTAATGATGTTGCAATAAGCATGAGTGCGCCTAGGGACCAAAGGGCATAGTTTCGAGAGTGTTGACACTACATTACTTGTGCCCAGTCAAAAGGTTTGAAAATGGCTAAGTTCTTTAAAACTTGATTTTCCAAAAGGGAGTTTTAAGCCATTCAGAACATTGATAGACCTTTTCAAGGGACCAAAACGGAATTTTGGTAAGGTTACCTGCAAAATTGCCCTTGTCAATTTTACAGGATAATAGGGTCATGATACGAAAAAACAAATGAATTTTACACCCAATGATGATCTCGTCTAATCATGTGTAGATTGAACCATAGTTAATTTAACTTTTAAGAAATTTTGGGATGTTACTGAGACTCCACCCCTTAGAATAATCATCGTCTCGATGATTTCAGGATAAATAGATAAACTAACCCACTATTCATTTGCTGCATAAATATATTTCAAATCAGCTTAGAATTTGTAGCAATATTATTTCAGCTGAATCATAAAGGTCACAAAAACCCTTGTACATATAGAAAATCAGTCATATAATCTGTAGACATAATACATTACTACCTAAACGACATATTTTCTAGGTTCATTAACAAAATATTCAACAATAACTATTAATCAAAAAGTATCTTAGTCCCAATATTCAATTGTAGGCTTATCTATAGAATTTTCTTATCTACCACTTTTACAAAAAAACTGAATTTAGTACTTTAACAAAACATGTTCATAAAAATCAGTCAAACAGATGTGGAAAAGTTGTCTCGATATCTTTCGATTCTCTCGCAGTGGCACTTTCTTGTAATATTGGTCCCACTGGACCCTACATTGTGAAACCTCGCAGTTTCTCAAGTGCAACTTCCGGGTTTCTAGTATCCTTATAGGATCAACCACGATTACCCCTGGATCCAGAACCTACAATGAATCCCAATTAAGTACATGTGTTAAATCTTGTACATATTTCCTAAGCAAGGATACATAAAATACATTGTGTAGCCTGGATAGAGCGGGAGGCAGTGCTAGCTTGTAGGCTACTAGTCCAATGACCTCTAGGACTTCAAATGGTCCTACAAACCTAGGAGATAGTTTGGTTGACTTGCCAAACAAAATGGAACTCTTTTTAGGTTTGACCCTAAGAAAAAATTTATCTCCCACGTTAAACTTTCTGTCAATTATTTTTAAATATGCATAATTTTTTTGCCTATTTGCTGCTTCTTTCAATCTTTCTTGGATTAATTTAACCTGTTTTTCCATTTCCAAAAGCATTTCTGGTCCAATTAGTACACTATCTATCTTGGATTATCCCAACTTATAGGTTTTCTACACCTACAACCATATAAGGCCTCAAAATAAGCCATCCGAATGGAAGAATGGTAAGTTTTATTATAAGCAAATTTAACCAAGGGAAGATACTCTTCCCATTTGTATTGCTAATCCATGTAATACATTCTTAGTAAATTTTCTAACACTTGATTTACTATTTTGGTTTGACCATCGCTAAGATGGTAGGTAGAACTTATGTTCAGTTTTGTCCCTAACGTAGCGTATAAAGTCTGCCAAAATATGGAAGCTATTCTTGAGTCCCTATCTGAAATTATTACTTCTGAAACTCCATGTAATTGAAAAACTTCTTGTACAAACATTTTTGCCAAGATGGGTGAATTTTCCGTTAAATTACCTGTTATAAATGTGCAACTTTAGTTAACTTGTCTACAACTACAAGTATAACGTCATGTTTATTTTAGGACATAGGTAGACCTTGGATAAAATCCATACTTATAACTTACCACTTATATTCGCACGTTGTGAGGATATAATAGTCCAAATGGATGTAAATGTTTAGCCTTTACTTGCGACATTCCGTGCAATCGTGAGACGTAAAGAATCATATCATTTTTCATCTTTTTCCGTAAGTATTGATTTTTGATGTCCACCATCATATTTTTTTCTCTTGGATGTCCTAAATAGGGAGCATCATGAAATTCTCTCATGACTTTACTTCGAGTTTTTTTACCTTTTGGTACATATATTCTCGCTATTATAACGCAAAATCCCATCTATTTCCACCTTGAAACCATCATACCTTTTGTCCCTTGGATATTTTCCTAGACATATTTTAACATGATTGTAGTATGGGTCATTGGTTAACTCATTTTTAACTTCATCTCGTGAACTGGGTTCTTAATGTAATTATAGCAGTAATCCGCTTTCTGCAACTTAAGGCATCCGCCACCCTATTCTCTTTTCCCTTAATATAATTTATATCAAAGTCATAATTTGCTAGGAACTCCAACCATCTTCACCGCCTTGCATTTATATTTGGTTGTGTAAAAATGTACTTGAGCCCAAGATGATCTGTTTTGAGTTCAAAAGATTTTCCTAAAAAATAGTGCATCCATACCTGCGCAATAGCATGAACAATCGCAACAAGCTCAAGATCATGTGGTGCATAATTTACTTCATGCACCCTCAAATTCCTACTTTCAAAAGATACCACATGCCCATATTGTAGTAGTACTCTGCTCAAACCTTACCTTGAAGCATCGGTTACCATTAAGAAGTTCCCGTTTGGATCCGGAATCTTCAACACCAGAGCACTTGTGAGTCTACCTTTTAACTCATTAAAGGCTTCTTCACACTTATTGTCCCAAACAAATTTCTTACCCTTCTTTTGCAAAGAAGTGATAGGTCCTGCTAACCTAGAGAAGTCCTTTACGAACTTTCGATAATAGCCTGCTAGACCCATAAAACTTCTCACTTCATGCACATCCTTTGGTGTTGGCCATTCCATGATGGCACTGATCTTTGAAGGGTCCACCAAGATTCCTTATTTACTTAATAAGTGGCCTAAGTATTGTACTTCATGTTGATATAAATCACACTTAGATAGTTTTACATATAATTTATGTTTTCTGAGAATTCCCCACAATCCTTAAATGTTCATCATGTTCTTCCTCTTTCTTGGAGTATATTAATATATCATCGAGAAAGATAAATAAAAATTGGTCTAAGTATTCCCTAAACACATTGCTCATCAAGTTCATGAAAATGACATGTGCACTTGTTAGGCCAAAGGGAAAAACTATAAACTCGTAATTCCCATACCTTGTTCTAAAAGCATTTTTATGGATATCTTCATCCTTGATTCATAGTTGATAATAAATGTATCTAAGATTAATATTGGAAAAAAATTTGTGCCCCCCATTTGATCGAATAGATCATTGATTCGGGCGTATGGTATAGATTATTCACTATTACCTTGTTGAGCATTCAATCATCAATACAAAGTCTGAGGGTCCCATCCTTCTTTTTCACGAAGATAACCGGTGCACCCCATGGTGATATACTTGGTCTAATTAGACCCAAGGAAAACAATTCATGTAATTGAGCTTTCAACTCAACTAATTCAGTTGTTGTCATTCTGTATGGTGCCTTGGAGATTGGTTTTGTTGCTAGTTTGACCTCTATTGTGAAGTCAAATTCACACTTAGGTGGAAGTCCGAGCAACTCATTTGGAAACACATCTCTAAATTCCCTTGGGATGGGAAATGCTTCAATTTCAGGCTCAATTTCCTATCCCAAATTTGTTATTTTTATAGCATATAGATGGAAGCCCTTCTATTTTTCCTTTTTTAGCTGCATGGCAAAAATATGCCTAGTGACAAACTCTCTTTTAACACCCTGAACACTTGCTATTTTCTACTGATCATCGCAGCAAGTTACACTTTTCCCTAAGCAATCCAAGGTTGCATTATGTTGACTTAACCAATTTATACCTATGACAACATCATAGGATCCAAGAGGTGCCACATACAGGTTTAATCTTGTCATGAACTTAGGTAATTCTAGTGGTGCCTCAAACAAACACTGATTCACTCTGTGTATAACATTATTTCCATACTGTACAGTCCAAGTGTGTTCCATATACCCAGCTCTTATTTTGAGTTTATCAGCAACTTTAGATGAAACAAAACATTCTATTGAACCGGAATAAAATAAAATAGAAACAGTTCTCCAAAAAAAGCTTACCGAAGTTTCTATTGAGTCATTTGATTTTCCACTTGCTTATTATGGACTCGTAGTATAAATATTATGTTGTTGCCCCTCTTAATTTACTATGGTAAATACCTTCGCTAATTATTCCATTGTCCTCTTCACAGATAGGTTGTCGGTGAAATGATCACCACCACACTTAAAACATCCTCTCAATGGTCTTTTTCTCTCAATCTTATTCTGGCTGAAACTTGTTCCTTGTTGCCCATTTTTATTATTATTCACAACAGTTCTACCCACTATTCCTCTTTATTGATAGGCTTGAACTTGTTGTTTCCTTTTCCATACTAGTTTACTTGCGGTTGATGTTTGGAAATTGCTATTTTTCCTTCTATTTTCCTCTTTAGAGGCATAAATACTTCGCAGCTTAGTTCTTGCTTGATAGCTTTTTCAAACACTATTTCCATCAAGGTAGGTCCATGAACATCTACTTCACCACCAATACTAGGATTCAATCCCATTATAAATTTTCTCACTCTAAAATTCTCATCCTTTTGATACAAAGGAACATATTTCAGCAATCGAATGAAAGGTTCCCAATATTCTGAGTACTTTCCTTGAGTCATATTTTGCAATTCTACCATCTTTTGGTCAAAGTATAGCTGAGGTAGCCATATTTTACGGAAGTAGGCCTTGAACTACTCCCACGTGATCATACCAGAATCATTTCCTAGTTCTATTTTTGGTTATCCCACCAGGAAGATGCTTCACGGGACAACTGGTAGGATCCCCACACTTCTTGTCTCCTCTGAAAAGTCTCTAATCTCAAAATACTTTTCCATTTCAGAGAGCCAATTTTCAGCACCATCCCCAAGAGTTGTACCATCAAATTTAGGTGGGGATATTATTTTAATGTCCCTTGCTAACTCAGCAGCCAGCCTGGCTTTCTTATTTTCCCTTTCATTCAGGTGATCAGGTTGATCATCATATTGCTCATCACCCTGAATCTCATCCTTGTGATCCTCATTCTCTTCACCACCTTGAATTTGTTGTTCTAAGGAAACAACTCGGTTTTGGGTGTCATTAAAAAGGTTGAGGATTTCTTCTAACTTAGCAGACCATATTATCCGGCACGTCATCAATATTTACCCAACTGTCACTTGCCATACTAGCTCTTGTTGTCGGCCTAGCCATCGTTTCCTGTTTTATAAATGAGGATAATTTTATCAGAACGTGTGTCCCATTAATGTCCAAGTGTCTGAGCCTCTGGCTCTAATACCAAAATGTAACGCTCAAAATTACAAGAGTTGAAAAATGAGGATTTTGTTTTAACACATAAACATAATAACAAATTAAACAGCTACAATCGTACATATTTATTTAATCAAATTCATTAATCAATTTTGCTCTTTTGATCTATCTGATAACATCCATGTAAGCCATGTGCGACTGAGAAGGGTGTATCCAGATCTCCACGATCTCCCTTCGTCACTACTTCGAGTGAAAATGCTTACTAGCATTTTGGCTCAACCTTTTAAAGGTCATAGGAACTATGTGAAATTCCTTGGGTCTACCACAAAGCTAGTTTCCCGACTTTGTATTCCAATATCCAACCATTGTCTACCTCATGTTCAACATTTCAAATTCCCATGATCAGGTTACAGATAAATTTTTTTAATATAATTGGATGACTAGGTGATCAGACAATGTACAACCATCAATGCATTACTTTGGCCAAAGTTATCCACGTGCATGTTACGGCTAAAATAAATACACCACACTAGTCTTATGAGTTTTAAGTCTTCCGCCACCTCACAATAATCCCTTTCACAGTTATCTAGATCTTTAAAGTTTGTTTTTATTTTATTTCCAATTAAACCTATCTTGCAATAGTTTATATTGAGATAGATGCCAAAGGCCAACTAGGATCATTATGAGATAAGTACATTCGTTATGCTGAAATGTAACTATATCAGCATTCCGCATGTACTTATCCCTTAATATGCCTAATGGATCTTTTCATCTATTTACCATCCCATTTAGTCTTTTTTTTCCTGATGTTTGATTCTTTAACCTTAAATTACCTTTTATAATGATACTCTTCCATTCTCTATACAACAAGATTTACAATCTTATCATATTAATACCAAGTTTACCAAAAGGCCAAATTAAATATATATTAAAACATGTATATTTAATTATTCCTTCGATTAGCTACGCCACTAAATAGCTTATTTAATTTAGAAATTAAAGACAATTGATTGTTACAATAATTGCCCAATTATCGGCTTCATACATTGATAACTATCAAATAAATGTATTCAACAATTTGTGAAAAGTAAGATTTCACAACTCAAGTATTCATCATTTACTCATATTGAGATATTATTACACACAAAGTAATCATCTCTTTATTAAAATCATATATTACATATGCCGTTAAGGTGAAAATATACCGGTATAATATTTCTCACTTAGTGAGGTTTGAATATTTACAATGGGTCAAAGATCCCAATAATTCAGAAATTTTTAAGGATATCATCCTTTCACTAATTGAAATCCAAGTATCTCATTTAGATCCATGCTACGATAAAACTTCACAAGACATGAGTTTCCGCACATCCGAATGTAATGGCTAATGGTCCTGCAAGACTGGAGTAGTGGTATGATGTTAGTTCAAAATGAACTAGCATGAATATTAACTCCATTTTCTGATGCAATTAATTAATAAAATATGAAAGGATATACATGTTGTTTTATCAACAAGCACATGGTAATACAACTAAAAATGTATTACTACCTGTTTTTATAAAGATACAACTATGGATGCACACAAATAAAACAACCAATTTCTATTTCAACGATCATGTTTCCCTCTAATAAAAAGGTCAATACATCTCGTATTCCATCTTCAATCAATAAGCATTTGACATTTAAAATTTCTACATAACTTCATAAAAACAATATGATTAAGAAGAGTATTTTTTTCAGTCAATGAGCAGCTCTACAAATTAGCACAAATATCACCATATTTACATCACTTTAACATGTTATATTTATCCGTAAACAAATAGCTCAACCAACAAAATCATGCCTCCAATTACTCCTTAATGCATTTAAGATGTCTTGGTCATTCCCTTACCAAGACAAGCGATTTCTTTTTCATAGTCTTATCCAAGTCATATTTCGGGATGGAAGTTACGGTGCTAAATGCCATTTTTTTAATTATTCACACATAACAAGACACCATCATTTATACATGAACCGATTTAGTGGTCCATAATAATTAAATTTTGAAAATGCTTATGTAAGAGCTTTGACACCACAAATTATCATTCAAAATATCTCAATAAATAAAAATCGACTCGCATATAACAACCAAGAAGAAAAATACAAAACCCCAACCGGTTGCATACCCATATTGATTGGGTTACCCAAATTGATTCCTTTATGCAAATCAATTTGCATACCCAAATTGATTTATTTATAGAAAACACACAACCAAATTTCAGTTTAACAAAATGAAAACCCATAAGCACAAATCGATTTTAAACACACAAATTCACAAAATGTTTTCCTTCTTCATGTACAGGAAAAACCCAACTCTTTTCCTTTTGGGTATAATTTATTATAATGCAGAGAAGGAATTTTTAACCTTTCTTTTACTTTATTTTTGTTGATCAAAACCCAAAACCCCATCTGCATATTTTTCTGGGTTAGGTTAAAAGCACACAAAGAAAACTAAAAAGAATACACTGAACAATTAAATCAAAAGTTGTCCACAATTTCCTTGATTGCCATTAAAAACATAATGTGTATTTCCTCTTTTTTTTACAAATAATGCAACAGAGAAAGGAGAAGATATTCATGCATGAAGTAACCCAGAATTGGCAACCTTCTACTCTTCCCTCTTCAATAAGTTGAATCCTTCTTTCCTCCAAAACTCATGCAGGTATTCCAAAAGAGGAGAATGAAAATAGATGAAGGAAAAATAACCGAAAAATATAATGAAAGAACTATAGTTGGGAAGCATATTGAAGAATTTTTGGCTTACCAATGCTGGTATGTGTTTTAGTGCATGATGCACACTTGTGCCATGTGAAGGTGTTTCACTTTATGAAACCCATAAATTTCAATAACGAAATAAAACTTTTGGCTTCAAATCCCTCTAATCCCTCTCTATATATATATATACACACACATATATATATACACACACACACACACACACATTAATATTTCATACTTTTTTTTTACTTTAGTTGTTACCTAGCTTAATGGTTAAGTTAAAATTAACCTTCATAATACAAGTCCACATATTTCCAACAATATATTACCATAAAAATTAGTTGAATTTCCAGGTTTATATAAAACATTCTAATACAAAAATCACCAAGTCCGTAAATAATAATTCAAATATTCTCATAAAGCTAGCTTGATATAGCATTGTCAAATTAAATAGAGACAATTATCATCACGGTCATGCAAAAGTCGAACAAAACAAAAGACGACCAAACCGATTAAAATAAAGTAATTGGAATACAAATAACTCGAAAGATTCACTATCATTTATGAACCATTTTACCTATGATTAAGGCCTAATCATGTTTTAGGAAGGATCATCAAGGTGGGTGCGGGGTTATTCGTTCCGCAATGTCATGCCCCGCAGCAGAAGTTATGGGTCATGATACGATGAAACAAATGAATTTTACACCCAATGATGATCTTGTCTAATCCTGTTTAGACTTAATTGTTGTTAATTTAACTTACAAGAATTTTTGGGATGTTACATTATGTAGGATAGTTTTCTCTTCTTATTCAACCAGTCTCCACTGCGACACAATCTAGTGATATCTTCAAATCAGTTAAGGTCTTTCTAACCCTATTTGTACTTAGGGTTTATTATTTCACTTTCTTAGTTGTTTGGGTACTTTCAACATTAATTTTTTTTTATTAATTTACTACTCTTATAACATTAGATTACACTAGAATAATTTCTAATTTAGCATAATCACTAACTATGTCATATGAAACCTAGAACTCTTGGATGATATAAGTTGATAATTGTATCCACCCTATTAAAGAATTAAAATTAAACTCCATTTAATCATGTCATTTTTTCACCTTGCTAAAATTTAATGAAACATGAATTTCAATAATGCGCAAAACATCACTCCAAACCCCATAGTTGGTAAGTTATGGAATGATCATGTTCACTGATGACATGAGATGTCATGTAAATCCCTATAAAGAACTTAGATGATAATTTGAACTTGTTTTGTTGTACGTTTGTGGGTCCACTAAACTATTTTACTCTTTTTGTCAGTTGCTAAAAATTGAAAATTTAGTTTGGTTTTCCCCCATGGTTTAGGCCCCCACACTGAGAAAAGAAATTTTCTCACCGGATACCTCTAATATTTCATCTTTGAGAAAATCACCTTAGAAGATTGTTTTGTAATGGGGACTTGTAGGCCTCTAAACATTAGATGACATAGTCCAACTAGCATAGTTACGGAAAGTATCTTCAGAAATTTAGTGGCAATTTGAATCCCGGTCATAATTTTCATGTTTTGTAAACTCCAAAATATCCGTTGCACGAGATAGGGGAATTGACATAAATTTACACATGGTGTGTTTGAGTTTCAAAAAAAGGATTTTAAACATAGTTTCTGGACTACTCCTGCCAAATTTGGTCATTTTTATAATGTTGCAACACTACAAGAAAATTACATGGAAATTTCTCCTATTAGATATCATAAGCACTGAGAGGGGGTGAATAAGTGCTTAGCACAATTTAGGTCTTTTCAAACTTTCTATCTTACTTAACTCAAATAGTACTTAAAATATGAACACAAGAATAACTTCAATCAAGCAACACAAATGAGCATGACACGACGTTTATAGTGGGAATCCTGAGAAGGAAAAAATCCACTTTGAAACTAGCTTTTTATTTAGAAAACCAATTCTAAAACACCGATTTACAACTGATTAAGCACCCACTTCAAAAGATCATACAATCACCTACTTGATGAATGCTAAGCACCCCCTCATCTAGATTTAGTCCAAGTACCTACTCAGATAATATTTTCAATAAAATGACCATTTAGTAGTTGTGTTAATCCATCAATAGATCAAGGAAACTTTACTAGTGCACTTCATTTAACAATTCACAAATCACACATTTCTCAAGAATGCATAACTTATACACAGTCTATAATGCATGAAACTGATCCTAATATAGTCTTATATAAACAACTTCAACTATGTCTATGACCCCTATTTTTAATGTCTTTCACGACCCATAAGTTTTTATTCTTTCTTGCATTTGATTCCCTATTTTTACTTTGATAGTCGACTCCTTGTTTCAAAAAATCATCTACCTTCTATGTTAAGACTATTTTCAATACATGTCACTTGTGTGTTCTCATTCATTTTCATGGTATCATCACTACTTTTAGCCTTTTTCTCGATTTTCAAACTCACACATTCCTCTGCCTTTTAATCACCCACATCACAGCAACATCAACATCATATTTTCTCGCTTTTGTATGTTCTTTATCTTCAAAGAATTCAAACCATAAAAACTGTCAACTTACCATTTCAACTTCTAAAATTTATCTCAACTTCATTTATCTGTTTGTGAACAACTCTTCACCTTCACTTCAAGTTCATACTTTAACCCATTATACACTTTTTACTTTTGAAAGATCATTAGACTCTTCATATCTCAGATTTTTAGGTTTCATTGTCTTTTGAGTTTGCAAAGGATTGAATAAGGATGGCTCTTCATCTTCATTATTCGAGTTAGAGTAATACTCAAAGATGTTTGGACTTCTTTTTATGTTAAGAGACTTCATGAGAACCATTTTGAATGACACATCGACATCTGCCCTATATTGGAATATTGAACAAGACTAAATTTTGAATTTTTACTTCCTTCATTTGAGAAAGTTCTGACCTTATATCATTTTCATGATGGTTTTGAGGTCCTAAAAATCTCAATACATCCACAAATTTCAAATTAGATGGCTAGAGAAATTTTTTTGAATAAAACCACAAGACTGTTATAGAATGAGTTATATCCTTTGAGGGCTAACAATCCATTATGAGAAATTACAGTCCATATCTAGTATGGAGGAAATAAAATGAGTTTGATCAAACGTTTAAGACAAAGAATTTTATTGAAAGGAGGTTTCAACACTTTCCCACAAAGTGAGATTTACAAATGTACTTTGAAATCCCTGTTTGACTGTTGAAAACCTGACAGAGCACAATGTTAGAAACTTTTTCTAAAGATATGTCTGTCTACACTTGACCAAATTCAAAAATTACTTCTTCAAACATTTAGTAAGAACCAAACGGATATTAGTATAAAGTTTAATAGGATTTGGTGTGTTTAATTGATTTATTCTATCTAAAAGATTTCGTTGAAACCCTAGATCAAAGTTTTGATCACTCGTAAAGCTCAGAAACAACAAAAAATGATTACTCTCTCTATAATGAATGAAATTTGAATTTTTATTTTCCTTTAGACTGTAGGATGATTTCAAAAAATTTCATGAAATTTCTTACCTTGAATATCTTCAGTTCATTCTTAAAAGGAAAAGAGATAGTGAATTATATAGTCCAGTTGCTACAATACCATTTAGAAAGCATGAGGATTGAATTTTAGGTTAAGAATGAAGCTTTGCAAGTCACGATGGAGACAATTTGAGTTTGAAAGATTCAATAAGATATTTTACACTTCTCTTATAGCCAAACTCTCACTTGTGTGTGCATGTACTATCTGTGCACAATCGTCCTTGGAATGAACAAGAACTCCATTGGGCTTAGCATGTTTCTACAAGCTCATTAGTCTATTATAATAGCCTTAGAACATGGGATATGATATAATGAACACTGAAACCACACTTGAAGAACAATAATCCAACCTTTTCATGAAGTTTTCTTTACAGGCAACATTGTGGCTAACACCAAAAATTTGTCTTCTACTAACCACCTCTTTCTTCTTTTCTTGAAGTGCACATATGGATTATGATATTTTCTACCTAGACACAAGAAAGACCCCATTAAGGAAAATTTGATGTCTATTTACATTGTATGAGAAATCTATTCAACTCAGGAGGCTTTGTATGACTAGTACAATTAACAACAAAGGAGTAACCATTCAGTCTAAGCCCAAGACCTTGAATTGTTACATGCACCTACATGGAATTTAAATTGTTCTAGTACCATTTGAGCCTTGAAAAAATCATCAGTGCACTGCAATAGGATTTAGAAGTGATAAAGAAATATATTTGAGACCATTCAAACCCTTTTTCTCATATCGATTTAGAGATTTGCTTAGACACTAGAAAAACATGCTTAGAAAATGATGATAACTTCTCAAATACACCTCCATTTGAAAAAAATTTTTTACAAAAGGATTTTAGGGTAATTTAATAATAAAAATTATCTTATGACTTATTTGAGAATTCCTTCGTATTTTTGTTTGACACCTAAGAAGCCAGGTATCTCAAAATGAACTTCTCAAAGAACCAGTCTTACAACAACTTGAAAATATTTTTCAAATGACCTCCTGAGGACCTAAAATTTTGCATGAAGCTTAAGGACATTTTCCTTCACCATCTCCTATGACTGGTTTGAAAAATGTAGCTCTTAAATAGTCTATCCCATCTCATTTACATACAAGAACAAATGGGTTTCTCAAGGGCAGTTTTGGCTAAAAGTGAAATTTTGCTCCAAAACCTATTTCTTGACTTTATGAGCCTTATAATGAGTTCATTCAACTGATATACATATGCTCCAAGAATTTCACATTACACCACAAAGAATCAAACTATATTACTGACATGCACCAAGAAGGCATAAATTTGACTCAACATGGAATGAAATGAAACCAACACTTTATGACACCCTAGAAACATTTCTTTCATGACAAAGATACAAAAAAAGGACATTAATGAAAAAATGACATAGGGTGGGAAACATACTCCCCCCTTTGTCATTGATGTCAACACTCACACAAGCCAAGATAAATTGATAACATCATGCGACAAACCACATGACAGACCACCAACATATTTAGGCACATATTCTCCCCCTTTGTCATCCATGACAAAGATGGGGAAAAAAATGACAAGCAACATCAAGAGAAAAACATACTGTTATCCATTTTTTCCCCTCAGGAAAAATTGAACAAAAATGAACTTAGACGATGTAAAAATGTGGTTGATTCAGTTCAAGAAAATTGCATTTCGAGTTTGGTCGAATCTGGTTGAAGCAGGTCGAGCATTTCAGAGAGTTTGTGAAAATTTGAAAGTTTAAAATTTTGGACTTCGAGGTGGAGATTTTTGGAGTTTCGTGGTGACTAAACAAGAAAAAATGAGGAAAATTTTCTAAAATCCCGAAGTCTGAAAGTCTAAAATTTCAGACTTTTTGGTTTCAGGGTTTCAGAGATCTCATGAGGGTGGAACCAAAAAGGTCTGAAACCTAAAACTCCGAAAGTCTAAAATTTCAAATTTCAGGTTTTGGGGTTTCGAGATCTTGGCGGTCAAAAATTTATGAAACTCTTAAAGTTTGAAATTTAGACTTTGACTTTCGTTTTAGTTTCGAGATCTTGGTGGGTTTTGATGGATGAAACAGTGTCATGGGTTTAAAACCCAAAAGTTCTGAAACCCCGAAAGTTTGAATTTCAGACTTTTAGACTCTCAGGTTTTAGACTTTTGGAAGTTTGGAGCCCCGATACATAAAAGCACAACAAAATGTCTAAAATTTTGAATTCTGAAAGTCTGAAATTTCAGACTTTTGGGTTTGGAAGTTTCAGAACTCTCAAGAAGAATTTGTGATGAACAATGACTCAATCTCTGAAATGGAAATGTCTAAAATTCTAATTTCAAAAATTTGAAATTTCAGAATTTCGGGTTTCAGAACTCTCAGACAAGATCAATAGTTTGCATTTTTTGTAGAATGACACTCTGACCTTCAGATGGCCATAACATTTGACTTCGACCTTTAGATGGCGGGAGCTCAAATTTGGACAAGAAAGGACTGTTTGGAAAGCTCACTTTAGAGGGTGTCCCAAGTTTCTCAAAATGAAAAATATAATTTGTCATTTTAGAGGGTGTCCCAGTTTCTCACCTACCAAAATAATGAAGGTATGGGTTCCTTTCTTGCCCAACAAGATATAGTACATGGAGGCATGGGTTTTACAGTGGCACTCATCATTGTTGCAGGTGAATCCAATGCATTCTAGGGTGGTTGGAGAGGGGATTTCAAATTCTTCTATATTTTTCTCCCATTCTTCCTATATATTGTGAGGGGGGGCATTTTTCAAAGGGTTAGATAATTTTTCTTGCACCCTCTCGTTCTTCTTTGGTCTGTAAGAGATTCTGGAGATTCAAAACCTTCATAATGAACATTCTAATGTGAAATTTGTGCCTTTGGCCCTAAATGTGATGTATTGTATCAACTTTGAGAGAAATAAAATCATATCTATGGATGTTTCAAACCCTCTTCTGTGTTCTATTGCATCTTTCTGATCTTTCATTACATGCAAGGTTATTGTGTATTGTTGTGTTTTCATTACAATTTTCTAGTGGTGTTGTGTTTATCAGGAAAGTTATTGAGTATTCCTTTGATGCATCACCTTTGTTAGTTTAGGTTTATTTTCTTGCATCTTCTTTACCCTATCTCCTTGGCAAGTTAGAGTAAATTTTAGAGTAGATCCTCTACAATTTATATGTGTGCATCAAAACAGAAGAATAGGAACTAGACTTCATCCAGAGATCTTTCCCGATCGCAAAGTCCCACACTTTGGGAAAATATCCATGTTATACAATCACATTGATAGTTTCAACCCATCGAGTTACAAACATTCAGGGGTGTTGTGATTACGCATCAACACATACCTCTTGGATTTCTCCCCTTGGGATTTAAGCATACTTGAGACTATACAACCACCATGAATGACAAAAGACCATTTGAAAAGAATGATATGAGGACATACCTGTACTGACCAATGACTCACAAGTAACCAACTTGAGTGAAATATCATCATGAACAATACCATGAGCTAGTGGACTAGTTTTCCTTTTGCATAAGCTCCCCCTGAGACTGTAATCCATCTTCTTTGACTCTAAATGAGTAGAAAACTCATCGATGTGGTGTACTCCATATCCTTTATATTCCAAGATAGTATCAACACCCCCTTTTTAAAGGTGATTTTACTTACTAAATGCTAAACCTTCTCACTTCATCAACACTACCTCTAGAGATATCATGATCATCATTTCCTCTACTTCCATGTTGAGATATATCATACTTTCCACCTTTTGATGAAGAACCATACTCTTCCCTTTATGGAAAACATTGTGGCTATGCATAACCTGAACCACTTAGATCATGAGATCCACTTTGATCATAATAGAGTAAATATATCACCTTGACATCCTTTATACACATTTTAATAATCATGGTTCAAACTTACACTTGGAGTTGACAACACTTTGTTCAAATCCTCAAATCCTAACAAAGTCTTGACCTACAATTTTCATAAATATTCTTTTACCTATGTAAACTTCTGAGATACTATCTTTTGAAGAAATCCACACATTAGGAGTGTAACACGGTGTGAACTTGGGACACTAACTTAGGATTGTGTAAGCATTTAGAACAATCTATCTTACTAGAAACTCAATATTTTCACCTTGAGACACATTTCTAGCTCAATAGCTATTTACTTTACCCCTTATGTCTTTAAAAACCTTTTCATACCCGATGGAGACCCAATAATCCTTTGAATATGAAGCATATATGTACAAATCTCCATTCTCTCACATTAACCTTTTAGACTCTAAAGATGAGGTCTTTAACACCTCCTTAGATGATAATGAGGTCTAACTCTTCCCGAGTAAGTGCAACCTTACCTTTATCCTAGTTAAATTTAGACCATGAGATATATGCTTAACTTTTACAGTTTGTTCTAAGAAATTTCTTAGGCCATCAACACCTTTGAATCGAAATTTTAATTGTATAGGCCTCAAAAATTTATATTTTATACCTCAATTTCAGCTCTTCATGTTTAAAATAGATCAAATTTGTCTTTGAGAATTATAAGGCTTATCCTCTTAACCCCATTAAGATAAGAAATATTATTTCCAAACATATCTCTTTTTGACTATGTTACCACTATACCTATGCATTCTTGGCTATTATTCTTCTTTTCAACAACTTTTCCTAGCTTGTATGCAACCTCAAATAGTTCAACTTCACTTAACCAAACTTGAGATATTAGGTTTTTCCTCAAGGTTATACTCAACATGTGATACTCATATTTCTTAATTCTTATTCAAGTTATCCATAGAGTAAGCACAACTAATATATAACTATATTTTCAAGGACTTGTAGCAAGCTTTAGTTCCTCTCTTACTCTAGAATAACTTCCAAGATGATACCCAAGAAACAAAAAAAAACTTAGATTATGAAAGCTCTACTAACTCCTCTTGACTAGGTAAGAACAACCAACCCTGAATTTCATCATTTTTGTACTTGACATTGTTTCCTTTATACCATCATAGCCCTTATTCAAACTCAAACCCTAAGTGCAGGATTTCATGATTGTAGAAGCCATGAAAATTTTCCTTAAAATTTATATCACTTATTTAAATAGCTCCATAAACTCTTCACATAATTTAAAATTTCCTAGATTTAAACTTATACTTAAGTGAAGTGACTGAGACATTATAGTTATAGTCATATTACTTGTTCAGACTTGGTTACGGACCCCAACTAGGGTATCCATCACAAAGAAGATTGAGAAACTAAGTTTAAGTTTAATAATTATAATTTCAAGCTATCTAATATTTCATCCATACCTCAAGTCCGTATTCCAAGCTTTGATCCAAGTTTAATTATGTTTGAATGGAACAAACTAGAAATATGCTTCTCTTACCTAGGTTCCAACTTAATCAAGAATTGTACACTCTTCATTTAGGGCTCATCATGTAGGACATGTGTAATAAACACATTTCATTGATCATTTTGTTACAATATTATAGTTTTTCAACTTTATCTTTATGAACCATCCAAGTACTTGCATAGGATGGATACTGATATATTCCTTTTCAGTCACTTTACTGGTTACAAAATGTTACTTACAAAATTTCAATGTCCAATACATTGGTTCACTAGTATTTGCATCAGATCCTTTTCCAAAACACTTTTAAAACAAATGGACTAGCTCCAAGAAATTTCTTATGGAGAGTGAACTGTTTATTACCACAAACTTAGACACTTTTTCATGCATTACATGGAAGACACCATTATTCTCTCAAGAAACAACTTAAAGGTTTGTCATCATGATTTTTCCTTTGAAGAATACATTTCCATACTTCCTTGGGTATTGAGATCATGCAACAGACATCAAAGTATTGTTTATGGACTTGTGATAATCTTATGATCAAACTTAAACACTTGATATTAGCTCCCATAGAGCATGTATGATACTAGGACAAGCATCATAGCCAAACCAGTGACACTCTTGGACTTGGAATACCTTCAACACACACATAATCGATAGTGCATCTCATAACAGAGCATAATCTTAGGAACAATTATACACATATTTACCATCCAAATTCAACACATTGTGACACCTTATACAACATGGTGAAAACCCATACTAACTCCAATGCTTCATTTAAGGAAATATGCCTCCTAGAAGCCTAGAGAAGTCATGTTGTGAATCTTGAATCACCTCAAAATAGTAAGAAGTCATCAAAACCATATGATGAATCCATATTCCCTTTCCTTGTCCTCACAATCTTGTTGACTTTCTTGTTTGCATTTCTACGAGTGATAACCTCATTACCTGAGATCTCACCTTCCATTTTAGTTTATGATAAGAATGCATGTGGCAATTCATATACCTTTTCTACCACTGCTAGAGGAAGAATTTATTCATCCTTTGCACTGGAACTTTTTCATGTTTCTTTCCTTTGTCACCATTTGTTGATATCTCATATGAGTTAGTTTCTCCTGTCATTGTATTAGTATGATGTGCCTCTTAATTTCCTAGTTTTTATTCTTTCTTCGCTAATTCTATATGAGTGTGTTTGATTTCATCTTTTCTAGTGTATATGATCTTCCTCTTATAACAATGTTTTGCAAATTGTCCAACTTTATAAAACAAAAGTGCACTTGAAGCATACAAGTTGACTCCTGTCTCTAGGTGTTATTTTTTTCCATTCTTGCTTCATAGGTTCCTCAAGACTAAATTTTTCTATGTGACCCTTCTCATGACAATTATAACAAACTTTTTTCTTCTCATGATCAATTATATAATCTCTCCATAGATGCTCCTTTTCTATCTTTTTCAAATAGTTTATAGCTCTATGTCCAAAAGTGTGGCATGAAAAACAATATCCATTAAATTTTATCTCATACCTAGATGCACTTGGTTGTCTGATTGACTTGGACCTTCCTGATGTCCATTAATCTCCTTGGTTTGTTTCTTTCTTGTTTGTTTTCTTAACCTCATTACCAGATCTCACCTTCCTTTTATTTAAACAATGTATGTGGAAATTCATATACCTTTTTACCACCTTCTAGAGGAATCTTTATTCATCCTTTGCTTGAACTTTTTCCATGTTTCTTTCCTTTGTACCATATGTAGATATCTCATATGATTAGTTTCTCTTCACTGTATTAGTATGATGTGCCTCTTAATTTCTAGTTTTGATTCTTTCTTTACTAATTCTATATGAGTGTGTTTGATTTCATCTTTTCTAGTGTATATGAGATAAAAATGTTTTGCAAAGTGTCCAACTCTGTTACACTTGAATCATACAAGTTGACTCATATCTTTAGAAAAATTATTTTTCCATTCTTGCTTCATAGGTTCCTCAAATAAATTTTTCTATAAATGACCCTTCTCATGACAATTATAATAGACTTTGGGCTTCTCATGATCAATTATATAATCACTCTCTCTCTATGATGCTCCTTGTCTATCTTTTTCAAATATTTATAGCTCTATGTCAAAAAGCATGGCATGAAAAAATATCCATTAAATTTTATCTCATACCTGGATGCATTTGGTTGTCTGATTGACTTGGACCTTCCCGTTATGATCTCCTTGGTTTGTTTCTTATTTGTTTTCTTGGGTTGGGACCACCATTTTCCTCTTCCTTTTTCTTTAAACACCTTTGACAACATTCATGGCTTGATTCACCTTCAACTCTCTTTTCCTTTCTTGTTCCATTTCTTCTCTAATAATATGCAGATGTAACTCATAATTTTTACATTCTTCACTCTTTTTTGGAACAACTTCTTGACATGTCTCATGCTCTACTCCACTAGAATGTTCTTGTTTTCTTTTCAAGTTTTTAAGATGATTATTAACCTATACAAACACAAAATTTAGGGTCTTTAGTTCCTCTTTAAATTTAAAACAAGAAGTTTATTTATCTTTCAAGTCCTTTGATACATTTTCAACAAATGAAGCCATCTCATTTAGTTCTTGACCATGGTTAACTTCCTTAAGATTTATTTCTTCCTTTAAATATTTTATAAGAGCTTGAGAATTTCATACCTCTTCTTCAACACTGATTCTATTGATGTACACATGCTTGTTACTTCAAGATCACCTCTAAGATGTTGGGATTAATTCAAGAGTACCATGCTTTGATACCAATTGTTAGATATCACAAGCACTGAGGGGGTGGGGAAAAAATGCTTAACACAGTTTAGGTCTTTTCAAACTTTGTATCTTACTTAACATGAAATATTATTTAGACTATGAATACAAGAATAACTTCAATCAAGAAACACAAACAAGCATGACATAATGTTTATAGTGGGAAACCCAAGAAGGAAAAACCCACTTTGAAACTAGCCTCTTTATTTAGAACACCAATTCTAAAACACTGATTTACAATTGATTAAGCACCCACTTAATCACTGAAGCACCCACTTCAAAAGATCATACAATCACCTACTTGATGAATTTTAAGCACCCACTCAACTAGATTTAGTCCAAGAACCTACTCAAACAATATTTGCAATCAAATTAACATTTATTAACTATGTTGCTCCATCAATATATCATGAACTCTTTACTAGTGCACTTCATTTAGCAATTAACAAATCACTTGTTTCTCAAAAATGCATAACTTATACACAATCAATAATACATGAAACAAATCCTAATATAGTCTTATATCAACAACTTCAACTATGTCTATCACCCATGTTTTTAATGTCTTTCATAGCCCACAAGTTTTTAGTATTTCTTGCATTTGATTCCCTATTTTTATTCGATAATCAACTCCTTGTTTCAACAAATCATTTGTCTTATATGTTCAGACTATATTAATTGCATGTAATTATGCATTATCATTCTTGATCACTGTATCATCACTACTTTTAGATTTTTTTCTCAATTTTCAAACTTAGACATTCCTTTGCCTTTTGATCACCCATATCACTACAACATCAACACCCTATTTTCTCTCTTTTCTATATTCTCTATCTTCAAGGAATTCGAACCACAAAAACTGTCAACTTACCTTTTCAAATTCTAAAAGTTTTCTCAACTTCAGTTATCTATTTTGAACAATTATTCACCTTCACATCAAGTTCATACTTCAACCCATTATAGACTTTTCACTTTTGAAAGATCATTAGACTCTTCATATCTCAGACTTTTAGGCTTCACTATCTTTTGAGTTTGAATAAGTATTAATCAAGGATGGCTCTTCATCTTAATCATTTGAGTTAGTGTAATACTCAAATATGTTTGGAATTTCTTTGTATGTCAAATTAATTCATGAGAACCAATTTGAATGACACATCCACATCTGCCCTATCTTGGAATACTAAAGAAGACTGATTTTTAACTTTTTATGTACTCCATTCAAAAAAACTCTGAGATTCTCTCATTTTCATGATGATGTTGTGGTCCTAAAAGTATCACTACATCCACACATTTCAAATTAGATCGATAGAGATTTTTTTTGAAGAAAAGCACAAGACTGTTATAAACTGAGTTATATCCTTATAGGGCTAACAATCCATTTTGAGCAATTACACACCATACCTAGCATGGAGGAATAACAAATGAGTTTGATCAAATGTTTAAGATAAATAATTTTCTTGACAAGTGGTTTCAACACTTTCTCACAAAGTGATATTTACAAATTTACTTCAAAACTTTGTTTGACTATTGAAAACCCGACTAAGCACAATTTTAGAAACTTCTGCTAAAGATAACTCTGTCTAAACTTGACCAAATTCAAAATTTTCTTTTGTAAACGTTTGGTAAGAACCCCACAGAGATTATTACAATGTTTTATAATATTTGGTGTGTTCAATTGTTTTATTTGATCAAAAATATTTCATAAAAACCCTAAATCGGGGTTTTGATCACTATGAAGCTTCGAGAACCAACAAAAAATGATTTATCTCTCTATAATGGATGAAATTTGAAATTTTATTTTCCTATGGACTGTAGGAGGATTTCACAACATATGCATGCAATTTATTACATTAAAAATATTCAATTTGTTCTTACAAGGAAACTAGATAGTGAATTATATGGTCCAGTTGCTTCTAATACCATTTAGAAAGTATGAGGATTGAATTTTAGGTTAAGAATGAAGCTTTACAAGTCATGACAGAGAAAAATTGAGTTCAAAAACTTCAATAAGATATTTGACACCTCTCTTATAGACAAAATCTCACATGTGTGTGCATGTACCATCTTTACACAATCATCCTTGGGTGAAAAAGAACTCCATTGGGCTTAACATGTTTCTATAAGCTCATTAGTCTATTCTATTAGATTTAGAGCAAGGGATATGATATGATGAATGCTGAAACCACACATTAAGAACAACCAATCAACCTTGTCATGAATTTTGCTTTGCAGGAAACATTATGACTAACACAAAAAAATTGTCTTCTACCAACCACCTCTTTTTTCTTTTCTTGAAGTGCACTTATGGATTCTGATACTTGTTATGTAGAAATAAGAAAGAGCCCATTAAGGAACATCTGATGTCTATTTAAATTCTATGAGAAATCTCTTCAACTCAGGAGGCTTTGCGTGAATGGTATAATTAACAACAAAGGAGTAACCATTCAGTGAAATCCCAAGACCTTGAATTGTTACATGCACCTTCAGTAAGTTTGAACTATTACAATACCATATGAGCCTTGAAAACATCATGAGTACACTGAAAAAAACTTTATAATTGATCAACCAAGATATTTGAGACCAATCACTCCTTTTTGCTCCTATCGATTCAGAGCTCTGCTTGGACACTGAAAAAACATGCTCAAAAGAATGATGATAACTTCTCAAATACACCTCCATTTGAAAAAATATTTTTTTCACATGGATTATATGGTAATTTAATACAAAAATGTATCTTATTACTTATCTTAGCATTCCTTCATTTTTTTGACACCTAGTAATCCAGAAACTCAAAATGAACTTCTTAAGAAATCAGTCTTACCAAACCTTGAATATCTTGTTCAAATGATCCCCTGAAAATCTAAAATTTTGCGTGAAGCTCAACGAAACCTTATTCCACCATCTCCCATAATTTTTTTGAAAAAATTATCTCTGAATTTTTCTATCCCATTTCATTTGCATGTAATAACAAATGTGTTTCTCAAGGACTATTTTGGCTAGAAGTGACATTTTTCTCCAAAACCTTGTTTCTTGACATTCTAATCCTTATAATGAGTTCATTCAATTGATATACACATGTTCCAAGTATTTCACTATTTCAAATTATACCACAGATAATAAACCTATGACTCACATGCACCTAGAAGACATCAATTTGACTCAACATGGATGACATTAAAAAAAAACTCTATGACACCCTAGGCACACCACTTCCATGAAAAATATAGAACATAGGGACATCAATGACATCCTGACATAAGGTGGGCAACATCTCCTATCCGAAATACTATTGCAACACCTATAAACACTATTACACGACTCTATAGATCTCCTTAATCACACTTTTTTACATTTTATTTATCATGTGAAATTTGGTGTGATTTTCTCTCTCTCCTCTATATCTCGCTCCATCTTGAAAGAGAAATTAAATTACACTTTTGTTCTTACCTCTATTGCATTGTAGTAGTGTTAAAATTTATTGTAAGTGGAAAATAATATATATGTGAAAGTTTTAGTCATAGGGGGAATGTCATGCCAATGTCATTTTTTTGGCCATATTTATAGTAACTTGGCAGGTTGTAGGTGACATTTTGAGATTTGAAATAATGGTGGAAAATAAATTTTAAAGTTTTTATTTTCAAAAAGCGTAAATTTTAATAGAGTTAGAAATATACCCTTTTTAATAATTGTATTTTCTTTAAAGGAAGAACAAAAATATTTATCTATTGTGTATGAGATTATTGGGATGATGAATTTACTATATTATACTTTTGAATTAAATTTCATTAGAAGTTGTGCTTATGGTTATTAAGGTAAAATCTCAAAATTTTGTGTGATTTTTGAATAGAGAACTTAAACTTGACCCCCTAGAGTCGTAAGCTTGGAAAATAATATTGTTGTTTTGTATATACATCATGTGCCATCATTTAATCCTTGCTTTCCTTTAGTTGATGTGCTATTTGAATCATACATTCCCTACCAAAAAGCACCTAGTTGTTTAGTGTTTTATCTAGCACTTATAATAGTAAAATGCAAATAGGAAGTTAGTTAATTAAGATGGTAGATTTATAACATTAGTAAAAAAAGATATATGAATTTGGTTATCTAAAATTAACTTAAATAGTATCACTACGTTTCTTTGAATTTTTTCACAACCCTTTACTTCACGTGTAAAAATTCTTAACTCATGTATAAACTAGTTACAAATGAATAAGACACTTATAGGTGACTTTTTGTGGCCGCATATTTTGTGACTCTTTTGTGGTGTCGACCTTTAGAAAACTCTTGAGTAGATAGTCCAAACTGAAATAATTGTCCATCTTAAAAAAATGGTAGTTAGTACTCGACATCTGTAAAAAGGGGGGTGATAGAAGGATTAAGGGTATATCATGTTGTTTTTCAATAATAGAGAAAAATATAACATTTACATGTTTTGAAAGTGTAATTTTACTTGGTTTAATATTATGTGTAAGAAATTTCTTCATCATAGAAGAAGGAAATATAATCTTGAAACTAATCTTTGATTTATCCATTGGTAGTCGTGTGTCAATGGGGGCATATGGGAATAGTTTGAAATGTATAGTGTGGACCCCACTTTCAATATATACTTTCTTTGGAAGAGTTTGTATTTATACTTATCAATGACTCATGATGTGTTGTAGGTGTCGTAAATAATTAGTATGTATTTGATTTAGTGCCTTCCATGAGAATTGAAAGGTGGAGAATTATTTTAACAATGTAAATGTAGGAAGAATGAAATTAAATGAGTGATTATCAGATATTATTTTTTATTAGTTATGGTAATAAAAATTGGTTTTAAAAGGCCCAGGAACCCAAAAAAGTACAACGGAGAGAGAAAGATAGAACAATGAGAAACGAGATGAAATGACCTCTACCAATGGCTAGAAGAAAAAAATGAAAACACAAAGAAGAATAGTTTCTACTAAAAACCATGAAAGTAAGGTCAATGAGGCTTAACCAAAGACAAATCAACAAGTTATCCTAGCACAAATCCTTGTAACATGACCGTAGTGCCCACTTCCCTTTGACACCTATTATTTTGATTTTGATATTGTTGGCTATACGTATGGACATTGTAGTATCATTTTGGACTTAGCTTGATGTTAGATGATTGAGATACATGGATTATGGTTGGAATTTGATTTATAGTATTATGTGTGTGTGGATTATTAGGGGTATGTTATATTGATGATGATGGACTGTCGACATGGTTATATATTCTGACATTCATGTTTCGTTATATTGAGTAGACCTTAGTAGTTAAACTAATCTTGTGATCCTATGAATATTGATGAAATGTAAAATTGAGATGTGTAGAAATTGAAATTGGTAACATTACTTATCTAGATGATAATTTAATTTAAATTATATGTGGATGCTTGTTGATTTATATTATATATTTTATCTTGGATGTTTGATGCGGCCACGAGGCCGAAGGAGGTATTGTATGTTTTGTAGGTAAAATATAACACAACAACCAATGGGGATTGGAGACCAACCACATCGGAATACCGGATGAATTCAACAAGGGTCACCATGGAAACTAGTGTTTTGTGGTGTGTGTCTTGTTTGTTGTTAGGGGTCCCCATGGGGGGGATAACCTCCAAATGTGACCAAGGGGTGTGTGTTCTTTTATTTTGTTTCCTTTAATTTAATTTTAGTATGTGATTATTTAGTGATGTATTTTCCCTTGTATTAATTAATTAAATTGTGTTTAGTTAATAAATTAATCATGGTGCTAAACTAATCATGGATGGGACAAAAGAATTCATTTATTGGATTTGATAGCTCTTTGGTTTATGTGTTTAAGTTGAGTGCTTAAGATCTTGAGTGTTGTACACTCCATCTCTCCTTAGAAATTTGGATTTGTCCTTAAGGGAAAATTTTGGAGGCTTGTGGGACAAGTTAAACTTTTCCCACACCTCTTAAATTACTATACCAACCCTACCTATGGGTTGGGGGTCAAAATTAGACCCCATTATGTGTTTTGGGAAGACAAATTGTAAGTTTTTATTGCACTTTCTTACATGTATTTATTTTTAGTCCTTAAGGGGTGTGGGCTTAGTTTGTGTGTGTAAGTAAAATGTCATTTCTTCAACCACTTATTAATTGTGCTTTGGAGTATGGGGTTGACTAGGGTGATGTGGAGTGGAGAGGAAATGATGTGGCATCCTACTTGGAGCCACATCATCCTCCTCCTCCTTCTTTCTATTTATTCAAATTTTTAAGGGAATTTGGGGTTACTCACTTAATTTTGGAGCTCTTTCTCTTGGATGTTTGCTTGTGGGAGTTAGAAGATTGCTTGGAATTTTCTTGTGTTGAATATTTTGGATCTAGTTTTCAAAGAGGAGCTTACCATGGAAAGGTAGGATCTTATTCTTTTATCTTGCTTCCTAAATTCTTGCATGCAATGTGTTTGTGTGAAATGGTGTTCTTGTGATGTATTGGGTAGAATGTTGACCTTAGGTTGTGTTGAGATTTGGATATGGGGATGAAATAATGTAGGGAGGCATAAGATATTCTTGTTGGGTTTAGGAGGGAGTGGGTTTTGGATGCCCCACCTTATTTTATACTATTATATTATGTATTGTGGGAGCCATAAGAGTGAGGGAGGCATAAGAGACTTGGTTTTGTTGTGAGGGAGGCATAAGAGACTTGAGATTGAATGTGTGTTGGAGGGACTTAGAGGTGGGAATCCAAACCCTTGGGAGGCACAAGGGCACCCCCATTTTTCCTATCTCTTTTAGGCTATTTGGAAGCCTTTGTTTGGGAATTCTTTGTGTTTAAAAGTAAGTATTTTGTGATCTTCTCTTTTATGTGTTTGGTTGTTTTATTGTGAATGTTGAAGCAATGTTTTAGTTGCCATGAGTTGAAACATCCCTATTTCCTTGTGGTTGGGGCTCGGGGCCAATGAGAATAATTGCTTCTTCTTCTCATTGGAATTTTGGTTGGGTGAAAGTGTTGCCTCTCCCCCATTTTTGGTTGTTGTGGTCAAGTGATGAGAAGATGGAGCTTGGTTGGAGAGTTTATCTTGGAGCTATGCTTGAAGACAATTGAAGTTCATTTTAACTTTCATTCTTGTAAAAATTTTCCACTTTAAGTGGAAGACATTGTATTAGTATTTGTGAAGAAAAAGTTGTTTTGATTGTTGGATATTAAAGTTGTATTGTATGATGAAAAGGGAAAGAAAGATCTATTTTGTAAGTTGCTTTTGGTGAACTTAAAAGGAGTTATAAAAGGAATTATTTTATTTTATTGTAGTTGATTATCCCCCACAAAAGGGTGTTGTTCTTGTTTTAAAATATATTATTGGAAATATTATTACAAACTCTCTTTTGGAAAGTGTATTAGGAAATGTTGCATTTCTTGGTGTCATTTGAAAGACATGCATTGAGAAGTTAGGATATTTATACTTGTTCTTGCATTGTTGATGGAAAATAACTCATATGAAATTGTTTTTTTCTTTCAATAAAGTAGTCTAATCACTAAACTCTAGTATGTAAATCTCATTTGAAACTTATTGCAAGTTATTACAAATTTGTTAATGGAAGGGAATGTCTCCTCTTTTACCTCATATATAATGTTTACTAAATGGGCTAGAAAAGAAAGTATTAATGCAATTTTGTTTAACTTACCATACTACTAGCTACATTTCACTTTTATGTTGATAGTAATGTTAATATCCTAAACATTATTAATAATAAAACATTACTAATAGCAAAGGATTTACTAATAAGATAACATATTAATACCAATATACTATTGATATTGGCATTTTAAATATAAAAATAATAATATTAATATTACAATATGATATATATATATATATATATATATATATATATATATATATATATATATATATATATATATATATAATATATATTTATACGTACTAAATAAAACCAAATTTTATTAAATTTGGAACCCCTTTTAAAAAAGGAGGTTGGTTTTGCTTAGGCTATGGCCCCATCTACGCATGTGTAGGATAATGAAGGGGGTGGGGTAGGCGACCCCACTCCCAAATGTTTTTAATTGTTTCAAACCCCAAAAGGGGGGTACCCAACCGTAGGACCATCCCACTTAAGCTCAAAACCAATAGAAAACCTACACATTTTTATTGTTTCCATGGCTTGTGCATGGAACCCGCGGCCTGCTCCTTTATCACACACACACACACACACACACACACACACACACACACACACACACACACATTTGGCATATTTTTGATTTCAGGTTTTAGTATATATTCACATACCCACATGAAAATTCATATCAAATATAACTACATAAGTAAAATGGGGCAAAACCCACAAGCCCATTTGGGAAAATCAAATAAAACTAAGTTAAATATATTAAACAAATGCTTTTAAAACCCTAGAAGAGGGTGTGAACAAAATGAGAAAATAATAAAACTTGTAAGCCTTTCCAAAAGCTTGGAATGGCCTTCAATGGATTCACTTCCTCCTCCTCCAACAACCTGCAAAACAAAGAGAAACAATGAGTCAAATGAAAAGAGAAAGAAGCCTTCATAAGCATGCTTTAGGGTTAGTTGCCCTATTTCCTCATCAAGGGTCCTAATTGAATCCATCCAAGGGATGAGATTCATCCCTAAAAAATTAGGTGGAGAGTGGGTGAGTGGAAATTACCTTTTAATTTAAATGTTTTAATTTCAAAATATGGGTTGACTTTTTAAGGGGTTACTTTATGGGGTAGGGAAGTGTTCATTATCCTAACCCAATATTAAATAAGGGACCTTGCTAGTTTTTTCAAATTTGTAGAAATTAAATAACCTTGGTATTTAAATTATATTGGCCTCTTTTACCCTTGACATCCCATGGGGGATATTCAACTATAGTAGGAATTAATTTGTTTACTTAAGTAACACTTAGGGAGATTTTCCATGCTTAGTCAGATTAAATTCATTAAAGTTTAATGTAGGTTTAATATTTATTATAACGGAAATTTTTATCTATTAAATATAATTGACTAGAAACATTAGTGGAACAATCATTGTTTTTTGAAACCTTTTATGGGCACGTTTTTAAAAAAAAATCCATAATTTTTCTAGCTAACCCTAGGTTATTCTTGGGTCTCATGTGGGCATTTTAGCGGGTGTTACAATGATGAACCTGATTTTTGGGTGGGACCGTAATCCACCCTTCCCCAATTATCTCCGTAGATCCTCTCATCCCATCTCTATGCATAAAATCACTACACCCAAGGTCAAAAACAAATTCCCTGCCATGTCATTCAACCTCTCCCTTAATTATGGTGAATTCTGATCTAGTTGTCCTCTGTGATTAGTGACAACTTTCTGGTTTATTTTAGAATTTGAATTTTGGCCTTCCCCCCATTAGACTTACGTGGCCAGCCACCATCACTGGGAGAAACTCTAACCGAAACCAAAGCTCCAACACAATATCCTACAAAAGCTCAACACGGCAATATCATCCCCACTATAAAATGATGTCATCCAAGGCATCCCTTCAATTGTTTGCAACCGAGTGATTTCATGCTCCTCCTCTTCTCAACGGTCTTTAGATCATATCGAATCTTATTGCACTTTCCACAAAAAAACCAAGATCTTTCCACCTCAATTTTTTATTCCCATTTTTCACTGGGAGCATTCAAAATTATTCTTTCAGGTATTTTCACACCTCCAGGAACAACAATGCAAAACCGATCATACACTAATCTTGATCGCGCCTTAGTGGCAGGATCGACAACGACCAACCTTCCCATAAATTTGTTAATTTTGAGGACATCTTCAGGATCCCAAAACTCCAAGGGTAGAATCGGAGGTGAATCCAGACTAAGAGGTTCTAGAATGAGAGGTCATGTGTCAAACCTGGCTCCCAATGAAGAAGACTAAGAGCGGAAGAGACATAGAACAATGGAACCTCTTGTAGCACCCTTTATAAGTAACGACTCATCTTGGAAAACAAAACCCTCACCCATAAGATCCCTGACTTAAACCTTACAAATCCATTTCCTTATGCACCAATCCCTAACGAAATCAATATTCATCTTGCTGCTAACAAATCTACCGACAAGGGTGAATTTTAATTTGGTCTTCACTTTATCAATAATAGAACCAATGATCTCCAGCTCTGGGTTTACATATTTCCATGAATAATACACAATCAATATAATTTAAGTGTGTTGAATTTTAAAAAAATATTTAATGTATATATAATGTTTGGTTAAAACTTAGATATTGTGTGAAAAATTAAATGAGACTTATATTTGGGTTTTGGTACACAATATACATAATTCTATTTTCAAATGTATCATTTTTTTAAGAACATGAGAAGAATTGTGATTTTTTCAAATAAAATTTTGAAAGATGTGGATATTTAACAAATTCAAATTTGATAATATGACATTTGATTTAAAAATATATAGTAATAAGTGTTTCATTTGGATAATATGACATTTCCACGCTATCTTAGTTGTATAATTTATTTGATTTAAATATACAAATTTTTAAAGTTGGAAGTAATGTTATCTTTTCACATTAAAATAATATAATATTAGTATTCTTATAATAAATACATGTATATTGGAAAATATTTATAATCAATTTTTAAAAAAATGTACAATGTATAATTTTCACAATATTTGTTCTGTCTTATTTACATTATTATAATTTTCTTAAAGTTTGATATAATTCATGTATGTTTCATGTAATGTAACATTTACACATTATATATTAGTCTTCCTAAATATGTAAAACTTCAAAAAAATCCAAATTATTTTATGTGCCATTCCCACAATATTATAATTTTATATCAATCTTCATAAAATATGTCACACGTATAAGTGTGGTGGGTAATATTTATAATAAATTCTAATATTATTGAAAAAAATGTGGAATTTCAATAATGAAGGTTTGGAGATGTGTCATCCATCCCAATGTCTATTCTAGGGAGAGATGGCTAGCCACTTCCTCCCCCTCCAATGATGGCGATTTATACTTCAACCGTTATTAAAAAAAAAAAAAAAAAAAAATAGGGATCTTTGTAATGAGGGAAAGGAAGTATAGTTTGTTAGGGCATGGCGACATGTGGTAGGCATGGGTCTCTTCACAAGATAGTTTGACCGTTTCACCATATGCAACAAACATGTCTCCAACTTGACCAGTTCACATTGTTAGCATAGTGACAGCCTATGAAAACATGGGAACCTTGGAAAGAGTGTGGACGATGTCAAATATCAATGAAATAGAGAGCCTTTATAGTGTTGTAGTTGGTAGTGCTCTGATAGGCTTGTAGGAAAAATGAGAGAGTCGGATCAAGGAACATGAACTATTTGAAAAAACTTCTCAAGAGACGCAGCCTCAAGACCTGCAATGGTTGCAAAAAATTCACAAAAGAAGGGGGGTCATGTGTAGTGGGAAGATATTACAACACCCTCTCTAACCGAATACTTTGGATAATGTTGTGGGATAAAGATTTGAATTTTTTGTTTTGTTTTACATATTTCTTTGGATAGTGTTACTCCAGAATCGATAGCTCGTGCAAAAATAAGATCTTAAAAATAGGGTGTCGATAACCTTCAAGCATTGGATAAGGCACATAATTTGGTTGACTAGATGTTGTGAAGATACATTTTATCATGGGACAAAAATGGTTGTAGGATTTTCACAAAATACATATGTTTAACTTGTCGCAGAGGCTTCCTAGCAATGAAAGGGCAGGTGTGAAACCTAACTCCCTAACCGTGTCATCATCCTTCATGATTCTGCCAAATTTTGGGGCATTTAATCATGCATGGGAAGTATTTCAAGCACTTTATGGGGATTTTCTACCATATTTTCATGCAAGAAAGGGTTGTGGAAATCTATTATATGTATATATTATGTTGGCCTCTGGGAAAAAAAACATATCAGGCCAATAATAATAATAATGATTGCCTCGCATGTTGCCTTGTTAACCAATCACCATTTCTCCCTACATGTCAGGTAAACCTGTGTTGGTGGAAACTTTATTCTTCTTTTGGTTTTTTGTGTGGCCTCCCTGGTAGAAAGGGATATTAAAAAATGTGGGTAGAAGGGCATGTCATGTGGCTATGAAAATAAACAATATCTCTGCCAAAAACCAAGGAGACCACACATGGTTGAAAATATGGCAATGGCAAAAAAGTAGTGGACATTGCATCTTGTATTTTAGTGGGGATAACATCACCATCTTGGAGGGATTCTTTTCCCGGGAAAACTCATAGTCCCATAAGAGAAACTTTATTATGAATGGTGGTGGTGATGGTGTATATGTCATCAATTCCATAATGGTTAATAAAAACATCCCACATTGGTGAGTGTAACATGATAAGGGTGGTAGAGGATGATGCAATTGAAAGGTGTAAATATTATTCCACATCCTCTTCCAGTATTCTCACAGCCTATACGTGGAGCTTGGAATAGGGTATGGACACCACCTAAGATCCTTGGAGATGGATCTTGTTAGAAGTTACAATTACAAGTGTGTTGGTTGGTATGCAGAAAATGTGGAAGCATAAGCAAAGTATATGAATTGTTTGACATGATGCATGGAATACAAAATTAAAAAATAGAAAAAAATATTTATGAAATTTCATGCTTATGGAATGAATTCATGGAAAAGGAAACAAAAACTTTCAACCAAATACTCTTTAAATATGCCTGATAAACTCAACTTGACACCTTGGAGATATGAGTTTTGATCCCCATTTTTATGTTAGTCACTTGGGGTGACACTTTCGTCTTTAAGAAAATGCAACGATTTTCACTTAGAATTATTGTATCAATTTAGTGAAATTGAAAACTACCCCTATGTACCTCTAGACCCAAATGTGATATTTCTAACCAACCCTTAGTTAAAAAAATGATTTGAGAGGTTAGTTATGTAAGGGGTTTTGGGGTCCATTGGTCACTATGCGACATGTTTTTCGATGCTATTCGGTAAACAAACCCGGATTTGCCTTGGTATCTTAAAATATGGTCATTGTAATCAACATCCATCGATGTGATGAATTATTTGTATGCAGTGACTAATTAGGAATCATTGAATGTTATGTTTGAAGTTAAAACGAGTGTTTTCTGACCTAGGTTATAAAACTTTAATCATTTCAGCTAACTTTCACAAAATTGTAAATTTAGTTAGACCAACCTTCTGAGGGCCTCGTTTGACTCCTAACTAGTCATGGAACATTTTTAATTATCGTCTTGTTCTTTATAGAGTATGAATTGGTCAATTTATTATATGATTGGTTTTTGAAAATTATAATGTTTTCTCTCTCTTCCCTTATGTCTTTGGAAATAATTTTGAAATTTTGATTGCACCACCAAATCCTTCACACATCCCACTACTAACACTTCTCTGGAGTCGATGGCGGTGCAATTCCCATATGCTCATTGTCACTTTGATTTTCAGCTCGTTCATGAATTCCGAGCCATGACATTACATGATGCCCCCAATCAAACATGCGGTTGTGTAAAAGTCTATCCTTAATGATCAAAGTGGTGAAGAATGGATCCACATTCAGCTGAGAGTCCACCAAGGATATCCCCAAATAGACCTCAAGCGGTTCACCTAGTTCCTCCAATGTTGGTGGTGTTTCTAACTCTTGAATGATTGGAGGAGTCTCCACAATATTTACATTTCACCTAGGCGCCTTTTCTTCCTTCAATCCCAAGTATTCAAATGCTCTCTTTTTGTGCTCAGGAATCCTAAGCAACTCAACAATTAGGACAAAGACCTTGATTTGACTTAAAACCTGGGCTATGTCATATGGGACATTCCTTGGCAAGGTAGTATTAGAAGGAAAGCTAACACACTCATTAGGTGGTACAGGATTCTTGACAACTTGGGCATGAGGAGGGATATGATTTTTGTTTGGAACTGCAGGGATTTTGGTAGATGGATCTTTCTTAGGAGCCTCTTTAGGAATGTTTGAAAGTAAGGGAGCTTTTGGCTTAGCTTGATGTCATGTCCCTTTGACAACCTTACTTCTTGTATTATATTCCTTCTCTTGAGCCACAAAAACATTCATCAGTAACTATTTGTCTTCCTCAGATGGAATTCCTCCATCATACTTCTTTATCATTAAAGCCCTTAAATATTCAAAATCATTATTGGGCAATTCAAAAGCTTGTACAGTATCTACTTCTAAAGTATGAGAGGGAGGAAGAATAGGCACTCTATGAATGCAGTCCCAGAAAGTGGCAGTTGTCTCAGGCACTTATCACCTCAATTGAAGTTGCCCCTTGTTGTGAGCTTGTGGAGCAACCCATCATGCAGACATCATCATCATTTTCATCATCAGCTTCTTCCTCTTCATGTTGATCTTCTTCACAAGGAGCATGGGGCATGAAACATTTGTCACACCAATCAATGACATTTGTTTCCTCCACAACAACAACTCTAGCAGCCAAAGGATCAGGCACCATTCTGTTTTCCCTACCTTGGGGCTGCCTATTTCCAGATCCAATAGGTCCTTTTCCTCTGTCATCAGATCTTTGGTGATTTGTAAACCTGTCTTGGTTTTGTTGCTTGTGTTGACCTTGTGAGCTTTGCCCAATTCCTTTCTCAGACTGCTAATTTGTAGGAAAGTTCTTTGACAGCCCATGCCAAAGTTTTCAAAACCTCCTCTAGATCAGTAACCTTGCTTGTTTGAGGTTTTTCTGGTTAACTAGCTTTACACCTTCCCTTTTTGGAGGCTTTCTAATTGCCATGATGTTGTTCTCTATTTTCAAATTTTTGGGGTTTTTGTCTCTTAAGTAATATGTAGCCTTTTTATCAAATGCATCAGTATACTTGATTAAACATGACTCATCACATGGCCTTATCCTAACAGTAATCTCCTCAAGGTCTTATTAAACCTTGTGTTGAAATCATGTACTGACTCATTAGGGTTATTTTTGACGTTTTCAAATTCTATCAAAAGAAACCTAGGGTCAGTTCTATCACCATATTGTAATCTAAATGCATTTCTCATCTCAGTTCAAGAATCAATAGAGTTATCTGGCAATGCTTTATACCAGTCCCTAGCATCTTCCTCCAAGGTATGGATAAACACTTGATATATACATCTTCATGTTCAATCTCAAAATCTTCCATCATATTGATAAAAAGCTTTAGATGCTGATCACCAGTTATAACATTGTTTCCTTGGAACTTTGTTATTCTATTCCTTACATCTTGAGGTACTACATTTGGATAACTAGCCATCCCGCAAAAATTTATAGGTCCAAAGGTGTTTACAACAAAGGGGGGTCTGGGTGGGGGTTTGGCCATGTTGATTCGAGAAGGTGACCCTGGAGGGATCACAAATTAATAAGGGGCAGAGGGTCCTTGGAACACATGAGTATGACTTTCAAAATGGATACCCCTTAAAGGCCTTGTTTCTTGGAAATCCCTATCAAATTCAGAAAAGACAGTGCCAGAATGTGAAGCAAATTTTTCAAAATCAAATAAAGGCCCTTCTCTAGCTAGAGAATTCATTTCCATAAGGAGGCTACCTGATTCAGAGTCACTTGAATTGCAGTCTTCAATAATAGGCTAATGAATTTCATCAATGGAGATCCATCTCCTTGTCTATTGGTCACCAACAACTCTCCAGATTTTCTTCCTTATGATTTTGCTTTTCCAAGCATTGGAAATAGTGTCATGGCAGGATCTCGAGCAACGAAATATTTTCTTCCTTCCAGATTTGCAAATATTAGTAACAAATCTAACTTTGAAAAAGTTTTAAGACACTGGTACTCATTAAAATTCTAATCAATAGGGATTCACCA
The DNA here is from genome assembly GCA_018340775.1 of Taxus wallichiana var. yunnanensis. Classification (NCBI taxonomy): domain Eukaryota; kingdom Viridiplantae; phylum Streptophyta; class Pinopsida; order Cupressales; family Taxaceae; genus Taxus; species Taxus wallichiana. The sequence continues at coordinate 431,066,940 of CM031242.1, read as the reverse complement.
CTAAGGATTTCCACCTTAGTTGTGTAAATGCACTAAATATGATCTGCCAGATGTCTGTCAATGCTAGAAACTATAAATGGAAAGATTCGGACTTTATTTATCCAGATTTATCAAATGAAAGCTATTGCACTGGATGTGAAAACTAAAATAATTACACAAAACTCTTGGTGCATACAAGAAGTGTTTTACCAGGGCTTGAATGTGAGCTATAACCACTAGTTCCCTGGCAACGACGCCACTCAGGTGTTGGTATCAAAATTGATTCTCCCTCAAAGTCTGAGCAACATCCTTGGTTTGACAGGAAGCTCAGAGACAGATTAGATCATGGTGAGTAGTTTTGTAGCCGGGGATGAGATCTAATTGTCCCTCTGTCACTCAAATGTGGAGAAATGAATAGCACCCTCAAGAGGATTTGATCTATCCTCACTGTTTTAGGTTGTGCCTTTCAACCAGGGTAAGAGGACCCTTTTGTAGCCTGTTGTTTACAGAGGAGATGGAGATATCCTTTCTAATGAAGATGTTAAGGAGACCTTGGAGAAAATATGATCAATGCAACAAAATCTAACTCTCACGAGTTGTCACTCTAGATAGTGGAGATATTTTCTAGGCAAGGTTCAGGCCACTAAAGACATTTGAAATCCTAATTGTTTCGCATGCTTAGGTAATTGAAATTATGCATTTGTGCACACATAGGACAAATAGGGGTAGTATGGGTAGGATTTTTTTTTTAAATGAATTTTTTGGTGGGAGGTGAGGCAAAATGAACTTGATTCGCCAAATCCTTGAGAAATAGTACAAAATGATAGATTAGACCAACAGAATGCCACAGGACAATTAAAATGTTTCTTTAACTAGAATATGTGCTTCAATGGAGGCCCAGATCAACACCTTTTCACACAACCTATGAGATTCTAACATGAAGGCTCGAGTTAGAGAACCCAATAAAGCATCAAGATCTAAGCCAAATCACGCCTAAGGTACACCCAGAGGCTTACAGACAATCTCTATCAAACAGATGAAAGAAAAGTGATTTTGAATCGTTTATTCCAATCCCAGATGAAATCTCTTCTGAGAAATGAAATTACAGATGCCACTAAACTATCACAAGGATTGAGGCTTGTGTGATTGGATCAAGTCTTAATACAAGATTGCAACAGAAACAAGAAAACTATTTGCATACATTCAGAGATAAAACAATCACATTTTGCTAAAGACAACACAGAATAACTCATATTTGATCAATTTTATCAGCGGGGAAAGTTTCTAGACAATCTCAGATCTTGTCAATGGATGTACATTCGCAACCACCTTGACATGATTAGTTTTGATACAAATCAAGATATACAGGCATATCAGACGACTTTTCAAAAGACATGCTTTCTCAAATTTTCCTCTTGGGAATTTTCTTCGACCTCTAACACTCCAACCTCCAACCATTTGCATGGAAAAATCGTGCCATTTATAACATTTTACCACAGAGTTTCCCCTCTCGAAAATCCATACATTGAGTGCACCAATGCTTTCCATGATCACAATCATGATTTCTAGGATCATATTTGCAAAAGTCACCAGTGCTCGAGGAGCAGATCTCATCGAATATCTCCTGCATTCAACTCCCCCCTTTAATAGATCACTCTTTCTTCAATTTTCCAACCACTTCCGCCCCAAATCTGTCAAATCTGGCTCCTTGCGTGCTGGGAGAAGAAAAATGAAAAATTTGATCGGGCTCGATAGTCAAACCATTTTAATGGAAAAAGACGTCTTCCAGATCTCCCCACCAAACTCAAATATCAACATCAACCCCCTTTCTACCTAGCATGTAAAAAAACCAAGAAATCATGAAGACTCACACTTCTAGGTGTGTTTCAGAAAAATGGGGAGAAAATTAGATTCAGACTCTTAGTTGTTGTTGATCTTTACTTTGAATTTGGGTCGTCCACGTGGAAGATTCAAATTTAGAATAGACCGGGGTTCCTCTGACTTTTTACAACTTTTAGAAAAAATGGAAAAATTTCACATTTTGTTCCGCACCTCCGCCCTCAAGAAATGAGCCTGACACATGTCCTGAGGTGGGTCCCAAAGGAACCAAGGCTAAATTATGCCATTTCACCTATTTTTTGGAAAAGAAATTTTTCCAAGTTTTCCTCACAGCTCCACCTTTGAGAAATGCTTCTGACACGTGTCCTAATGTGGGTCCCAATGGAACTGCGATTTCTTTTTTACTTTTAACTCTTTTCTCTCGAAGGAAAATTTTCCAACTTTCGTCTCGTGGTCTCGCACTCTACCTTTGTGAAGCAAGCTTTGAATTTTCCTTTATCGGACTCGTGGGCCACTTTGATGTTTTAATCCTTTAAACTTTTAAACCTCAGGGGCCACTTTGATGTTTTAATCTTTTGAACCTTAGGGCAAAAAATCCAAGTTACCCCGATGGTCCGCCTCCCCGCCCCTTTGACTTGAAACAAACTTTGACTAATCCTTTGTCGGGATTGTGGGCCATTTTTGATATTTTAACCCTCTTGAGCATAAGAGGCAAAAGTTCTAAGTTGCCCCCAATGGTCTGTTTTCCCTGCTCCTTTTGACTTGTCAAACTACCATGTGTCATAATGGCGCATCTCGAGATAGTCCCCAAAAATTGAGACCTTGAATGAGCATGGGCTCGCCACGTGTCCTGGCCCAAAAAAAATTGTTTGAAGGCTCGAAGCTTAGTGGAAGGTGCCAAGTGTCATGCTCCGGGCAGTCTCCTTTGGTCGTTGAAAATCCAAGAAAAATGTAAAGTGAGTGGAGGCCTCCAAGTGTCCTCCTGGCGCTTCTTCAAAATGGTGCCCAAGTTTAAGACTTTGAATGAGCGCAGTCCCGCCATGTGTCCCTGTCTCCGCCAAACTGTTTTAGTTGCACAAAAATTTGTCTAAGTCTGGGAAAAGTAGTGGAAATCTCCACGTGTCTTCCCGGCACTGTTCCAAGGCCAAACCAAATAGTAGATCCTCAAACGAGCGCCGCTCCTCCATGTGGACAAATTTTGAGTTGAAGCTTTTCATGAAATTTTTGAAGAACCCAGCCAAGCCGCATCCAACCAAAAGGTGCCACATCCCCTATTGATGCAAGGATGTAAATTTGACTGAGAGAAATGCTCGTCAAACCGTAAAATACATAAAAATGATCATTTGAGCCCAAAAATGAAAATTTCTCCAAGGACAGAGAATTTAGAAATGTTACAAGGCTCAAATACGTCCATCAGAGACACATCCATTCATCTTTCTTCAAGTATTTAGGGCAGAAATGATAAGGAAAACAAATCCCACTGTGGAGAATGGAAAATATTGAGAGCTGAGTTTTTAGATGAACAGAGAACATGAGACCCAAATTACAAACCTTTTCTAGAGGAACGAGGAAACAAAGAGCAAACCATGGATCCATAAGTGATCCACGACCCCGGAACAAATTAAAAATGGTAACAAAGATTAACCAGGCACAACACGGGGAAGAAGAAAGTGACAGAGGCCATAAATCGATAGATTTTCAGAGGAAAACTAGGGTGAGACTATTTTGAGCACAAACAGTACCTTGTATGTGGCCTTCTGGAAGTTGTAAATAGTTTCTCATTCTTGCTTCACTTGAAAATTGTAATTAAAAATGGCTGAACTTTGTAATATTATCTTAAAACTTCATTTTATTCAATTTGTTAAGCTAGAATGAAAGCTCCAAAGTTCTTCAATTTGATGACTGAAAGTGTAGTCCATTTCTTATCTTAAAATACTGCATTTAATCTTCATTACAACTTTAGTATGTATGCTGGAAAATTTAAAATATCCATTTTTCATGGCGAAGCCCTGCCAAAATTTTCCTAGATTTCCTTCTTTAATTTCTTTTTCTAGTGTAATCTTCTCTTTGTAGTTAACTTCATCCTTTAATCCTGATTCTTCTTCTTCAGTTGCAATCTAAAACATGCATTTTGTCTGTAATTCTCTCCTCTGTTCGTCATATTGCAACTTCTTTTATCCCTAGAATAACTGCTAAACTTTGAGTTGCATTCTTCCTTCATTCCAGTATGTACTTGTCACTCATCTACTTCATGTACCATAGGATAGGAGTTATTGAACTCTGCAATCTTTATCCATAGTGAGGACTGTAAGACATGATTTATTTATTCTTGGCTGCAACCTGTACCTACACACTTGAGAAAAAGTTAGAAAATATTTAGGCTTTTGGCCTCTCTTATGTCCATTTTTTTCTTTTCTTCTCTTTATTTCTTTCTAAGTGAGTAAATCATGTATATTGTTTGATATTCAAGTAATCTATATCTCTTGTTATTAGAGATCCATGTGCATGAATTAGGACATTATACGAATATGGATTGTACCACAGCTCATAAACTCCTTAGTTTCCTCTGTTTTCAGGTATAGTGCTCTTAGTAATGAAGATGAACATGGAACAAAGTGTAAGGATGCATCAACCAAGGACAAACCTCAAGGCAATGATGGGTTCAATCATTCCTTTATTTTCTCTTTCATGCATGTACTTTACTTTCATTACATCCCATGGCTTGTGTGGGAACATTTGAAATTCCTTATGAATAAAACATTGAATTGTGAAATTGAGTTGTGTATTTATTTTTGCATTTATGATTTATGATATGGATTGTATGATGAACTAAACAACCCAATAATATAATTGAATGTCTTAATCATGAAGGAAAGAAAATTAAAGAATAGTTATAACATCCAAGAATGAACTCGATTTCGGAATTTGCAGTCTTGATTATTGCTTCAAAACCTAACACTTTATCTATTTTGCAATTTAGTGTCTTCATCAAGACAACATAAAGAGCCCTTTGGGGCCTTGTGTTCTTTTCTTGAAGAAAGCATCACTACTACAAGGGGGTGTTTAGAGACAATATTTAGAGACAAAAATATAATTTTGTCTCTAATTAACACCCTCCCCATATTTTTGTCTCTAATAATTACCCTATTAAAAAAATTCCATGATCTTATATTGAGGTGGCTAATTATAAGCGGGAAATGTGGTGGTTTGTAAGTGGGAAAGGCAACAATTAATGTGGTAGATGTCGGTCGCGTACAATATGGATCAAAACCATGGATCAAATATTGTCGGTGCAAGTAATTTCATTCCAGGCGAGCAAGATGGGAAAGGTGCGGGTATTAGAGGCCGAGCAGGTATCCCCATGAAATCCATTTTTTGCCCTCTTTTGGTTCATGGGTCTGCGTTTTCTCTCTAGTTTTTGCATTTTCATGGGTTTGCATTTGTATCTATATTTATTGGTTCTCAGGTTAAAAAATGAATCTTTCTGATGTCTTTAGCATGTTGCACAGAATTATTTGTTTGAGACTGTTATTGATGATGTTACCTCTGCTTTTCCTTGGGATGAGACTATCCTCTGTGTTGCCACTGCCATGCTGGATAAGTTGAAGAAGGTTAAGCATGTGGTTAAACTTAAACCCCCAGGGCCCCTTCGAGGAGGCCATGCATCGCGCCCTTGGGATATGTAAAGCATTGTATGGGAAATAGATGAAACCCCATGTCATGAAGGCTCTCATTGACGCACATGTCAGAAATAGGGGTATTATTGTGCCCAAATCGTAAAGCTTGATTAGTATATATCATTTGTCATTGTCTCTTTGTTGAACCAATGAAGCCAGTGCCTCAAAATGTGCCAAATATGTGAAGTCATCTCCATCTCTCTCTCTTTCCCCTTGTCATAGACCCTCACAAACTTTGCCTCAATCCCCTTCAAATCCTTGTACAAATTATTGAAGGCCACCTGAGATTTGATCTCATAAATAACTTCTACAAAGGCTCATATATGTCCAAATATCTATGAATAGCTTCTTTCCTTTTCCAATACCTTGCAAGAACCGGTAGGTAGATACCTTCAATCGATTTGCAGAAATTTTATTACTTGAGATTTCGTGTGGAGTTGGAGCTTGTTATTCAAAGGTTGTTGGTTTTTTAGAGCCTATACCCTACCCTACCCTACCCATAGAGTATGGTATGGGATCCTCGAGCCTATATCCCTAGAGCCAGAGCCAGCTCATAGATTTGTTGGCGGGTTAATTTTCTCATCATCTATCTATCACACAGATAAATAGGATAAAAACCCACTACCCTTAATCGTAGATATTCCACAGTGTAAAAATCACCATCTAATTCAGAAGAGGAGGAAGTTTTAGTAATCATGGTGTAGAGGAATCAACTAAAAGTACATTTTCCTTTCTCACTTTGTTTAAGTAATGTAGAGGTACCATGAATTAATAAACAAATTAAATTCTTTTCATTGAGATTATATGGGTTATTTCATCTATAGAGGTAGTGATACTATGCAAACGGGGTGGGGAGCCATTTCATAATCTGGTTTCAAAGAAATAAGTGTATATCGTTCCTCACCTAGTTATTGGGGTAACATTATTTGCATTTGTTGCATGGGAAAATTTCCACCATGAGTTGTTACATGTTAAATATATGGTTGCAATTGGCTTGTCAATACCTCCTGTTAGATTGGAAAATGAAACTGAAAATGTGGTGAGTTAGGGCCATTCCCCACATAAAATTTCACTTATATTTCGTCTCCATCCCCTACTGTAGTCCATCCAAAGCTCTTTCAAAAGAGGCAGGCCAAATAGACTTGGGAGAAATGAGCCACTTGTATCCAACCCTAGTGACACTAAACTAGTCATATTTAATTCCCAACCATGAAGGCATTGTGGATCCTAAAGAGTTCCTACTTAAAAGAAGATGGGAGAGGAAAGTGAGATTTTGGATAGCATTGGGGATGTGTCCTAATGACAACATGCACTCTGTAAGGTTTGGGTGGTGTAGATTATGGAGATGGGAGAGCAGTTCTTCCAACTGGTCACTTGTCAACTTCAACACCACACCTCTGAGTGACAAATATTCTAGTTCCCGCATCTTTTGTGTCCATTCTAAACTGGAACTATACCTTCCATATCCTTGAATAAGACTTCCATAATACGTGACCCTCTCTATAGAAACATCTAAGAATTGCAGTGAGAAATATTACCAAGCTGCCAGAGAATTCTACCACCCAATCCTGCCAAACATAAGTTTGATATGATCAGCAAATATTGTTGCCTGTGGGTCCAATTGATCAACTCGTATTGTAATTGGGTTATCATAACTTAAATCCTTTTGTGTCTCATATTAATTTGTAGAGGTTTCCATAATTATTCCAATGGTAATTGTCCTCCTTAGAATCCCAAGATGTTAAGAATTTCTCACTTGTGTCTTGGAATGTTGACAAAGATGACATTAAACTTATTCTTGTTAATTCACTATCCATAGGCCTTTAGATAGATGTTTATTCTCTATTGTAGTACTTTTAGATTTCACTCTAGATGAGACTTGAGATAATTAGTGTCATTAGAAAAATGGAAGTTGGAGTACCCCTGTCCTCATTCAATCACCAAGATTCCTGAGATAATTAGTGAACTTATAATGAATGAGATGATTCTGATTCCCAAGCCTGTCAATGACCTACCCATGTACAACAGTGAAGAATCATGTATCTAAAGAGCAACAGTCAAATCAAAAGAATGGCGTTTGTTCTTTTTATATGTTGGGTTATTGCAGAAGGTTAGAGATTAAACTTAGAAACATACAAGTCATATTTCTACGACTTCATCGCCACACAGTCCTCATTATAACTTATGCGGGGACCACAATCTCATAAAATAAATACCTAAAATACAAATGTTTTGGATGGCGTCAAGAACAATTCCATGCTTTCACACTTAATGACATTACGTGGGTATTTAATTAATATCCATTTATTATTAGTTTCACAGATCTTGCTCTCCTCCCCGAGATTTCAAAAATAATAATAATAAACTCGGTATCCAATATGACTATCCTAGATTCAGGTACGTTGCGTCAAAACTATCGAGAGAAAGTCTTTGGAAATGATGTCGTAAGCTTCGCTTGTTGGGTGGAAGCTATCCCAAAACACATATTTTGACTTGTTATTACAAGTTATGCTTCCCTTGTTGCATAATATGGATGCCTCCACCAAACCAGTTCCGCAGCATCCTCTCCACATTTCTTCAAAACCTACCACACGATCAATTCATGCAGAGTTCAATTCATGTATTCAATATTGTTTTATTTCATCACTCCCTCACAAACATGAGGAGCCTCCTTAAAACAGAGAAAACAAATACAAGGTAAGTTGTACTTGTGCAAAAATGTGCTTACCATATTTAGTAGGATATTTGACCATGTCATACAACTTCTGGTATAAGTCGTAATAAGCTATTCTAAGACCACTAAAATTGAGCGCCATCTCTTTTGTTAAAGCAACAGTCTTCTCGTTGAAAGAAGTGGCTACGTCATCAAACTTCTCAAAGCAGGTGTTATTCAACATATTGTGCAGAGTAATTTGTGAAGGGCAACACCCAAATGGAGGAAGCCCAATGATAACAAGTCTTTTAGCACCCTCTTTGTATAAAATCTACAAAACAGGAAACACACAATTACAATACCATCAATCTAAAAACGAATTATCTAACTGCAACGATATACTTTCTATATGCTGAGAGAATATATGCTTACTTGTACAAACTCACGAAGGGACTGTAAAAGATAATCTTGGTACTCGGTAAGGCTGTATTTTTTAGCCATGAGAGGATTTACATAATAATTGTTGACAAAATCATTAGATCCTGTGCTTATAAGAAACAAGGCTTCTGCGACTATATTGCTCGCAGTTTCCTAACCAGTTATGTTTGCAAGCTGCACTCAAAATGCCTGAAATTCTCCAATTGTTTTCCCAATGATATCACTTTCTACAAATACAAATCACTTTAGAAAACCCAAAGATTCTACATTACCGTTAATCTTAACGACTTAAAATGTATTTAAGATCATCATGTGAAGAAAACACAGAAATATTTACAAACCAAAGTTTGAGAGGTTCTGTCGTCGTATCCTGAAGAAGCCGAACCAAAACTAGCACCGGTGAGCAATTTTCGTCCGTGGAAATCAGGATCCAGAGATGCTGGCAACACATCCGGAAGTCCTGCTAGTTCGGCTACACCAATATTATGTCAAAAAAAAAACTTTGTAATTGGGTTATCATAACTTAAATTCTTTTGTGTTTCATATTAATTTGTAGAGGTTTCCATAATTATTCCAATGGTAATTGTCCTCCTTAGAATCCTAAGATGTTAAGAATTTCTCACTTGTGTCTTGGAATGTTGACAAAGATGACATTAAACTTATTCTTGTTAATTCACTATCCATAGGCCTTTAGATAGATGTTTATTCTCTATTGTAGTACTTTTCAGATTTCACTCTAGACGAGACCTGAGATAATTAGTGTCATCAGAAAAATGGAAGTTGGAGTACCCCTGTCCTCATTCAATCACCAAGATTCCTGAGATAATTAGTGAACTTATAATGAATGAGATGATTCCGATTCCCAAGCCTGTCAATGACCTACCCATGTACAACAGTGAAGAATCATGTATCTAAAGAGCAACAGTCAAATCAAAAGAATGGCGTTTGTTCTTTTTATATGTTGGGTTATTGCAGAAGGTTAGAGACTGAACTTAGAAACATACAAGTCATATTTCTACGATTATTAGTCATCTTAATCATTGCCTAAATAATGCATAATTTCATTAATGGAAGAACTACTTGCCTTTGCAAAAGATATGGTGATCCACCCTAGAATGTTCGGTATTGAGGCTACTCCTAGTGCCTGCGCATGTATGTAAAACTCTATGAGAATTATTATCAGATCCACACTTCATAGAAAATTCTTGTTACCATATCTAATATTTTAAGATATCAATTATTTTTTTCTTTAACTTGCATTTTTTTCTTTGCATTCATGCCTTCATGCCTTGCCACACACTTTATTTTCCTTGCATGAGACTCTAAGCACATACCCCTTTTCTTCCTATATAATCTGCAATTAATCCACTTAACAAATATATTTAACTCAGGAACTAACACCCCTTTTCTTCGTATAATATCTTCTTATTTAACTCAGGAACTAATAGATTCAGAATTTAATCCCCTACAGGACTGGAAAAACTCAACTCACATCATCTTCTAACAACACCCTTTACACCTCTTTATTATCACAAAAATCTATAGTATTTGAATAAGTTATTGTGCTCAGCTGTAAAGTTTTATAACATTAAAAATATACTAACAAGGACGCACATTAAACAAGACTAAAAATAGTTTGGGTTAGAATAGTAATCCAAAGAAAGTAGGAAGAATCTAATAGAAACCAAGAAATGCCAGGCTAGAAAATAGGTTTTGACTCGGTGTATTACTTGCTCCTTAGAATAAAATTTTCCATTGGAATCCTCAATCAAATGAATACAATGAAGCAGGTTACAACAATAATTTTTGAAACATGGATGCATGATAGATGATTATGAAGAAAATCTAGATGATATATTCTAGAATCTTTATTATAATCACGTATATATGAAACATTGAAATTGTAACCATGTTGAATGATGAATCTTTATAACTTCAATGAATGATGTTAAGAATTGCTCACTTGTGTCTTGGAATGTTTACAAAGATGACACTGAAAATTTAAATTTTCTTGTGTAGTTTTAGGCCTTTTCCTTGTTTGAGACTTCATGTTAAAGCTTGAAACTCATGTGGGAGTTTAATGAGGTCTAATTACATGTCTATCAATGTTGGTAACTTATGATCCTTCCTCTTACACATGTTAATCTCAACCACAGACATCTTAGCATGGAAAAATATGACTAGAGTTAAGATGTAACTACTTATATTTGGAGGAGAGAATAGGAAAAGGATTGAGAATTAAATGGAGGGTGAAGAAGAAGGTCTGAGAAGGAAAAATAGAGCAGGGTTCTTTTCTGATTTTTGTAAAAGTATTGATTTTATAGAGAAGAATGCAAAAGAAACATTCTAGTGAGATATATGTTTCTAAATGTGGTGTCGAGTATATCTCACGACCCAATGAGTAATCCCCAATATCACTTATAACTCTCCAATTTGATGTTTGGTAAGGTCTTACATAATATCTGTGTGTATTATAAGTTCTTCTCCATCAACATGCAAACTAAAAAAACCCAGCCAACAATGGTATATTTATGGGATATGTTTTTTTGGATTGGCTGCACAGTTTCAATGTTAATTTACATTGACCAATATTTCATGAATCATCCACATGTTCAAACTGCTATTGTGAAACATTCATCTGTCATACAAATATGGGGAACATTGAAACCCAATAAGCATATGTTTGTCATGTCCGTCAAGGGTATACTAGTCTTTTTGGTTTTCATGTTCCACACCATTCCACTACTAATTCACTTTATTTCTAGGGGTTATGTATGTGATAGTCAATCTGTTACTCATTTATTTCTAATCCAGAAATCATCATACTCATACTTGTTTTGATTGTCTTTCCTCCAGTGTTTGTGTACATCCTTGCATATCATATGGCAAAAAAACCCATCCTGCTGAGAATCTGTTATATGCAATATCTACCTACTTAAGTTCACAAGTGTACTTTGGTTGGATTTATCATTCCACATGGCCATCTACAATTCACATGTTGTCCAAGTCATATAGGAGAATTCAGTCCACAGGCAATGATGATGATGATTTCTCTAGTGTTGATAATGTTGATGTCAGTCTTGTTTCCCATGATAATGATATGCTCAGCCTTGTAGATATTGTTTGTTGATCATGATTGACTATCACATAGGTAGACTTTAATTCCTAAGGCTATTTAATTCCTCAAATTTAATTGGAAATGATTGCATGCCTTTGATATTTGTTAAATCTATCTTAACCAAATTTTCAAAATTCAGCTTTCCTAACCAGCCTTTGATATATGAGGTTGTGATGCAAATAATCTATTAATTCTGATGACAATGACTAAATTTCACTCATCTGTAAATGGTTGCCCAAGAAAGAATGTCCTTACCTCACTTTGGTCATACAAATGGTGTAAATCTTCAAACTTGACATGAGTAATTTCCAACACTCTTGGACAAGAGTGGACAAACTCCCTCCATAGTATTTGTCTGGTTAGGATGCTTTCTAGCCTGATATTTCTTGGTTTCTACAAGATTTTTCCTACTTTCTTTGGATTACTATTCTGACCCAAACTATCTTTAGGCTTGATTAATGTTCCTCCTTGTTAGTATAGTTTTAATGTTATAATACATTACAACTGAGCACACTGTAACTTATTCTCGGGTTTGGAAAATTCTAAGATCAGAAATAAAGGCTATATTTGAAAAGATTAAGTGGAGTAACACAATAATAAAGTAGAATAATCTCTTGTCATTATAATATATAATCACAAGATACGTGCCTTGATAAGAGGCTTCTCTACCCTCCTTTCATTTGAGAAAGGAATTAAAATATTTCATGACTTGTACATTTGGGCAGAGAAGCCTCTTCTCAAGGCACATATTTGGTCATTAGATATTATAATGATGGAGCTTGTAGAGTATAAATTGGATTGATACTAGATACTAGACAATGAAAAGCAATCTACTTTATCTCTAATGAAAACAAAGACCTATGATAAGTTCCAAGATTCAAGTTTGCTTCCAAGTTAACCTTGTAACTTATCGTAGGTCTTATTGCAGCATGGTTTTGAATATGTGGACCTTCTCATGCTATTTTGTTTTCATTTTTAATAAATTAGATTACTTTTCCTTGTCTAATTTCTTCATCTTTTCCTTTTTTCCAGGTTTCATTGTCTTCTCTTGCTCTAGTTGGTGTGGAGTGGCTTTAGTGCAAGAAGGTAAGATAAGATGACATTCTAGTCCTAGATATATTGGTAAATAATTAGAACGTGCAGATACTTTTATTCATTTTTATAAATATTTTTCTGTATTATTATCACGAGTGTTACTTTTTTTTGTAGGACACTATTACCCAATTAGCCACTATTCTTGGAAAAAATGGAAAGACAGGTACTTTCATTTTCTGCCACTTGTATTATTTCTTTAATGAATTGAATCTCAATGAAGATTAATATTATCATAGTCATGAGTTTTTTAATAATACTCAGATCTTAAATAACACTCATAATGGACCCTATTTTAGCTTACAAAAAATGGATAAGTAAGGGCCAAGGACCATAATTTTCAAGGGGGTCATTTGAGACTTGTAGTAGTCTCAAGTTGAGACTACTACAAGGGGGGTCATTTTAGTCTCAAGTTGAGAGGTAGATGATCATTATTTAAAGTATATGATTTATGCAGGAAAATAGTATATCTTCATCTGAATGTTCAGATGAACATGTACCGAGACCTACGCTAGGGACAAATGAATATTTTAATGAAATGATATATTGTACTTGTGAAAAGTGCAAAAATAGAAAAATAAAGAAGTGTCGACTCGTTGGTATCCACAGTTGAAGTATGGAGTTTGTATAGAAGAGGCATACTATAATGAAATTTCAAAATGCTTGTTATTAAAAAATATAAATATAAATATCGCATTATTATTAACTATTTTAAATGATATTGTAATGTTTAACCGACAATGATGATAGTGACACTCACAATGAAGGAGAAGACACATTTATGGGTGATACCACTTCTCAATTAAATGAGGATGGGGTGAACAAATTTTTGCAAGACTTCTACACATATGCTAAAGAAGTTGATGATTCTCCCCTAACTCAACTTGCTAGGACGCCTCTTTACCCAAATGCAAATTTGTCTGTATTGGCAACACTTATGTTATTTTTGAACTTGAAAGTTATGCATGGAATGATGAATACATCCTTCACTGATATCTTGTGATCCAAAAATAATCATATTATTACTACCTGATCTTGGACCCTTGTAGGCTTTACTTATTTGCCGATAATTTACTCCTTCTAAGTAATCAATTTAATATAATGCAAGACAATAATGACAATTGCACAGATTGATTATAGAGTTTGGCAATTGCCTACATCTCCGGTTTGTGGTCGAACCATTCCACTAGTCAAAACTTGTAAGTTACAATAGTACTTTCACAAGAAAACCTAATGGAATTTTACTTGCCTATCAAGACACCAGCTTCTTCAAAACTTCTGATGATCAGTCGAATTGTTTTTCACCTTCTTGATGCACAACCTCCTTTGGCTTCGATCGGCCTTCCTAATGCTATCAATGCGACGCTAGCACTCCATTGACAATCCGAGATTTGCAAGTAATTGGTGTGGCTCAATGGGCCTATTGGGTAGTTTATAATTTACTCCCAATCACAAATATTTCATCTACTATTGCCTAAAATAATAGGCCAATAAACAATATTTGTTGACACATCTCACAAATAAGCTTAAAAATAATAAGCTTCTCGGACTAATGTGTGTCCACCTTTCTACGCTCTAGCAATGAGCTTCTCTGTTGCACTGGTGTGTGTCCCCACAATAAGCTTAACAAATAATAAGCTTGGGGTGTGTGTGTCCATTACAATGTAAATGAGTTCCCTATCTATACATTTTTATGGCCCAAAAAATATGCACTTACATATTATCCCTTAGGCTATTTTTAAACCTTTAGCCCGTAGTATTTTGATAAGGGATAAAATATTCCAAAGTGGGCGCTTAGCATTTTAAATGGGATTAAATCCCAAAAGAGGTGGCTTTTGAAGTGGGTATATCCCACATTTTGTGGTTTGATAATGTTTAAGGCTTTAAATAGCCTTCCTCCATGCAAACATAGTGGTCAAAGGACCACTTTGGAGCATAACCGCCCCCACCTTGATCACCACGTGGATTTCCACGCATGGCTTTGCCCCTCCAACACCGCTTCACCTTCTCCCTTCCACGTGGAAGTTTGGCAATAACATGGTTAAATTGGCGGTTAGGAGAATTATGTGGGCTTTTGGAATTTGGGAATAATGCGTGGCAAATAATTACAAGGTAATTTGAAATTCGACCCACATGAAATATGGCGAATAAGACCACTTGTCGACCCGCAATTGGAACTAACCAACCATTTCATGATTGTCGAAGATCGATGGATAAAAACCCTTCAATTTTTCCAAAACCTTTTGCCACGTGTCGTAGTGCGATTGGTCCAATATTGACCAGTTGACCAGAGTTGACTTTCTCATTGACCAAACTTTGACCAAACATAACTAGAACTCCCGATGTCCATTTGTCACATTCTCACAGTCATTGGAAAGCTCTCGAGATGATCTTCTCACCGAAACCAAGAAGGGATGTTTAGGGAACTTTCAAAAATGATCCCCTGATCACACCTCCCCACTCGAAAAGGCTTTTTTTTCCCAAAAAGCTTCCATACTGTCTTGAATATGAATAACTCTACTGCCACCTCAAAAGTGCTACCGCACTAGACCATTGGGTCTTCTCCTCCAACCTTCTCACTTTAACAACTCTTCTCTGATCTTAGGACTGTGGGTTATGGGCCCACGATGCTTCATTGTGCCACTCTGATATCCGAAGAAGACCTCCATGCCTCCACTTTATGGTGCTAAGTTTCTGAATGAAACCTCAATGCTCCTTCTGTGTGGTGCTAAGCTTCTTGATATCTGACAACAAGGATCTTCTTTGACTCTATAACACAACTCTTGGCTCCGAGTTGATTCTATAGAATCTAAACTAGTTTGAAGGAACTCCATGTTACGTAGAGCTATGATTGATCCGATGTCGGTGATGGACAATGCCTTGTCCCTTTACAGACCTCAACATGTCCAATGCATGATGCTAAGCCTCTTTTAAGACCTTGAGCCTCTGATGCACGATGCTAAGTCTCTATAGACCTCAACGCCTCCGATGCATGATGCTAAGCCTCTTTCAAGACCTCAAGCCTCCAATGCATGATGCTAAGTTTGTTACAGACCTCAACACCTCCGATGCATGATGCTAAGCCTCTTGCAAGACCTTGAGCCTCCAATGCATGATGCTAAGTCTGTTGATCAGCTACCATTCGTATGTGTGGTCGCAATGCCTTGACACCGAATGATGTTCTGAGCTAATCCTTTGAGAGCTCCTCTTGTTGACATACTAATATCAGGTACCATTCTGCTTACACGGTCACAATGCCTCTACATAGAATGAATTTCTGACCTGATGTTAATGCCAATGGTGATTCAGCTACCATTCTGCTACACGGTCACAATGCCTCTACATAGAATGAAGTTCTGAGCTGATCTCTGTGAACTCTACTATCTGCACAAATGGCAGATCAATCTTCAAGCTTTATATGAGTCAAATCCTATATCCAAGTCATGTAATGTACTCAAAATCTTATTAGGACATCTGTTTGGAGCATTAATCAAATTTTATAAGTAAGAAAATCCACTGAGTATTGTAAACCTTTCTCTCAGCATTTTCTCATAGAATCTGATCTCCAAACTTAATACTACATACTATTCATCAATCTGAATTATGCAATATATAATTGAAAAATTGTTGACTTACCCATTTTAAAGGACTTTCACTTTCAGGTATTACCTGGTCTTGGGTTGACTTGTCAACTAGTGGTGGAGTAGAAACTTCCTTTACCTTTGCAATAGGCCTCCATTCCATCTTTGGCTTGCCATTACTTTGATGGTGAGATGGATGTAGTTTCCAACAATTATCCACCTGATGCCCATTCCTTTGGCAATGAGCACAAAAATTCCTCTTAATCTCCTTCTTCTGGGATGAGGAACTCTTTCTGCCATTTTTCAACTTTGCATAACGAGATTGATCTTTTCCTTGTTCGATGAACGGCATCAACTTCTTCATCGGCCCTTCTCTTCCAACATCCGCCACCGAATGATTATGAAATCCACAAAAAGTACATGGAAAGGAATTCCATATCTTCTGAAAATCATAACCATACTTCTTAAGTGAAAAAGTTGATAAGAAGTTTTACTCGTGCTTATGATTCGGTAAGAAACTGGAGGTGGAATCTCATTACCTCTTCGCTGATTTCTCTTACCACATCTTGCCTATGACAACAAAGCACAAATTTCCTACTCATAATCTTCTCACAGGACTAGTGGGGTAATCACTTTGCTTTCGGAAGCTTGTCTCCCATCAGCATTCTTGGAGCATTCTCCAATTTCCATTCTCGCACTAGGATAACCCAAACCTATAAAACGAGGACGATCCTCGACCTATATTGGGTTAGCAATACCTTGGCCATTTTTACCAAGGCCTCTTCCATCAAATCCCATTTTATCTAGTAACTTGGATCCAATTCCTCTAGTATGCTTTTCAAACAAACCAAAGACTTCATTACCTGAATCCGAAACCGAATGGGAGGAAGAAGAAGATTCCAGTGGTGAAAAACTTACAGTGCAGTCATCTACCATGGTCACTGCATCTAAAGTTAAAGGTATTTCCTTCCTCTAATCACCACATTGCAACCTTTCCAAGAGCTCATCCTTGGTTTTCAGTTCCAATTTCAAATGAGCATTCTCCTCTTCCAGGGAGTAATACATTGATCGCAGGAGAGAGTTCTCTTCCTGGATCTGGTGATTATAAGCTTCAATTTCCTCGAGCTTTACCTATTTAGACATCTTGCCCATAGTGCACTTGTACCCTGTTCACACAAATTGAACCAACTGCACCAATCTTGAAGCAATCACTTTGTTAATCAGATTTACTGAAAAACAAATATGGAGCTAAACCAGCTCTGATACCAAACATGATCCGAAAATAATCAGATTATTACTACCTGATCTCGGACCCTTGTAGGCTTTAATTATTTGCTGATAATTTACTCCTTTTAAGTAATCAATTTAATATAATGCAAGACAATAATGACAATTACACACAGATTGATTACGGAGTTTGGCAATTGCCTATGTCTCTCGGGTTCATGGTCGAACCGTTCCACTAGTCAAAACTTGTAAGTTACAATAGTACTTTCACAAGAAAACCTAATGGAATTTTACTTACTTATTAGTACACCAGCTTCTTCGAAAATTCCGATGATTAGTCAAATTGTTTTTCACCTTCCGATGCACAATCTCCTTTGTCTTCAATCGGCCTTCTCGATGCTATCAAAGCGACACTAGCACTCCAGGTTGACAATCCGAGATTTGCAAGTAATTGGTGTGGCTCAATGGGCCTATTGGGTAGTTTATAATTTACTCCCAATCACAAATATTTCGTCTACTATTGCCTAAAATAATAGGCCAATAAACAATATTTGTTGACACATCTCACAAATAAGCTTAAAAAATAATAAGCTTCTCGGACTAATGTGTGTCCACCTTTCCGCGCTCTAGCAATGAGCTTCTCTATTGCACCGGTGTGTCCCTGAATAGGCTTAACAAATAATAAGCTTGGGGTGTGTGTGTCCATTACAATGCAAATGGGTTCCCTATTTATACAATTTTAGGGCCCAAAAAATATGCACTTACATATTATCCCTTAGGCTATTTTTAAACCTTTAGCCCGTAGTATTTTGATAAGGGATAAAATATTCCAAAGTGGGCGCTTAACATTTTAAATGGGATTAAATCCCAAAAGAGGCGGCTTTTGAAGTGGGTATATCCCACATTTTGTGGTTTGATAATGTTTAAGGCTTTAAATAGCCTTCCTCCACGCAAACATAGTGGTCAAAGGACCACTTTGGAGCATAACCGCCCCCACCTTGATCACCACGTGGATTTCCACGCATGGCTTTGCCCCTCCAACACCACTTCACCTTCTCCCTTCCACATGGAATTTTGGAAATAACATGGTTAAATTGGAGGTTAGGAGAATTATGTGGGCTTTTGGAATTTGGGAATAATGCATGGCAAATAATTACAAGGTAATTTGAAATTTGACCCACATGAAATATGGCGAATAAGACCACATGTCAACCCGCAATTGGAACAAACCAACCATTTCATGATTTTCAAAGACCGGTGGATAAAAACCCTTCAATTTTGCCAAAGCCTTTTGCCATGTGTCGCAGTGCGATTGGTCCAATATTGACTAGTTGACCAGAGTTGACTTTCCCATTGACCGAACTTTGATCGGACATAACTAGAACTCCTGATGTCCGTTTGTCACGTTCTCACGATGTTAGAAATCTCTCAAGATGATATTCTACATTGACACCATTTAGGGATGTTTAGGGAACTTTCAAAAATGATCCCCTAATCATCTTGAGGTATATTTTAAACTCCTCTAAACTATATCTCTCCATGTCATTCAAGTTTTGAATATTGTGTATAGTGAATAATATAAAAATATTTTGTTGTTTTATGTAGACTTTTGGCGATAAGATACATCCAAAGGAAAATAAGATGCCTCGTTCACAAAAGGAAGTATCTTCAGTAATGAAAGACATTGGGATGGAGTACAAAACATATGATGCATGTCCAAATGACCATATCTTATACTATGGTGAAAATGAGAGTTTATAACAATGCCCAATATGTCACACTAATAGATATTGTGAAGATCAAGTGTCCAAGAAAGTTCCTTATAAGGTTATACGCCACATTCCAATAACACCGAGGTTTGAGAGGATGTTCAAATGTAAAGATTTGGAAATATTTATGGACTATCATGCACTAAGAAGGAGCCAAGATGGTGTCATGTGTATGGTGGCTGATAACAAAGATTGGAAGGATCTTGAAGAAAAATGGCCTGATTTAAGAAATGAGTCAAGGAATGCAAGACTTTCATTCTCAATGGATGGTGTCAATCCTTTCGGAGATCTTAGAACAACATACTTTGTTTGGCCGGTTTTCCTTGTTAACAATAATCTTCCCCTTTATATGGCAATGAAAAAAGAGCATGTAATGCTAACTCTAATAATACCAGGTATATGAACTTCTTAGTGTTATGTTCTCTTGAAGATGATGTACATTTACATGAATATATTTAAATTTTAATTCACATTTTATTCACAGGAAAACACTAGGTGAAAGATATGGACACATACATGGAGCCTCTCATTGATGAGTTATGTGAATTATGGAAGGGTGTCAACATGTATGATGTATCGAGACCTAGCAATGATAGGATCTTCCTTTTTCATGCAATACTTATGTGGACAATTCACGACGCTTTGGGGCTCTCTGTGTGTTGTGGTAATCTATTTATCATATTAATTTGTAATCATTCTATTTATGTTGCTGCCCATTAATTAAATATGGTTTCCATACTAATTTTTCAGGCCTACAGACTAAAGGGAAACATGGTTGTCCATCATGTGGGCCAAACACTGTATCTAGGCAATCAAAGGATCTTAAAAAACCATGTACAATGAATACAGACACTTCTTACCTCAAAACCATCATTATCGCATGATTGAGAAATATAAGTTCAATGGAAAGGAAGAGGAAAGGAGGTGGCCAAAAGGATGAACCCTTTGAGGTGGAAATCAACATATGACAAAAAGGAAGGGAGAGCTTATCCATTGGGAATGAAAATACTATCTAAGTTTTATAAGTTAGATTATTACGAGCATCTCCCAATAGCTCATATATTTGATACAATGCATATTGGAAAAAATGTGGCAGAGTGCTTATGGAAACATCTAAAGGGAACCAACAATGAAGACCAAATAAAATTAAGGACCTCAAAACCGTCAATATGATGCCAAACATGTGGTTACATGAAAATAACACATATGATCATGTGCCATGGGTTCTTACATCAGAGGAGAAACAATATATGTTTGATACTATGCGTGCCATAAGATTTCCAACTGGTTTTGGTGTGACATTAAAAATCGTATTCACAAGAGATGGTTTAGAGTTTTCTGGAATGAAAACACATGATTGGCATAATTGGATAAAGGTAATTCATGATATCTTATATTTCTTGGTAGTATAATTGAAATTTTCAATATATTAGTAATGTAGAAGATAATATATAGTTTAAACGCTATTTTTCAATGTTGGTGTAGTATGTGCTTCCTACAGCAATACAAAGCACTTTTAACCATGACATCGCACAAACAATTTACAAATTGTCCAAATATTTGAAGTATTATAAACCATCATTTTTATTCAATAATTAATTTTTTTCCTTCTATAAATATCATTTTCAATGTCTTTATAATTGTTTTAACATATATTTTGCAAATATTATAACTAGTGATATGTTAATGATTGTTACTAAAATTTATAGGTGGGTATCATCTAAAGAGATACATCCAGATGAGATGAACTATTGGAAGAGGAATAATGCTATTTTGATGTGTGACATTCAAATGTGTTTCCCTCCAAGTTTCTTCAATTCTCAAGAGCACTACCTTATACACCTGGTAGAAGAGATTAAACAATGTGGGCCCATCCATCTTAGGACAATGTGGCTTGTAGAGATATATGAAGGTCCTAAAACATTTTGTGAGGCAAAGAGCTCGACCTGAAGGTTCTATGGTTGAAGGGTACATGGTTTTTCAAACCATGGTTCATTTATCTGAGTACTTGCCTCAATTGCATCTGGAGGCTCCAAGATTATGGGGTGATCAACAACCTCAATCCATTGGAGATAGAAAACTAGAGGGTCAAGGAACTTCAAAGAGGATAAAAGGTAATCTTAAATGTTAGTAGTAGTTTTTAAATCCTAAGTATTGTATGATGCATCCTTTAAAGAATGGTTAGATCAATGATTAGTTAAATACTTTTTGTTGTAGATGCTAAGGAGTGGGAGTCATTGCATTTGTATGTTGCATACAACTCTAAATTTATGTTAGAATGGATGGAGAAGTATGTTGAACAAAAGAAAATAGAAGATGAGAAGGCATGGGCTGATATATATAATAGACATGGTCAAAACTCTAATAGAGGACTTCCTGCATGCCATAAAAGAAAATGGCCAGATAGATGCTCATGGCATTGGTTAAAGACAAATGTTGAACACGAGGCAACCAAGGGAATGAAAGCAGTGACAAAAAAACAAGTAGATTTCGTTAAAGGATCTATAAATGGGGAGGTAATATACAAATAAAGTATTATGATGAATATTGTTTAATCTAAAGATTTTTTTATCATTGAAACTATTTAGTTAACTTTTTGTGTCCTTGAATCTAATTGGATAATATGTACATATGCATTTAGGTAACATATTACAAAGCAATGTGGATTAGCGGTCATCATTTTCGAATCAGGAAGATCGATGAGAAGCGGAAAACTTATGATAGTGGAATTTCAGCACCATTTGAAGTGGAGTGTCGTTCACATGCATATGACACAAACACAATCATGAGTACACTTCGGTATTATGGAGTGTTGGAGGATATAATAGAGCTTGATTTCACATCTTTTAAAAAGTTATTTTTCATGTTGAATGGTATAGGCTCATTGAAGTGGGCCTTGACAAAACTATTTTGTTGCATGAGAATGGATTCAATATGATAAATACATCGAGGTTTGAATCTACTTCTAACCTTATGTGTTTCCAAACCAATGCAGTCAAATATTTCTTGTTCCAAATTTAGAACACCCTAGCTGGTCCTTTGTGATAGATTATGATCCAAGAGGATGAAGAGTCACCTTTTCCGAAGATGTAGAAGGCCATGATGTAATTGAAGAGGTAGAAGATCCACTTGAAGACATAGATGACCAAGTGGAGGATGATGATAACATGACTATTGATGATGAATATGAACAAGATGAAGTTCCAGAAGGACAAGAACAACATTTTGGTGATCAAATACATGAACATGATGAGTTTATTGATCATCATTTACCTATGGCTGAAGGGGATGAAGATCATGAGAACCATGGTATTAATTTATTTGTGGATTTGGGGCCCATTAATTATGGTGTATTCATGCCTCCAGATGAGGAAATTGTAATGTCAGATGAAGATGATTTTATTTAATCATAATGTAAACCTTAAAATCATTGTAAGGACATAACACAATTTGATATATTTTATGAGTGGATTGTTAATGTTTTTTCTCTATGTCAATGCATACATTGCACATGTTTCCTTGTTTCATTAAATGTTTCCTTATTGAAGATTATATGAAGATGCACACCTTTTGGTCCTTTTGAATATATATATTTTTGATACATGAAATGAAATGGAAATTTAGTATTGCATATGTTATTATTCATTTGTTAGTGAAGTTGTTCAATGTTACATGCAACTTTGAAGTTTTTTTTTATTAATAATTTTGTTTTATGATATTTTGAAGGATCATGGTAGGCCCTCTACATATGCACTAGAAAATCCTAACATGAGAGTGCCGCCGAGAAGTAAATCCCATACCATACTTTCTACATCCAACATTGAAACATTTAGTATTCCAATTCCATCAAGCATGCCAACACATAGTATAGCACCAGAGTTAAGGAGTAACCCTTCATGTGTGGGTTCTCTCCGAATTCACCCTCCAACACCACAACATGCTTCCTTGACAAGTATCATAGAATCACAAGCCAAAATTTTAACGCTCCTACCAGATACTCCTGAATTTTATGAAGTTAGACAGGAAGTAATTAAGCAAATTCATGCATTGGAGTCTACATTGTTGGAAAGTACAGGTCTTGTTGCACCTGAATAGGTATGCTTATGATAATTAATTATGTATAAAATATTCCTAACAGTCCTAATTATCATTCATGTGCTATAAAATAGTCATAACAACAATTTTTCATATTGCATGGTTTACAATAGTCCTAACAAACATTCATGCTCTATACATACAGGAAGAAAATGGCATGCCCCCTGATGTACCTATAGGGGAAGCTACTGTGACCCCTACGACTACAACAATCTCCACAATGAACACAAAAGGAAAGAAAGAGGTTACAATCTTGTTAACCTCGATGGAAATGTCTTAAAAGATGAAATGGGGTCTAAATTTTTCCAATTTCTATTTCATCGTGCGAGAATGCCTATTTGGAAATACCATACAAGTGGATTGAGAAAGCAAGCCAATTCTAAGAAAGATGAACTCTTTGAAGATGTCATAAAAGAGTTTGGAAATCCCGGTTTTAACAAGGATTTCATAATGGATTATGCATGGAAATTCATTCATTCTAAAAGAGACAAAATAAGATCAAAGCTAACAAATGACCTGAGATATCCCCGACCAGCTTGGATCACTAACCAAACAACATGGGATGAGCTTATCAAAGATGCCAAATTCAAGAGAAAGTCCTTCAAAAATCCAAACTACATGCCATCTGCACGAGAAGGAGGTAAAAGACGCCTTCGAGATACAACAAAGGCTACCCAAGCTAGGTTGTCAAGTATTGGGTCCCATAAATTGGGGTCGGGTGGGTATAATAGTATTCGTGGGAGCTTGGTAAGTGAATAATTTCATTTATTTTTTTATTTTTTCGGTGACTTGAATGTATTGGATGACAAATGATACTTGATAAATTAAAATGTCTTTGTACACTTAGGTTCACCAATTTCGAAAGGAAGCTTCAGATGAAGATCTAAAATATGCTTTAATGCATGGTTCCCAAGGCCTCCGACAACATATGATAGATCGAGGGGAGAAATTGGTCATTGAGCATGAATCTGAGGTAAGTTTATTATAGTATTTGATGACATAATAAAACATTTAAGTATCAATGTTGTGGTAATTTAATTAACTAAAGTATGTTGTTTAATAGGATGTGCAACAATCAAACTCCTTAAAGGATGCAACTGACAGTGAACATGAAGATGCCATAGAAGGATGTGATGATTTTGTTGTTGGACAAAATGAATCGATTGACCATCTTGCAACTCATCTAGAAAACAACCCAGAAATCCAACAGACAAGAGTTCAGGATGATTATCATGTTGCACCATCTATTATAGTTCCTCGTCAAAAGAGGACAAAAAAGAATAGATATTTTTCCTATCCGGCTAAATAGATTTAAATTGACTGTTATTTTATGAATTATTGGCTATTTCATTACCAATGAACTTATTGGTTTTTTTAATGATTTGAATTTTAAGTATACTAGTGAATTTTAAGTATACTAGTTGTGAGAAGGTAAGTGTGAACCATTCAGCCCTCAATTGCCATATCGTTTTAGATATTTTTCTATATTTCATTTGCATGTGCACTTATTTTTTAAACCTATGTAAAAAACCAAAACTTAAAATTACCAAGAAAGAATAGATATGTGGGTATATTGGTTGTGTTGGTTGATTTTTAAGTTTTAATTAATGTTAAAGAGTGGGCAGTCAACAAAACTATACATATATATACACTGTTTTGTTCTTGGGCATCGGTTGCTTATGTTCACTGAGGCGAAGGTGCTACCTTTGTATAATTATTACCTTAACCTATTTGAAAAAATAGGCCTTAAAATTGCACCAACAGATGTTGCAGCCATTCACTGGTATAGCAATGAAACATACTATTCATATGTTGTTCCAATCTGGCCTTCTTTCCTTGTACAGTTTCTGATGAGTTAGATGTCTTGCCTTGAATGTTTCAGGTTCCGAACTTCTTGATGAATACATCATTATTTGTGTTCAGCTATGCAACATCATTTTACCTAAGTTGGAAATTGGCCTTGGTAGCTTTCCCTCTCTTGGCTTTACTTGTAATCCCAGGATTGATGTATGGACGGATTCTCATGGGATTGGCTAGTAAACTGCATACAGAATACAATAAATCTGGTATCATTGTAGAGCAGGCTCTCTCCTCCATTAGAACTGTGTATTCCTTTGTGGGAGAGAAGAGAACATTGGACAATTATTCAGCTGCATTGGATGACTTGGTGAAGCTAGGAGTTAAACAAGGACTGGCCAAAGGTTTGGCCATTGGTAGCAATGGAGCTTCTTTCGCCATCTGGTCATTCCTGTCTTGGTATGCAAGCAGGCTGGTCATGTACCAAGGGAGAGTGGTGGAAGATTCTTTGCAACTGGTCTTTCATTTATCACTGGAGGCTTGCATGACTCCTAATTATCCTTCTCTACTTCTTGCACTGTATTTATATATAGTATTTTGGATGTTTGATTTTAACTTTAACTTATGGTTTGTTTTTGAAATCATTGTAATGTATTAACAGAGCTCTTGGAACTGCTCTTCCCAACTTGAAGTACTTCAGTGAGGCCTTTGTTGCCACACGCCACATATCTGAGATGATTGAGAGGGTGCCTGACATAGATTGTGATGATAACAGAGGGGAGGTGATGGAGAAGGTCTATGGCGAGAAGGTCTTATGCTTTTTATAGTAGTCATGACTAGTGGTTGGATATGTTTCCCCAAGGCATAATGATTATCGGGTGGGATGAAACGGTAAAAGAAGTTTGATCACGTTATTAATGGAAATGCTCTCTTTTGGATGTTTATTAAGAATCATAGTGGCACTGTTGTCTTTGCATTTACAGGGCCCTGGTTTATATTATGTAGACAGTGAAGGAGGATGACTAAAGGGGATGTGTTTCTCTGTCGGATCTGGTTCTACATATGCCTACGGTATCTTGGATAGTGGGTATGTCTGCCCAGCCTTTTATTCAGCTGTTTTCCAGCGTTCATTGTTTGATGTTATACATGCACTAACTTCTGTTGTCTCATGGTTGCATACGTAGTTACCGTTGGGATATGCCCGTGGAAGAAGCTGGTGAACTTGCTCGTCGAGCTATATACCATGCAACATTTCGTGATGCAGCTAGCGGGGTGTAGCAAGTGGTATGCAGCATAACATTAATTGATGCAGTTGGTTCTAATTATTTGATAGAAACTACATTAACTTTGTGATCTCATTGACATAAATATTTTCCTTCAGTGTATTATGTGGGTCCTCAAGGCTGGACGAAGTTGTCTCGAGATGATGTGGGTGAACTTCATTACAAGTACTATCCAGTCATAGAAAATGTTGTGGAGCAGGAAATGGCTGAAGTCACTGCTTGAAAGTCTGTCATCATGCCACTACTATTACTGGATTGGACTACAGATTACTATTTGCATTATGCACACTTGAATGCATTCTCCAGCCCTGTTATGCATTGACAAAGGGTGGTTGTGATCATTAATTTGGATTATGTTGTTATGATGGTTCTGTGTTGGAAATGATTTACAAAAGTTGCGATTGTAATTTTTTCACATGCTTGTTAAGACCACTTAAACATTATCAAACAGGGATCATCAAAAGACTTTTTAGGTGTGTTGTTTACTATGGCCTCTAGTCTATGATCATCTGGCATTTTGTCTGCTTTAGTTCAGTTTCAACAGAGGCAACAATAGTATCAGTCATCATGCATGTATTATATGGTTTCCTTATGAGTTTATAACTTGTCAATGGTATGCCATGTTTAATTGCTGAAGCTTAGAACTTAAAGGCTCATTCTGCTGGCCAGGTAAAAAAATATTTCGAATACGATGACCCAGATGGAGCAGTCAATGAGATTTGGCGCCAAGTTGCTTCTAAGGTCCCCTCTATAAAAATGATGATTCATCGGGAGAAACGCATTGTCAAAAGAGAGGAGGCTAAACTGGATTGTTCCTGTCTTTGCACGAATAGGAGTTATTCCTCACAAACTAGATTGCTTATAAGACAAATGCCAACAAATTTCTGTCAATGTTATGTCTCATGTGAGCTTATTATAGCCATGATGTGTGGCATATGGCAGTTGATCAATTGTAAAGATATACGGTTGATTTTTATGATGCTGCTTACAGTAAAATTTGAAGGCTTCACCTCTAGTTAACTGTGTAAGATCTCTTTATCCATGTATGGATCTCATGTCAACTAACGTGATGGTAATGTAAGCAAATAAGAAGATGACACTTATGTTTTTTAAAATCTTTACTTGAGGCATCTAAGCTCATTGCATCTGGAGAAGAAAACTGAGCTTATTAGTTTGTTTTCTTTTGGATTCTGAATAGTGATTGATCTAATGATGCAGGATGAGGCAATAAACTTATCTAAGTTCACGAATGATTGGTCAATCTTATAGTTCGTGATTAGTCAATCTTATAGTTCAGCTTGTTGATTATCTGCAGAATTGTCCTCAGAAGCACCTGTAACCTCGCTAATGGATTTGTAGGTGCTGGAATCTATGCCCTTTTCCTTGAGCTTCTTCTTGATGCATGAGTTCCAGAAGTTCTTTATCTCGTTATCAGTTCTCCCTAGTAATCATGTAGCTATCTACGACCATCTAGTATTCATGAATACTTTAACATTTCAATTCCTGATGCAATGCTCTAATATATGTGCATCGACCTAAATATGTTTTCTTACATATTATGGTAACTATTTCTTCAACCATAATGTTATTATTTACATGTTTCCAAGGGCTGCATGAAGTTCAATGATAAGGTTCTCTTCATGGCTAGAAAATGTGCCTCTTTTCAGATCTGGCCTAAGGTAGTTTATCCAACGCAGCCTGCAACTCTTCCCGCAACGTTCTTGACCTGGGAGGCTAAATCACATTCTAAAGTATGTGATCAATACAAACATAAAAGGTTATCCAAGAAGATTGTTTTCCAAGATCATTTTAAAATGGTTTATACAAACTGTTTCTTAGTGGCAGCCATGTCTTTGGCTTTCTTTGTTTGATCATGTGAAATTCTTCTGTGCCTTTCTAGAAATGTTTTTGCCTGATGTCTCTGATTCCACTACTGATCCCATTTTTAATCAGATAAAGCATGAATCCCATGCGCTGAGTTAAATGTATTTTTGGTTAAAAAATTTTGTTTATTTTTCTATCATTTTGTTTAAAATCTCCACGTAAATTTCTGTATGCGTATTTTTCTTTTCAAATTTAAATGTGGTTATTTTATCAATTAATGTCATATATAACTACCAATGGTTATGATGATTGTCACTAGGAAAAACCATCTATGCTCCATTTTAATTTGGTAAGTGAACTTGGCGTGCTATTTATATTTGATAATTGTTCCTAGATTTTCAAAGAAATGGTAAGAGTACTTGATGATTTTTTTGGGGGAAATATTTGATCTAGGGTTTACTCTATCTACTAGTGTTTTCTTTATTTAAAATTTGTTCATGGTCAGGTTTATCCGAAAAGAATAAATTGCTTTTTAAGGCATCTCTGAATGTTTTTTTCGGGTGTAAATAAATGGATAGACCATCATCATGTTTTCTTTTGTTTTTTTATGATATTTAATAGCATTTTTGATTCTCTGGACATTTTTCAGAAATTAGCTAAACTATTGCTCCATATACACAGATGGATTATTCATTAAACGTGGTCTGTTGTTGAGAGGGATCTCTAAAATGCATTCATAAGGTATTTCTTTGTCAACATTCCTGACTTTTTGAGGCTTTCTAGAAGATGTTGAGTTTGATTGTATATGGTCTAATAGATATTTTACTTTGGTAAACTTAAGTACTTCTTTGTTGTATGCATATGTTGTCATTTCTTTCAGTCCTACTGAGATAGCATCCTTCCTTAGGTGGTTCAGACTTGAGATGCTCAGTTCCATTCACTTCCCTCCATTTCTTTATTTAGGAAGCACATCATCATTTTTAGGAAGAAAACGAGGTTTTAGGGCATATGTGTTTTATAGTCTCCATGTTAAAAATACATAGTCTATTTCAAACATATTTTCTCTATTGTAAATATGACTTCACATTAAGCTTAACAATGTTCTTGTACTGTTGAAGCAATGGACATTAAATTATTGTAATTGTTATCATGAAATCCTGCAGACATAGATGGACAAGTAGGTATGAGGCTCACTTGTGGGACAACAGTTGCAGGAGGGAGGGCCAGACTAGAAAGGGTCGACAAGGTGAGACATAATAACTCCCTTACTTGTTGTACATATTATATATTAATTTTTCTTGCTAGATGATTTAGATAAATTGTTATTTAGGAACTTATTTGATGCAGAAAGAATCACACATTCACATAAATACATCAACAATCAAGAATTTATAGCATTTTCAACTCAACTTAGCTCTGGAATTTGAGTATCATTTATAATCCTATATAGCCAAACTGTTCTTGCTCAAATCTTTCCTCACCTGATAGAGTTCACCTTCAATGGCCTATAATATCTTCTCCCTGATTCTTAAGCATCACATCCTTTCTAAAATCTTTTATATTGACTAAATTATTTCAGAATCATGTGTTTTCTAATGTTTCCCCTAATGAATTATATTCATTTGTGAAACCTAAACCTTACACCTGGGTTCTATTTCCTTGGTTGATTCATAAAACTTAGTCTTGTGGTTTTAGCCATTCTTAAACTTCTACTTGAAAAATGATCTTTATTTTCTTTCTTGTGTAAAAATGGCATAATGCCACTCGAACTATATGTCTTGAGTTCAAATGTCTACAAACACCACCTTTTTTACTAATTTTCCCCACATTAATGTTCTTCTTTGTGTAGGCTTCATATCTTAGCTTTGATCCTCCATATGCTCACAATGATGTGAACTTTGGTCTTATGTGATGATAATATGGAAAATTGTCATCCATCTAATTTTGATGGACTTTGAATGCCGCTCCCGTGAAAAAGTCTTAATAATCTCAACATCGTTCTAGTGAAAGTACAGGTAATAGAATTTTGTAAGATTTTCATTTCTCTCTAACTTTCATTCAGGCTATGACATTACTAAGTATGTTAGTGTTGAAGCACTGAGGGATTCGACACTTAAGCATAACATTTAATGATTGATTGTGGTGCCACTTGTAATGGATTTATTCAAGTAACATATATGATTTTATTTTTCTTCCATCTATTTTCTTCTAATGGCCTACAGAATGAAACAACTATATTTGCAAGTTTTCCTTTGAAATGCAGATAGATATGGAGATTCAAATGAAGTCCTTCTCTTTAAAGTCATCTTCTTAAGGACTAATTCTTGTAATATGTTTGATTAGCATCTTGTTTTTTCTTCACAAGGTTAGGGTGTTCTTATCCATGTAATTGTAGATACATATGATTATCAAGATAAAAACATAAATGCTTAATTATCTACCCTCTCGAGTTTAATTGAGCACTTAACATTTCTACGTGGAATGGAGGATGCCTTTTTAAATCCTAAATATAATGTCATAATTTATATGCACAATGGAGCTTTGATGTTCCATATTCCATTTGAATGCATTTATGAGAAATTAATCAGGATCACTTAAGAAAAATTATTTACATAAAAGTATAATATTTTCTTCTGCACAAATTAGAGAAAAGATCACATTATTCATGTTTATTGTGGATTATCTCTCCTCATTTTATGTATGCCTCATCAATCATCAAGATGATGATTTTTGGTAGGTATTTAGTCTTATTCTCTTCTTAGTATAGATTGCTATAAAATGTGTACAATGATTCTTTCAAGAAGGTTGATGATTTTGTTTCTTATTTTAGGGATTATTATAAGAATATAATGTTGTATGTATTTCCATTTTTAACATCCTTAGTTAATATCCACTAAAGAAAAAATAGATGAATGGACACTTCTTTTTGTTTTTAGAAGTACACTTTTATATCTCACCGCCATTTTAACATTTTTTCTAGGCATGTGTGGAATTCTAGGAAATTATAATGTTGTGCTTATTCCATGATATAAATGTTATGAAAATGGATTGGGAATGACAACAATGGAGTTAGTGATAACTAGGTTTTTGAAACAAAATGTAAAGATCTTATTAATTTAGTAAAAACTAATTATTGTCTTAATTTAAATGTAATTTGTGAATACTTTTGGAAGAATTGGAGTAAAATATGTTAAATAATTCTTAGAATCCAATGCACCTTCGCTACTAACAATGATAGTAGAGAATTGTATCAAAGTTGAGACAATCAAAGTGAAGAACATGAAGATGATAACTCTTGCGCAGATTGCTCAAAATAAAAGTTAAGAAATGACGTGCTCAAAAGGAAGTTTCTCAAAATTAAAGTTAAGAAAATTGTAACCTCAAAGTAGCACTAGGAATCATATGGATCACTTTAGTTGGTGGTGGAGAGAAGGTGTTAATATTGTATGTCAAGGGTTAACGACATTTAGGCACCCTTTTGTATTTTATCATTGTATTTCAAGGGTTAACAACATTTAGACACCCTTTTGTATTTTATCTTATTTGATATTAATAAAATATTTGTGGACCCATTTGTTGGGCACAAGATTCAAATCAAATTGTTTTTAATTTATAATATTAATTACCAGTCCACTCTGACATCATAGATGATATGTAACTTCGTTGATTGCACTATATAATATTTGGTTATTATGTAGTTTTAAAATTCATATTTTTCATTCTTTAAATTTGTATCGTCTCTGAGAGACAATAAAATTTGAAATTAGTATTGTCTCTCAGAGAGACAAAAATTAGTATTCATTATTGTCTCTAGGGAGACAATAATGATATTTTGTCTCTAGAGAGACAATATTAGAGACACCCGCTTTGAGACAATAATAGAGACAATACACAACTTTTTTATTGTCTCTATTTGAGACAATTTGGTCAAGTATTGTCTCTATTATTGTCTCAAAACACCCTCCTTGTAGTAGTGCATCAAATTGCAAGCTATGTGATCTTTTATGTTTTGTAACAACACACATAGCTGCAGATTTCATGTAATCTTTAATTAATTAATCAATAGCAATATTGTTTGAAAGAAACTCCCTTAGCTTAGGTATACTTCACCTATGCTATCCATTGTAACAAAGTTTTGAGTTGCCCATTTTTGCACAAGTGTAAAAATTGTCAACAATTCTTACATAAACTCAAAATGTATCGTAGTAACGTATTATTATTAAACTATACAAGTGAAGTTAGTATTTAACCTTTTTGTACCCTCCCTCTCAATTTAGTCACATCCAAGTTTGCAAAACTCTAGCATCTTAAGAAATAATCTAATCCTCACAACTAGACTTCTTGTACTACACATAAGAAAAGTCTTCAAATGTCCATTTATATAACTTAAGAGTCCTTGTTCAAAGCAATGACTATGTGGTGTGACCTTACCATATATGGGGTAAGTAGAACTAACACTTTCTTTGTATCCTAGTGGACAACCAAATTCTTATGAAGTCAGATCTAGGACTAACTTCATCATCAAATGAAATCTTCATGGGATCCAAATGACACAATTGTAGTTGGTAAAATAGTTATACTATGCATTAAAATCATGTTAACGATCTCTTTAGTTCCTCATAGATAAATGTGTCACCTTAGCTAGTAACAACATATCACCTTGGTCTTTTATGAAGGTTTTATAGGATAAATAGGTTATCTCACCTTATATTGATCTATAGTTGGGCGTAGATCCCTTACTAAAATTGGAATTAAACTAAACCTCAGTTGATTAGGAGCTTAACTTTTGGGTGGAAAATTATAACTAACTCTTAGCAAACGAAATTGTTTTTGGAAGATGTTGACTTAAGAGAAATGGGGAAACTAAAAACTTGGTCCCGTAACCCTAGTTATGTCCTTTTATGACATTTAGGATAAAGAAAATTTCCCATGCAGGATCATGAAATACTGAAACATGAGCTCTTACCTAGAACACAAATCACTTGTGATTCACGCGTAGTTTTAATTGCTTATAATCATGTATTCTTCAAGATGTTAAGAAAATAATGTGTAACTTATTGCATCGTAAAGGGATGTCAGTAAGATACAAAAGCAACCACTTAACTGTAATGGAAACAATATTAAATTAGATATTTCTTTAGGAATAAATTTATACTTGAAGTCTTTATAACTAATTTCGGCATTCTCTTATTGTTGAGAACAAACATGAATGTTCTCGAAGAAAACAAGCATTTGAGCCGACACAAACTTTTACATAAAAATTATGATGTGTAAATGTTAAATTGACTAAAACTAACTTTTCAAATATAACAACTGTAACAAGCACGAATAAATGTGACCTAATGGAGGGATGGTTAACAAAAGAGGTAATTTTAACCTTCATCTCCTTTGAATCATAAGATTTCCCCTATCAACTTCATGTTAGTTCCCTTGTGTAATGAGGGTAAAATTAAATGTCATATAAACATATTTTGAGAAACAAACCTCTAATGTAAGAATGAGTATAAAGAGACTTGTAGTTGTTTAAAAAAATTTAATTAACCAATGAGCTATGGATAACCAATGGAATTTGACAAAGGAAGCAACCATGCATTCTCCTTTAAAGGCTAACACTCTACGAAATCAAGTAAATGTAGTTTGAAAAATAGGAAATTTTACAACTTAGTTGTTTAATTATCTTGAAAACTATAAGGTCATAGAATGGAAACCTAAAGGTAATCAATATGTAAACCATGAAAAGGCCATGTTGTGGAGTTTTCCTATCATTGTGTTTATTAATATAGTTGGGTCATTATCCTGGTTTACCTCATTTAAGTGAGACATTTTTGTGTACCTTATGTTATCATATTGTATCAATGTGTTCATGTTTGTACAAGTGTCTCATGTGATGTGGGGTTTTTTGAGTAATCCCATGTGTTATTTTGTAATTAGTAATGATAGTAAAACAAAAATAGCTAGGTTTATTTAGTCATGGAATTATTTGGTGCGTATTTGTGGGCATTACACTAGGCCTGAAATGGTCATCTAATATAGTGTCATCCAGTATACTACACCTCGTGCATCAAATTTTCTTATTCATTTAAATTTGTGGTGTTAGAAATGCAGTCTGAAAGGGGAAACTTTCAATAATGGACATAGACTGATACCAACACTGAAAATGACACCTATACTCTGGATGGTTTATAAATCACATTGATATTTATTATAGCTTGTAATACTTTCCTTTCACTAATAGCTTAGCTAATTTAGTAATTTATTTTGGTTGGAAAAATTTTCATTGTTGACTCTGTCATAGATTTTAGTTGAAAATAAACATAAACATGACAAGTTATTTCCAAGGATACAAATGCATTAATATTAAATCATTGGGTTATTTATTTTTGGTGGTATTTATGTTTACAAGGCTGATTCCAGGAGGAATGATGAAAGGTGTAGAGACGTGGACATTTCCTTCCCACTCATGAAAATGAAAGCTCTTGGCGTTGAACCAACTACGCCAACACTTTGGGGTGGCTAGGTAAATGCTAGGGAAGGTTTCGTTTTGGAGGCCAAATCTCTAGGTGATTCAGGGCTACCTCGTTCGGGCATAGTCCCTTAAGAGCCATGAGACAAAAAAATGCTATATCTTCAATGGGTGATTTCTCAAACTCCATGGCACCTAGAGACATCTCATTAGATCTGAAACCTCCACATCGGGACCCTCTACAAAATCCTCTCGTGGTTTTATTTAGCGCCAAACCGACTACGCCAAAACATTGGGGTGGCCAAGTAAATGCTAGGGAGGCCTCATTTCGGTTCCCTAAGCTCCTCGTGGTTCTGGGCTACCTCGTCTGGGCGTAATACCTTAAGAACACTGAGACCAAAAAACACTATATCTTCGACGGGTGATTCCTTGGACTTCGTGACACCTAGAGATGTATCATCAGATCTGAAACCTCCACGTCAAGACCCTCTACGAAAGGCTCTCACAATTTTATCCATCTCCATTCGGTTCTCTTGTTGTCCTATTATTTGTAAATTCATGAAATATTGTAGTTTGAGTCAGTGTAAAGTTGTCATACACAATACATTGCAAATGGAAGCTCTTGGTGCTAAACTGACTACGCTAACACATCCAGATGGCCTGGTGAACACTAGTGGAGGCCTTGTTTCGGTTCCCTACACTCCCCATGCTTCTAGGCTACCTCGTCCAGGTGTAGTCCCTTAAGATCCCCGAGACCAAAACACACTATATCTTTGACAGGTGATTTCTCGGACTCCGTGGCACCTAGAGACGTCTCGTCAAATCTGACACCTCATCTCGGAGTTCTTATTCAATGACTAGATTGGCTTAAGAATGAATTTGATAGGGGAATGTCTAAGAACACAAGGGAGTTATCAATCACCTAGTAAATATTTCTTGTTTAGTTATAAAAGTGATTCATTTGGCC
Source organism: Taxus wallichiana var. yunnanensis (assembly GCA_018340775.1). Lineage (NCBI taxonomy): Eukaryota > Viridiplantae > Streptophyta > Pinopsida > Cupressales > Taxaceae > Taxus > Taxus wallichiana. Next base: position 431,031,138 of record CM031242.1, on the reverse strand, counting down.
TACGGCTTAGTGACCTCCCATTCATTGATAATTTATGCTATGATAAACCAAGGGATGCTTTCAAAAGTGCCTTAAAAAGATAGGGGTATTCATCAAGCCTAGTGAAGGGTGTGATGTGATTTCTAAGTAACTCGAAATGCCTACAAATTTAAAGTTAATAACATGAATTAGACAGGATTAGACAATCAAGAATCATTGAGTGTCCGAATCAGAATGTCATTGCATCTAGAGATATTCTCGAGCATTGGAGTAATGCATATGGAGATACATTCTCAAAATATCAACAGATGAAAGGCATCAAATTGTGATAACTCTCTTTGAACTATTGAAGCTTGTAAGACTTTTTGGGCATCCTTAGATCCTTCTATCCATGATTGTTGCAAAAAAATGTCTTAATGATGGTCCTAATGTTTGTATGCTCAGGTGTTTTAATAAGGGAGAAGACTAAGAAGCATTGAAGAATGTAGTAGGTGCATGATAAGATAGGAACCAGTACAAAGAGACCATAAGAAAGAAGAAGCACAAGTAAGGTAAATATACATATACACATTGATAAATTGAATGAATAATTACTCAGATTATGTAACTCTTTATATACATACATTATATAAATATTGATTTCCAAAGTTTGATGCATATTATACATTGAAAACGCTAGTACATGTACATCACCAATAAATGAAAAAATAATCCATAATGTCTTAAATATTTTCAAGTGCACATCATATTAGTTTCATGCAAAAATAATCTCATAAATGTAAGGTTTCATACAAAAATATCAAGTTCCAAATAGTATTTTAATGTGCATAATAAATATAAAAATGCCCAAATAGGTCATATACCATCAAGTTTAAATTTCATATAGGTGTACATACAATGCCATACACATAGGCATAAAAAATAAATGTTATATAAGACATATATATTTCATAATCATCAAAATTTATACCTCTCTTAGCCTTGGTCGAAGAAGGCCCTCCCTTAGACTGTAATGCCCCTTTTTGGTGTTGACTCATTTTTGTGTTGTTGAACCCCGTTGCCAGCGATGAATGGTTGTTTTGCACCCTGTTGTCGAGTTTCGAAGCTCACTTTGCGAGCCCAAGTAATTGGTGTAGGTGTGGCCTTTGGCGCTACGGGCAAGTTACCGTAGCAACCAACTTCGTTACTCGTACCTTAGTCCTTGTTGTTGTTGTGTCAATGGTCATGCCTTGGATCAATTTCAGTGATCCAAGGCATACCTCTTATCCTTTAGTGCTCGTGATCCTTGTTGCGAAGTAAAGCTGACTTTTTTTTTCTTCCTTCTGTTATACCACTTTGTTCTATCGCTAATGCTTTTGCAATTTCGATGGTACTTCACTTCATCTCGGGAAGACCTTATTAATGATTTATTGTATCCTGATTATCGGGTTGTAGAGGAAGTTTTATTTAATGGTGCTTATGGAATCTTAAAACTTGTACATAGCTTTTTGGCTTTTTTAATATAGGTACCTAAATTTTGGCTAAATTAGCAAGACTACTCTCTTTTAAATTTTTTTAAAATTAGAGGGGGAGCTTGGCACTTTGGTTGCGTGGAAGTGGGAGGAGGTTAGTGGTGGCGCATGTTTTGATGGGGCCCTAAATTAATGCCAAATTTAACCCTTCCACCTACCACCCTCACCATTTTAGTTGTGTCTTGGTGCTTGTTGCATGGCCTTCTCCAAATGTGTTTACCTCTGTTGGGCACCATACTTTCCCTTACCTCACCTTGCTAAGAATTTAATAATTAGTTGGCAGTTGGGTGGAATTTGACCTCTCCTTAATTGTTTTTCAATGCGTATGGAGGGGATTATGTTTGTCACGTTTTGTGGTTACATTATTGAGTTTTGTTGTTGATCAATGAGCTGCTCTATTTTATCTTCCTCCCTATTTTGACCTGCATACGCCATGATTCTGTCTCCTACCGCATGGGTTGGAGGAGATTTAGGTGAAAAGGAGTGTGAATCTTTGAGCAACTTCAGTTCGGGAGTTTTGAAGCGCCTTGTCTGGACATGTGTGATGTTGGAGAAAGAATTACAGGCTAGGCGTTTTGAGGAAGCTTCATTCAGGCATGCTAAGTCTACCCCTATAATGCTCTGCTACCTTTTTACTAATCCATGAAATGAATGTTTCTTCCTACAATAATGGCACCTAGAAAATGGGTTTGTTTTGGTGGTTTATTGATCTCCTTGAGTGTACTAGGTCACCCCCTTTGTATCTCCTTCTGAATCACTGGTTTTGCATGGATTAAACCTTTCTCTTCCTTGTTGTTCCATTATGAACTGATGAGTAGTAATTTGATTTAAATTGCTTTGTTATTTATGCAATATTTGGTAAGGATTTTAATAAATGAAATATGGGTGCTTGCGTAATTGATTATTTCGTGGCTATATGGAATACTGGTAAACATTGTAACTTGTGATTTTGTGAGGGTATTCCATGGCTCGTATTATATGTAAAACCCAGTAACCTTGGGCTTCTATAACATGGAGAAACTTTAGAATTGAAATGAGTTTCATTAGAATGCTGGGTATTATGCTTCCTCGTTACACCATTTATTGGTATGTGTTTTGGGTCTTGTGAAAGAGGGATGACATTCCCTAGCCTTTTCCCTTTGTTATGGTTAAAAAGTTTTGTTTACTCGACCTTCTGAGGTCAACATGAAGTATCTGGATCTATTTTTTAATCCCAAACTCCTTACGGTTTTATGTTATTTTGATTATTTTTGTTCCAAGTCAAGTTTTCGAGTTGCTTCGAGTTGGAAACCAAAACCATGTATGTGTATTATCTATTAACGTAAGGCTGGCATATGTGTTACTGTTAATGAGATATGGAATGGATGTAGGGATCTCGAATGGTGCTTGCTATTGGAATTCGTGTACTCCCCAAGCTATTAGAAACTAAGAGCAATCCTGTAAGATGATTTTGGAAATGGTTTACCTTTTGGGCTTAAAGCATTGAGGACATTTCTATGACCATTTTTATCTATTGAATGTACACCTTAGGATACGGTCAGTTATTCATCTGGCATCTTCTCATTTGGCTAAATGAACAAATATTGTTTCAAATCCTTGTATCCTTTATGAAAGCGGGGAAACTTCATTAGTTTTAATGAACGATATCCTTACCAATATTTTTCCTTGTGGCTTGGAAGCCAACTATTATGATCTTGGCCGATACGGATGTTTAGAGATGAACCCATGGATTTGTTTGTGATAACTTGTTCCATGATGGGTGATAACTGGTTACTGCGTTAGTTAACTAGATGTGACCACCTAGATTTCTTAGGGTCTGTGAAGGGATTATTCTGTGGAGGCATCAATTCGTAGATTCTTTCATTGTTATGAATTTATTTTAAAGGAAATTACTGCATGAGATATATCAAATATTAGCTTTTATATCCCATGTGATATAGGATTCGACATGTGCTACTATGTAATCCTTGAGTGGGTTGGGAAAATTCATAACAAGACCCTATGGTCTTGATTTCAGCTAGGAATATATTGTTCAATGTAATGTTGTCCAATCTCCCTTGCCCTCGTGGCTAGTGGTGTCAATTATCTGGTAAATGTTTGACCTGTTCCAAAGGGCCATGTGGATTTGTTAATATTGTATTCACTTCACCATTGACACAAAGCTCTTGGAGATTTCAATCATGTTTTTACCGGGTAACCACCCCAGATGGATATGTGTGTTGTTTCTTTTATGCTTGCAATTCTTGGTAAGGCCTTTAGAGAGTACTGGGGTATCGATGGTGTAATTACATATCATGTATCAAATCCCTTGAACGCGAACTCAATATCATATATTATCATACTTGTTTACTAAATGCCCCATTTTGTGACTTCGTTTAGTGTAATCAACTTTCAAACATGTATGATATTGTTGGGAAATTGTAAAAATTATTAATGACATTTGGGGTTGTCCTTCCCTCATATTATTTAGAAAAGTTGATGATTATGATGAGTTTTGTTGGTAGAATAATGGCCTTTTTGTGTCTCATTTGTATTCTTTTGAAAAGTGGTTTTGATTATGTTAACAAGTACTACTTTTAAGAGATCCTGTAAGGAGGAGGTGGTAAACTCCTTGGTTAAAACTGAAACTATAGATTTTTTTAGGAGGGTGACGAATCCTTATTGCTATGAAACCTCCCTTCTGGAAGGATTGAATAACTTTGTTTTGTTCGTGCCCATGATCGTAACTAGTATGTTTTGACTTCTCTAGCTTTCCTTGTGATGGATGGATTGAGTATTAGATTTCAATCACGTAATCCATATGATTACATGATTGAAATTTCAATACTCTTGCCCCTTTTGTTCCTAACCAATAAGGTCTTGCCTTGACCATTTGAAATATCGTTCTTACTAGAATAATTGGCTTCATCCTTGTTGGCTGGTGTAAATTCTTATCTCGTGTGAAGAATTTTGATTTGTGGTTGTGCTTTGATCCATTCTTGAAATAGAACATTCCTTTCATGTTATGGTTAAATGTTAGCTTACTGTTGCAATGGGTAGTCTTATCATGCTCAGTTCTTGCGAACTAAGTCAAGTTAATACTTGTGCAGATGGATTATGCGAGTAGATAAAAGGAAAGATTGATAAAGGTTGCATCGGTTTGATTCATGAAGTTTCTTGTATGAATGTCTAATGTGTTGTAAATCTTGCAATGGTGTTTGTAATGGAGTTTGGAAGTCCTCTTGCCTTGGATTTTCAGTATTTGTGAAATAAAGTTGTCTTATCTCTTTATAGTAAAACTTGTTATTATCATTGTGAGGAATAAAACTCGATCATCACCTTGTTATGTGTATTTTATTTATGTTATTATTTCAGTCATAAAAATGTTGTGGCGTGGCTGGACCAATTTTTTTACCTTCTTGTTCTCATTCAAATTCAATCGAATCTTTTGACACCTTTGGTATGTGTGCCCTGTTGAATAGAAATGTTATACCGTGTTTTGTTTTCTCATTTGGTAGCGGTAAATTCTTCCTTCAAGTCATAAAACTTTCTTGTATAATCACCCTCCATGGTCTTGGCATCAATGTAATTCTAGGCATAATCAAGTGGGTTGGAATCCCAAGTAAAAGTTAATCAAAAAAAATAAAATAAAAATAAATGAACAAACAAATAAATGAATAAATAAGTAAAATATAGGAATTTTTGATCTCGTGGATAAAAATCTTGAGCTTTAAGTGGAAGAAGAGGAACTATCTACTTGTGTAAAAGGAATTACCTTCCACCCCTAAGATAAACTAATAAACCTTATCCTTATTGTTGTGAAATGATAAATGATATTAAAGTGAAATCAATATTTAACTTTTGGGAAAATTCTAGGTCTTAGTAAGAAAGGGAAATAGTTAAGAAACCATAAGTCCGACTCATCAATTTGAAACCTAATTGTATTATTTTGTCAAACTAAATCAAGTAAAACCTAAATGAAACTTCAACCATTCTTATTAAATCCTTAACCTCAGTAAAAGACTGGTTATTATCCCATGAGATCATGACGATGAATTCTACTTGACCATTTTCCCTAAATCCTTGCCTTGGGCATTGTATCCCTTCGTAAGAAATGATAAAATTTTGAACCTTACTCAAAGGAGGTCATTGTTCTGAACCTAAAATGGTGCCTCCCTCCTTTGGAGCTTACACTCGTCTCCTTGTGCAATGGAGGTTGAAACAAGATTTTGTAGCTTGTGTTTGTTTAAGTTAACCTTGCGGGAGGTGGTTTACCCCACCCATCTTAGTGTAAATCTAATAAAAAATCAAAAAATCATTGTCATATTAAGGGTGATCTCCTTTGGGATTTTTACCCAAAGCCAAATAACTCTAGTAAAAAGAAAGGAACCTAACTTTTTGAGAAGAATTATACGGTTCATAACCTGAATCTCCTAGAACGTAAGTTAATAATTGAAGGCCGTGTTTTAGTAAAATAAATAACCTTAAGAGAATTTTCACCGTGGGATGCCCTAACCATAAATGTGTCTTGTTCTTGTACCATTATGCCATGTCTTGTCATAAGGGGGAGTGAATGGTTCATGGTGGGTGTCGTATTCTCCTTATACCTAGGTGGTTAAAGTTATGTCAAGGTTTTCGAGAGTTAGTTGTAGCCTTTGTGACCACCTATAATTTCATTTTGTACTTCAAACAAGTCAAAAAAAATTATCCTATACTTTGCTATGTTGGTCTGTGTGTTTGTTAATGTGGGCATTACATAGATGAAGATGGAAATCTATGAGATGACTTTGGATCGTCTGAGCCCATGCTACGAGTCCTCTTCCGTTGAATACTTGCCTGTAGTTGAACCTGTAAATGCAAACAATTTTTTTTTCAAAAATTAATGTATATATGTTTTCAACATGCATTTAAGACCATGCGAATGAAAGTATTTACATAAATACACAAAATTACTGCAAGTTGTCAATCACGCCGAATTTACATCTCACGCTCAGATGAGTCATTGGGAGCTCTTGGAGTACGAACGAGGGTACGAAGATGATGAGATGGAGGATTCCTTGCTATCGAAGTCAAAATGGAGGGGATTGAAGTTCCCTACATAAACATAAGATCACAAAATCTAACATCAGAATTAGTGAAAATAGAACTAAGTACATGTATGTGTAATGACAATATTTTAACTAATTTTATCAATATAGAACTATTGTTTTTACCTCGCCATGCCTGTGAATCAAATGAATAGGGCTACTACCCATCGTAGGTGACTCTTGCATATACACAATGAAGGACATTATAACATAATTTAATAATTCTACAATGAAAGACATTACTAACATGTAATTTAACATAATATGAATTACATGAGCAATTTAATGAAATTTACATGTTGTTTGAATACCTCAGTGAGTTGTTGCGCAGATGAAATCGCAATGGAAACACCTTTCTCTACTTGTCGCAGAGATGATGGGGTGTCTAGTGAAGTCAAAATCTTTATCAAACATGTATCACGTGAGTTAGATGAATACAAGAACATACATATATTTGACTTCAAAAGTGTGTATATATATATATGTATGTATATATATATATATTCATGTATGTGAAAATTTTACACAATTAACATTCTAAATTGCCTCTGTGAATGTATGTGTATGCATGGTGCTCACCGACTATGGTCGGGATGAAGATGCGCCTGCTGCGTGCTGTAATATCAATGTATGTACATGTACAAATACAATTATTTTAAAAATTTAACATATATAAGTAAATCAAGTACTCTAAACTTTTTGTAACACACATAATAACACATAACAAATACCTATGAATGTGACTTTGATGACTGTAATCCAAATGTCTCGCTCAAAAAGGCATCTGACATAGTGACATTATCGTGTGCACCCCTAACACAACCTCCACCAAAATCAGTACGCATGAAAGTATCGTCCTCCTTGGGCCCCAAACATATGCTACCACACGACGAGAAAAGATGTGGCCTCATGTTAGTACTCCCTGAGGGAATACTCTATGTACCTCTGTGAGCATCTAGCTCAGAAATCTCCCTCGTAAGTCGAACAAGGGTCATAGATAGCCCCTGAAGCGCGTGGAGTGTATCAATCTCTACTTGTCTCCTTCATTGCTTGGAGGGATAGTCTCAGGGTGAGGGGGCTTTTGTGTGGGGACTCTACCCTGTTGAATAGGTGCACATTGTGCACTTGGTCGATCCTATGAAAATCCTTTTCCTCGCCCTAGAAATCTCGAAAATCAAAATAATTTGGGATCTCGTTGAGGATAAACTCGTAATAGAGTTTCCTCATAAATTATAGTGGCACCTCGTTGTTATTGCAAGGTGGAAAATAAAACGCCATCCACCATCGGTCCCAAAAATTATTTTTAATCAAATTAATATTGCACCAATGGATGGGAAACCGTTTGCATGGCAAACGAAATCAGAAAATTAGTACGGGGGTCCATGAATAAGGCACATATGAGGTCTTTTGTAATTTCTTTTTTCTTTACATCCACATATGAAAATTTTTTGGAATAATAAACCCTACAACCCTCTCTTGTAAGATGTCCAATGATCAATTTTCCCGAACTACCATGTCAACTTGAGAAACTAATGCCTCTAATGTGTTTGCAAGAGAGGCACAATGGGGGTTTGTAGATTGTGAATCCCTCATTCTTTTGATTAAATCATCAATTTCAATTTTTTTTTCAACTATGTGGGCTGTTAAATCTTCTTGACTACCCGGGGATGTTGAGCAACTGTGGGAGGGTTGGGAGGGATGACAGGAATAACAAGGTTTGGTTGTGGTTGATTCCCTCGACCTCGAACTGTAGTAATAAAAAAATGTATTCAATTCAAATTCTACTCTATAATTATCAAATTTCAATGCAATTTTGAGAAAAGAATTGTGTCTACCTCTTCTCCATAGCGCCATCGTCGATTTAGATCTTTCAAGATCTAGAGATGATCGTTTGAGCTTGAGATCCATCTGAATGACAAAACACGAGGGCACGGTTAAGCCTTAAAACTTGTGTTTGAGGGAGATAAAATGATAGAGGCTCCGGCTTTTTTTATAGGAGACATAATGTGTACGCGTTATGGTTTGGTAAATTCCAAACCTAGGAAATTAAAGCACGGTCACGTTATAATAGAACACATACGCGTTTTACTTTTTCGGGTTTTTGTCCACTTTTTAGCCCCCCAACTTCGTGCACTTACCCTTATCTTCCCCTGGGTCCAATGCAACTTTCATTTCCATGAGGACTCGACTTCTACCTTTGTTCCTTTGCCTCCTAATATCAAAATCACCAATTTCAAAAACACCCACATCATTACCATTTCCATTGCCATTTCCATTTCCATTCCCCACATCCAAAATAAGGCCTTTTAGGCTTTAGTATGCACCACACATTGCTCTATTTTCTCAATAAGAAGAAGAGCCTCGAAGGAGAGAAGAAGCAAGACTACAACTTAATGAAACTTAAAATTAAATGCACTTAAATTCCTCTTACAAACAAACAAATCCAATGTAGTCTACAAAACAAGTCGAGTAGGCTATCGACAATGATCACTGGACAAAGATAGGAGAATGGTGCATGGTTGAAATAAGTCATTTTGAATGTTTACACTGTTAAGTAACACTTAGAAATGGTGATTGGTTATTCCTATTTTTTAAATTACACGTGTTTATTGCATTGGTAAATCCAACTATATTGCAAATTGTCATTAAGGTGTGTCATTATATTGTTCACTTTATTGAACATTGATGATATTATTTTAACTCGTACAAATAACCAGGGGCATAAACTATAGTTTACAAATATCTGCAACCCGTCGTTGGAGCCTTGGACATAGCCTTTGCAGCCGTACTTGACAATGTTGTTGTTTTCAAACAAGTTTCTAAATTTATTTTCATTGTCCTTTTACTGTTTGAAATATTTTCCCTAATAACAAAGGTTGAACACCAACAGGACTGTGACAAATTTCTCATTTCACACCATCATGGAGGCATAAAGAAGATTCACGACTATGCAAAGAGATACAATGTGGTTGGAGAGGGTTGCACTAAGAGGGGATGACTTCTCCAGCAAGAAATTAGGAAGGCGAGCATCAAGGAATGTCTGGTGTCATAACCACAACAGAGAAGCCTTGGATGCAAACGGATGACATCTGTCCTGACATGCAAAAATCATCACAATATATATCACTCAGAATGTTATATACCAGTTTCCAAAACAAAAATCTTTGATTAAATCACTAGACCTACAGTGAGAGTGGAAAGGAAAATAATGAGTACGACTGCATTGAACTCCATCTCCTACATGAAAAAGAAAAGGCAATATGAATTTTAATCTTTGCAAGAAAAAAAGACTCATTTGTCACTCTTGAATCCTCAGATAATACTAAGATTAGTGTGAATTCTACTACAAATCCGAAGGCCTCATAGGGGGAAGCTATACAATTGTTTCAATACATTACATGTTTGAAATCAAACGTTTCTTCATTTTTGTGTAACAACCTGCAAAGAAAAAGAAAACAAATTAGGTTATGAAAATATATTTAAAAGAGGGAACAAATGAAGGAGAAAAATAGACACCGCAAAGATGGTGGCATGTTCAGAATCTACGAGGTGAGCCAACAGGTTGTCAATGGGGCCAATGTCCATGTATTGATCTTGGAACCAGGCTCCCATCACAACCAACATGTCCAATCGCCCGTTCTTAATCTCCTTGGTCCGTAACTTCAAATACTCTTGCTAGCATGCGATGTACTAGAAGGGCGTTTTCAAAATCGCAAGATTTGTCAACAATATGCTCTGCGATAATTACCATTTGCTTTGTCAATTAAATAGCAATGATTCCCACTTCTATACTTCCTCCAACAATCACACATATTTATTTTGAATTTGATGGCTAACAACTTATCATAAATACTTTTGTTTAAACTATAAATAATGGAGGTGAAAGACAATAGATATTTTAACTAATTATAAAATTTAAATATCACTACAAAAAGATTTCATCCAATCAGAAAATGATATTAAAGTTTTTTAAAAATAATTAGGGAAAAAATCTTCTAACTTTTATAACAACGGGCATGAGTGTATTGATAAAACAAAAAAATTATTTTCAAAGCTGGGACATTAAAATTAGCAACTCCTGGCAACTTGGCAAGTGGAGCCTCGTTACTCTTAGTGCTAGGATGTCTTTGAAACAGGGATCCCCAACGTAGGTAGTTATTACAAAAGGTAAACTTGAGATACTTCTAGGTAAAATTAGCGCTTCTGGCAAGTGGAGCCTCGTTACTGGGTAGGGTAACATATTATAGGATATCTTTGAAACAGGGATCCCCAACGTAGTTATTACAAAAGGTAAACTTGAGATACTTATAGGATCTTCCACACGTACGTAACTTGGGATTTTCCACACCGACAACAGTACTCAGATTTACTGACAGTAATTACTCTTAGCACGGGGAAAAAGATGCCTCATGATCCTCTCACGCGGCAAAAGACTGTTAGTTATGTCTATGCAACTTGCAAGCATAGGTACTTATAAGTTATCCCTACAAATGTATCCGCACAAAAGTGAGGTCTGTGCCAGCATGATTCTGTCAGAATGCTGGTCACATCATCTCGTACATATCTCAGGTTTCATATCTATACACGCGATATGTGGTCCAACTGTCCAGGCTCTGCCCATGCTCTCGTACTTCTTCTTAACAATGATATGATTTTGAGTGGGCTGCACGAAATTCCAAATATCACAATCTTGATCATTACAAAATATTTCTTCACGAAGTTTGTAAAGAATCGTGTTACAAGTAGAGGTATTACTTTCACCTTATCCAGACTATCCCATGAGACTCCGTGAGAGAAAACAGTTGAAAGTATTAATGGGGTTGAGATTGAGATTAAGATTAAGATAACTGAAAAATATCAATCCAAAAAGAGCTGAGATTAAGATTTAATTCTTGAAAACCTCATCGCAAATCATTGCTATTCTCGAAAAGGATGGACCCCTCATAGGAGGATGGAAGTAGAAAGAATGTTGGGGGAAGCAAGATGATGAAGCATAGATAAAGGCAAAGAGTTTGGAGGGAAGAGAATATGTCGGAACTAAAGTAGGTGGCTATGTTAATTCTTTTGGTAAGTCACATATGGACCACATTTCATAATTACGAACTTCATAAAGGAGAAAAGGGGCGCAATGCACCCCTTGTCATTCAAACTAATATCAAATGACTATATATTTGATAGCAAGATACATTTTTCAGGCTCTTTGGTTACACGAGAACACAATAGGCATTAGGAATCGTGCTCAATGGCATACTGCTTCATTGATTATGGTGAAGAAAGAAGTGGCAACTTATCAGGTAATTTACCATTTCACGATAGCAAATTTGTCGGCCAATGCGTTAAGAAATTACATCTTATTTTTTTATAATAAAGTGTCATGCATGGCATGTGGCTCACACAACACATTGTACATTCAAATTGGAACTGATAGGAAAAGCCAAGGGAGATTGTTAATATAATATTTGTTGAATATTAAATCTATCTTAATAGCCATCAATTGATAAAAAAATTATTTTTAATGGTTTTATAACTTGTTAGGATTACTTTAATTACATTATTACATATTTTATTAATATAAGCATTAAAAATAATAAAAATATATTATCTCAATAAAAATACAAAATACTTCATAATAGAAAACATGGTATATTAAGAATAAATTTTGACACATATTTAAGACTGAGAGAATTTAAAAAATTTAAATGTTATTAATAAAATATATATGGGATACATCAAAGGCTTAGAGGGAAAATCACGTGTATACATATTCACTTCCTCGTAACCAATATATATATATCCCATGTTTTAACATAAACATAACATAGAGGATAACAAAGAATGACACCCTTATGAGGGGAACAACATGTTGTAGAGATGTTATCTCACATGACAAGTAGTAAGCCTCACTTCATTCCATTCGACATCCATATTCTCCCTCACTATTTGATACTACTTAGGAAAATCCCAAATCTATTTAAAGTTCATATTCGACCACATGTTGACAGTGGTGGATGTTCCCAACGGATCACAAACATTTCTCCAACCATGTGAAGAGGATGCTTTTTTCATCAATGAGGAAAAGGAAAAATTATTTTCTATATGTTCCATAGGGTTAGAAGACATGATACTTTCACTTGTAAAAATATAATATATATATATGCAACATTTTCCTAAAAATTAAAAATAACTATTCGACGAATAATTTCTTATAATCATGGGATCCCAAGAGCACCATGCACACCAAATGAGACTAATTTTGCCACAAAAAACACATCTAAGAATATATCATAACCCATTCCCAAACCATCATTAGAATATGTCCCAAATTGTCCAACCTAGTACTACACCAAAATGATGCAGGAGCATCATCGTCCTAGGTTGTATAAAGATTAATACCATCAATTTCAGATTCTTAGGTGTGTTGTCAAGTCTCAGGAGTCTTATAGATTTGTTTAGGTGTGTTAAGTTTGAATAAGGCCTTTACAAATTTAAATTTGGAGATTTCCCTCCAAAATGCCAAATTAAAATCTTGAAGGCAATTTTGTATTGTAATAGTTGTTTCAGTGAGTTCTTGGAGCCTTCATATATGTAATGTGATGATGAGAGCCACTATATGGTCCAAAGATCTTAATAAGGTAAAAAAAGTGGCCTAGTTCTCAAATCCTAGGTTTTAGACTAGGAAGAAGTATTTATTGATGTAATGTAACACAAAACATGAAAATGTAAGGGTCTAAAAGATCAAAAAGTAGTTACAAGGATCATGAAGACATATTTAAAGCATTTACAACCATTTTTACAACCATCATCCATATGGTCATTGAATGGAAGAAGTATTTAAAGTGAGTCGTGGGTTTGTAACTTGTGTACATAAAGTTTTAGACAATTTTTCATTGTTTCTGATGCACAATTTAGATCATATACAGTTTTAGATAGTTTTCCATTATTTCTGATGCACTATTTTGATCATTAGATACCTGTACACGTAATTATATGGTTGATATTAGTTGGTGAGGGGTTTAGATGATGTTTTTTGCATTATTTTGGGGAAGGTTTTCATGATCATATGTTGAAACAAGATTTATTTCATCACCAAACCTAGTGTGTATGATAGAGAGGAGGACATTAAGGACAATATGTTGATATTTGTGAAGACTGAGACTTGACTATAGATGAAGGAATATTGTTAAAATATTTTAGTGAAGATTTGTGAATGTATCGCCTCTTAACAATGATCAACAAGTGAGAGAAAAGTCATTCCTTTAATGAAACTGTAGTAGGGAAGTGTCCTTTGTTATAGAGAGACTGATACTATTATTTTGAATCTGAGTGTTATTACACATTCATAGTAAGAATTGAAAGTGGTAAGGATCAATCCAAGACTCGAGACAGTTCCAAACCCGTACAAGTAAGTAACATTTCTCTGATAATCAAATAACCCTTCTCAGGTCTGAGACAAACTCTCATTAGGGTTTAGATAACAATTGGATTTTCTTGACTTATACAAAGAGATAATATCCAAGACTTATAATATATATTTGGATATGTCTATTGAAGGAAAATCCAAAGTTTTGAGGTCTGAGGATCTATTAATATCAATATGTGCATAAAATTCTAGACTGATACTTGGAGATGCTCATTGTGAACACTAAATAGAACCTTGTCATTTAAATGGAGGGTCTATATGAGGAAGATTTGGTTTGTATTTTTCACGTTACATCTTAGTGATTAGTAATAGATTGTGAAATTATCTTGAGGGGTTAGAAGAGAATTATTCTCACAGCCACCTAGGAAGTCTATAGTCCTGTAGAAGAGCATTTTGGGAGTAGAATTTTGGCATTCAATGAGGAGTGTAATGATTAAGACTTGGATTTAGCACTCCAAAATTAAAATTTATAATCATGAAATTTATCTAAATCAATCTCATGAAGTTTCATGGTTAAAATTAGTCTCTAAAAGTTGTATTGCACAATAGTAACCGGATTGGTCTGTGAGATACAAGGAGGAATGAAGTTAGGGTTGACAATTTAAAGACCCAAACGAAAAATTAATGCATGATTTTTTTAGAAATTATCCTAAGGGAGTATTTGATGAGATATAAGGAGAATTTCAAAATTCCATTAATAAAAAATGGATAGAATTCCAACAGTCTAGGAAAGCCCTAAAACATAGTTTAAGGTCTAATTTGAGAGGCACGATTCTAAAAGAGAATATGAGATCTATTTAGAATTTAGACATGAAAATTCACAGCCTTTAATATACCTAAAATGGGTATTAGAAAAATATTATTTTTAAGTTTTAAGGCCCATGCAAAGAAAATTATAGACAGAGGAGGATTTCCCAAGTTACTAGGCTTGAACAAACAAAATTGAAAAGGTGTGATAAGAAGAGTTTTGGATGGAACTAGGAACAAAAAAATTTTGCAAGAACTTTGGTGATGGTAGAAGGAGCTAAAATAAGTTTGTGAGATTATCTAAACAATTATATAACCCTATGTGCAATATTATGACATAAATTCCTTTCTTGGAAGCATAGTAGGCCACTTTGCCAAGGTGAATGAAGAGTGGAGGTTTGATTGCTTTAAACCCATTTGTTAAATTAATATAATAGTGTCTTGAAGTGCAGGGATAGAATAATATTTTTGGGAAGACTATTGTAAGGAATCAAGACTAAAGAATGTAATTTACAAGCCTTTTTAGAGCTTAGCATGATTCTCTAGTACTGAGTTTAGTGAAGAGTTGAGGTAGGAACTTATTGAATGTGTGGGTTAGACTGAGTTGAGTGTTATCCTACATAATTTGGTATTAGAGTGAGAGTTTAACTTTTGAAGACAAAAATATTTCTTAATAGTGGTTGTAGAAAAGAGAAGACAAAATGGTTCAAGTAAGCGAGATGAAATAGTCAGATTGGGAAGAGAGGATGGAAAGAATGATGGAGATTGTGATGAACAGGTTAGAGAGCATGGAAAAACTTAGAAGAAGATGAGGACTAGCATGAGTTACATGTAGAGATATGGGATAAGAACCAAAGTACCATTTGCAGGTAGATGTTATAAGTGTCAAAGGTATGCAGGACACAAAGCCTATGAGTGCTATGGGATGAATACAGAGTAAAGTAATTCAAACAGAGCTTCTGATCAGATTGTAAAAGATAGAGGTAAGTCAATTTTTTTGTAGAAGAATTCTTTTAAAATCAAGTAAAATAATGGAAGAGGTAACTCAAAGAAGGTACTTGTTTAGAAATGCATGTAAGTCTAAAGGAAAAGTTTGTAAAGTGCTTATTGATAGTGGAAGTATTGAAAATCTTGTTTCATTTGAGATGGTAGAGAAGCTAGGATTAAAGAATACAATATACCCTAACCCCTATCAAATATCATGGATGCAAAGTAGACATCACATCTTGGTTAGGGAAAATGCCATGTAGAGTTTCAAATTGGTAGGTATAAGGAAAAAGTGTTATGTGATTTAGTTCCCATGGACGTTTGTCATATTTTGTTAGGAAGCCCATGGTAGTATGACAAGTAGGAAGTCCATAATGTAAAGAAGAATACTTATACCATTTTAGCAAATGGCGCTAGTCACACACTTCTACCTCTCAAAGGTGAGCAAGGAGCACAAGAAGGGTTAGTAATGATGATGATAACTAAGAAGTTTTTGGTACAAAGTAAATAAGCATGTGAAAGGATATTGTCCAAGGCTATTAATCCTCAGAAGTTAGTTTTGAACAAAGGATTTGATAAAGAGATAGATATGGTTTTAGTACAAGATGAGGTGAAAGATGAAGAAGATGATGATAGACATGAAAGAGATGATAGAGAGAGAAGTGAAGCACATCCTAAAGTGCTTGATTACCAACAAAGAGGTCTAGTGATAAATAAATCAGATAATGAAGTAGAAAGAAGTGATAAACAAAGGATGAGTGAAGCAGTTAAGAAGAAAGACAAGGAAGAACTGAGAAAGAGGAAGATGAATGAGGTCTACAAGCCTTTTGTTTTTTATGCTAACATTGCTTTGAGATTTAATTTTGTAGGTACAAGTGAAAAAAATGAAGGCGAAGAATAATTTGTGACAAATTTCAGAGTATGACAAAGATAAGGAGCAATCAAGCATTTAACATAAAGAAAACAATCAAGAAAAGGATGCTAAAACAATTCTAGAAGGAAATGATATAGAAATTATAGAAGAGGGTCAAAACAAAACAATGTAAAAGGCGAAAAATGATTCAAAAAGGAAAGAAAGAAGATGAAATTATCGAGTCACAACCTTGATTGATCAAGGTACATCATATTTAACCATAAATGAGGGGTATATGATTAAATTTGAGACACAAGAAACTATGTACAGTCCTAAAAGTAATAGTTTGATCAAGAAAATGAGAAATTTAAGGAAGAACCAAGTCTATGGAAGGTAAAAATAAGTTGGTAAAGATGGATAAGAGTGGGTATTCAGTGAAATAACATTTTCAAGGGATCGTCTTCAACTGGAAACAGAGAAAGAAAGAAGGAGAACAAGAGAACAAGCACACGTATGGGGAATCTTATTTTTCCCCTTGAGAGTATGTTTGATAAATATTTATGAAGATATTTATGACAAAATTTAAATATGATTTCGAATATTAATAAATAATAATAATTTAATAAATTAATAAATAAATATCCTCTTCAATATATATTAAATATTGTTTTTATTTGTATAAACTATTTAGTAACATTTATTAATATTTAAATAATTAATTATATTTATGACACCGAGAGGTGTTCTACAATGAGGCAAGAGTGGCATACATTGATTGAAAAAAATGATATTTACCGATTAATATTTAATGGCTAAAATAATTTATTTTTAAAATCGATTGAATTTTTAGTAAATAAAATAAATATATGATTATGTATTAATATATAGAAATGTAAGTTATTTTAAAGTGTGGATTGGTAAATAACTTTGGGAAGATATTACTAGGGAAGTAAATTCAAGATAAATAGTGTTGGGATATTAATATTTTTGGTAGATAATCACTTCAAAGTAAATAATAAGTGTGAATGTAAGTAACTTTAATAATATTATATTGATCTATATTATTTTTTACTTTTCAATGTATTTTTATGTAAGTAACTATATTTATTTTTAGTGTGAAGATAATTAGTGCCCAAAAAATAATAGGTATATTTTTTTTTTAGATTAGTTTTAATTTACTTTTTACTTTTAAATGTATTTTTATTTTATGTTAAATTTAATTTAAGTTTTACTTTTAATGTATTTTTTATTTTATGTTAGTTTTATTTTCGTTTTTTATTTTTAAATATGTTTTATAAATAAAACATATAAACTAATATAGATATCTTAAATACATTTATCTAAAAGAAATGGAGAGATATCTCTCGATATCTTTTAGATAGATGTATTTAAGATATCTATGCTAATATTATGGTTTGAAAAAAATTGTCCACTAGATCATGCGTGGTTTTGGAAAGCTATGTTTTTATGGCCCATAATCAGGTTTACTATTATAATTTATAATCGTCGAAACTTTTTCTCGTCACTCGAAAACGATTTAGGAGGCCAAATGTTTTTTGCATTCGCAATATGCCGAGTTGGAGTTCCGATAGACAATTAACACAGTTAAAGACACTACTGATTCGAGCAAGTGCAACCAATCTGATTTTATGTTTCGTATTACATAACTTTATATACGTTGGAGTACGTTTAGGCTTCAGAGAATTGAAATAAATGTAAAGCTGATAAAACCACGGTGAGGATTCGTCCGTGCAATGACAACGTACTATGAATTTCCCATTTGGAAATGTCTTTCAGTGTAATTAACACTAAGAAATATGATCATTGCGGTTAGCATGGGGAAAAGATGTGTCTTGATCCTCTCACACGCCAAAGTACCATTTGAGAATTGGATTCGGTGGATTTAGTGAGGTATGTGCAAGTATAAGTACTTATCCCAACAAAAGTGATCATAGGATCCAACCACCAGAAAAGGTTTATGCCAGCATGATTCTGTTTCTAGAATGCTGGTCACATCATCTCATACATCTCTTAGTTTTCCAGATCTATGAGAGTACAAAGAATCAAAATCCTTGGACAAAGCACGCGATATGTGGTCCAGTCATGCTCTCTGTTCTTCCTCTACTTATTTCTTCTTATTTAATTAACAAGGTTATGATTTCGAGTGGGTTACACGAAATTCCAAATATCACAATCTTGATCATTAAAAAATATTTCTAAACAAAGTTTGTAAAGAATCGTGTTACAAGAACAAACATGTATCAATTTTCCTCAAGTGGAAGAATCATTTCAATTTTCTCCTCAAATTTGAATTTATAAAGATTATGGTCGAGTATGATGGGTTACTGGTGGGATTACTCCTATCTCAAATATAGGGATTCTAAACTTTTACATTTTTGGTGATTTTAGAAACATTTCTATTCAAGTGTTGAGTGATTACAAAACAAATTCCAAACACACGTAATTGTACACAAATGTTATCAAAGAGTTTTTTTAAAGGAATTTGATTATGTAGTATCCATCTAGAATCCATTCATAGATCCTAGAACTATCTTATTAATTACGCATCTAAGACATCAATGCATTATTGCCCCTTTTATGTGTTGTTAGAGGTATTCATCGTGTTGATGAGGGGCAAACCCCTCGTCATGAAAGTGATCAAGGTTTAAAATAAAACATCAAGATAGATAATATAGGGATCATGAACATTAACATGGCTAATAAAAATGAAGCAAACCTAAAATACCTCAAATCCTATGAACATATCCCTTCCTCTCATGAAAAAAGGGGATTTTCCATGACAAGTACATATTTTGAGTCACAGGAGGAAAAATTGTACGATTCATCATCTTAAAGCATGGAATACAAATAAACTCTAACAAATTTCATGTCATCTTCAAGATGGTTTTTCCAAATAACTAGTCTTGGATTAGGTAATTATTGGGGAAGATACAAGATATATAAAAGGTTTGTGCCCAACGTTACATATGCATTCTATCATATCAAAACCTCATAAAAAAAAGAAACCATCCTTACTTGGACCAAATATTGTTGAGAGGCCTTCAAGATTGTCAAGCATTTGCTTTTATCCCCTCCTACATAGATGGAAAAATGTCCCAATAAACTATTCATCCTTTACATAGATGCAACATATTCTTTGAATTTATACAAAGCACTAGATATGTGGTCCATCTCGTGCTCTTGTTCTAGCCGTGTCGCTCCTTAACAAAACAAGGAAAAGGCGGCTCTTTCAAAAATCTTTATATTGTCTATGTTGAATAAAACATGTTTAATTCTAGGGAAAAAGGAACTTTTAATATACCATAATTATGATTTTTAGTGGGTTTTACGAAACTTCAAATATTAAAATCATGTTTATTATAAAATATTTTATTCACAATCCTAAAAGCTAGCAATCACATTAGAGTAGTGCAATTGATATGTCTATAGGGAGCATGAGAGTAGAAATAGTGTTGGGAGAAGCAAGACAATGAAGCACATATAGACATAAGATGGTTTAGAGGGAAGAGAAAATGTTGAAGACAAAGTAGATGGTTATGTTGTTTCTTTTGGTAAGTTCCTGTATGATAGAAAATCAACACATGACCTTCTTCGCACCTAACCTCTCGAGGTCGTGCAAAGACAAACAATGTAGAATGGAAGTGGAAGTGGGTGTGGTGGTGGCAAACAAGATAACTGGGAAATATTATGTCTCAACACGTAATATCGGGATCTGTGAGTCTAAGGAAAAGAATGCTCTCCTAACTTGAACGGGTGTTATAGAACGATCTGATATGATAGCTGCTTGGAGACTCCATTCAATGTCAAGTTCTGTCGAGATTATGTTTGTTGGTTGTGGAATACACTGAAAGTGACATGCACGCACCTCGTATGGATTTCTAGAAATGGAGATGAGGACAAGAGGTGTAGTGGAGCCACAGGGACTATGGGTGATTTTCCGGTCTAGTCCAAAAGTCTTAGCTTGATCGGCTGCTATGCTCAATAAGGAAAGTTATGTAATAATGTCAGGTGGGAGTGGTGAAGATCTGAATACCAATGTACACAAACTAGTGTCAATATCTAATTGGTCAGTAGGCCCGTTGGGTTGTGGGACTTGAGGATCATAACTAAAGACTCATGGAGGATGTGGCCCTTGTATGGTCATACACATAATCAAACCATGTTGTCAGGAGCAGTCCAATAATCATAGGCTTGATTAGCTGCAATATTTAGCATATTTAGTTGTTCTATTTTCTCATCAAAAGTGGAAAGTGTGTGTAAAAATGTCAAACAAAAACTTGTATCAATGTCGATATCAATTTTGGCCCATTGGGTTGTGGGACCGAGGGTCACAACTATATGTCTTCTCTTGTTATGGACCATTGATGGTCATGCGGAATGGGTTGAAATGTTTTCAATAAGAAAACTACATATCAAAGGAAATATAATCTATGTTTTTGGTATTTTCACAAAGATATCGTAACAAAGCAATGAAGACAAACTAATCTAATGAAAGCAAATGATTTTAATCTTTTACGGTTTTTAAACAATGTGTCTAATCTAATAAACAAATTAAATACAAGTAATCAAATAGATGTAACTAATTACTTGTGTAGATATGTGAACTTAAACCTAAAACAAATAACCTAATCTAAACAAGAACCCTTCAAACACTACCTCGTAAATGAAGAACAAGTCATAACTCTAGAAAAGCTATTTGTTCCCCACAACTTCCTTCGTAATGTAAAAGAAAAGTTTTCTAATGATCTGATCTACTTGTGATTGTCTAATTAATTGAAATGAAGAATTTTACTTCTCTATTTGATATGTAATTGAAACTAATGATTTTAAATTGATAATTTGATAAATAAAGCAAACAAGTACACAACTCCAACTTTGAATGAGCAAGAGCTTTAGCAAATCAAGTTGTATCGTATCTATCCCCGCTTTGTTCCTTTATTTATCTAAGTGTTCATATGAGTCCAAGGGATTGGGAATGCAAAAAAAAAAAAAGAGGATGGTGCTTGAGCAATGGTAGCTTGAAGGCGCTTTGGATGCAATGCAAGTAAAAGAGAGATAACACAAGAGATATGAGTTTGGCTATGTAATTCCTAGCAATATTATGGTAGCAATACAATATAAGATACAGAAAAATTCTCAGGCCTTTTGTTTGAATACAATCATGGAATATATAAGAGTTAGGGTTGGAATGTGCCTTCATACACAAGGTAAGAAGAGGTAGTTCCAACTAATTAAATCTATTTAAAAATACAAGAGGGAAGGAGAACCAAGAAATCAAAACTAATTTGAGACATTTTGGCTCACATATGAATCCTAAAAGTGAAGTTAAATGAAGCGTCGAATGTAAGAAACATGCATGACGGAATCTTGAAAAAGCGGGCAGACCACCGCCCGCCTTAGCGGCGGTTTCAAAACCTGCACCAGAAGGGGCGGCGATCCTTGATTTAAAGGCCAAAACATGCATAGAAAGAAGTAGGGAGCTAAAAAAGAAGGGTAGAAAGGCTAAATAAGGATATCTAGGCTACAAATATACACTGCAAATGAGTTTTAGAGCTCAAACACCTTCTCGAAAGGACTTAAATCATCATTGGGGATTCTTGTAACTATTTTTCGATAATGTAGCACATGCAATTTTGGGTACGTACATATTTACCCCTTTGAGAAGCATTATAGCCATGAAAAATTGTAGAACGTAGAGTCCGAGTATGGCATTCCTGAAATGGGGAGTTAGAAGCTATACCTGACTAATCCGTGTGTCGAAATGTCATCATCTAAACTCCTACTACCTGCAAGAGGAAGAGAAGAATCAAGTGTAAATAGATAAAATATTGAGGAATAAACACTAAATTAAAACAACAAGAGGAATTACCATTTGTGCGGGGATATAGGGATATACATGCCAACGCTCTAGCCCTGTGAACACATACACTCAAAAAAAGGTCAAAACATCACATATATATATATATATATATATCAAAACAAACCATTGGTTAACTCATTTACGCATATTCGATTTGGTGAATCTGGAGCTCTGGACCCACGGTGACCATTTCTAACAAGAGTATAGACAAAATGCCTGTTACGAGATAGTGATCATGCCTCCACAAGCGGGAGATCGACCAACATGGTCTAAGGTTGGTTTTTTCCACTTTTGCCTTTTCATACCTAAAATGTAAAATGCTTGAAAAGTTTACCTAGGGGGATTATTTTAAAAATTTGTTGTCTTAAATGAGTCTCTAGGGGGGGCGCCTATAGGGCAGTCTTTTGTTTTGTCTCAAATGGTCGTTTTTTGGGTTTTTAAGAATTTTTTAGGGTTAAGGGTGCGTTTGGAAAATCGGCTCAGGACCACCGCCCAAAGCAGGGCGGTGGTCACGGGACCGCCACCCTGCACTGGGTGGCAGTTCTGAATAGAATGACCAAAACGTGCATTAACTCAATTTTTTTTGGATTTTTGATGTTTTTTCATGTTTTTGGTGAGCTTATCCTGTGATATACGTTACTAACTTTCTCTTTTTCCATGTTTTGGTGAATGCAGAAGGAGGAATACATATGCTGAAGTCAAGAGAGGGAGTTTGATTGGCTCTCTGGGATTTTGGATTAGCTAACCTGTGCATGCGAGATAGACATTCTCAGAGAGGCAGATATCTAGAGGATTGCATGGGTGCCCGATGTTGCCCATGTTAGTCACATATTGTGACTTGTTTTCCTATTGGGATGCGACTTTAAACACTTTCCGATTTCCTTGTGTTAGGGGTGAATGGACCATCACCTTGGAGGATGTATACCGCATTCTTGGGCTCCTATTCTTAGGAGGAGACTAATTCGGAGATAGAGGGATCCAGGTGGCGATGACCCAGTGGGCTACATACATGGGAGACTATGTTGTCTCATTTGGTTTGAAGAAAGAGGTGAATATTCAATCCATTGTTACTACTCCTATTCCTATCATCCGAGGGCCATCATGGGTATCTTGTCATCATGATTGATCGGGGACAAGGGAGGTGACACCCTTCTCTATTGTTTAGCTCCTATTATCACATAGATCGAGGGGCATGGCCGTAAGTATGCTTGAGGAGAAGACATCCTAGGGAATACCTACCATGACTTGTACAAGGTAGTCCTATTACAGGGGTAGTCACTGAACCACCCCACTCTTGTTATGAGATGGGTATATGAGCACATCACCCCCTATGGTAGGGGCATACCAGTATTGGATCTAAGGGCTATCCGAGAAGTGAGGTGGATAGCTATGTCAGTTCATAGGACACCACACCAGCCAATAGCTTCTCTAACCACATCATACATGATGTCCACACCCTACTAGGATATGGTAGGGTTATGGGGATAGGAGGTGACCATAGTGGTAGCTTTCTCTGCCACAGGTCAGTTAGTTGATAGGGAAGGGAGAGTTGACACTCACCCATTTGATCAGGTTCCTCAGGATTTCGGCCTCCCGTATGTTGATATTCTTCCCAAAGGGTATCATTCTATAGGACCATTTAGGAGGCCCGAAAGGGCGCTAGAGGATATCGTGGACTGCATGTGATTACCCTGGGTGTTCCCATTATATTTAGGAGTGTGGTTTGTGTTTGAAGGGAAGATAGTGCCCCTCGAGTGCCTTTACTTTAGATTACAGCCACTCCTACTCACAGCAGAGAGGAGGATGAACCTATTGATGTAGACTCCAACTCTAAGGAGTACACGAGAGACGAGATTGATGAGGAGTCATTAAGAGAGGAGACTTAGGTAGAGGATGATGGGGGCAGTGCATAGGATGGAGAGGCACCCAGATGGAGGAGGAGGAGGAGAGTGACTCTAAGTGACATGACACTTAGGATATGCTGAGAGTAGCACACAAGGAGGCAAGTGCAGAGAGAGAGACCTTGGTCTCAGAGGAGCCACTTCCTCGAGATGGGGAGGGGGATGATGAGTCCGTGATAGGACAATGTTTGGCCTCTAGTTTTAGGGAGGCCTGCACCCCAAAGAAGCAGCAATAACCAATGATTCTACCTAGATTTCTAGAGATCCTAGTATGTTTGATACTCTTATCTCAACTTTGTTAATTGGAAATGTTAGCTGTGTACTTTCTTTTTATTTGCATTTTGTAGTTTTCTAACTCATTGTTTCTTCTTCTGCTCTTGCTTGTAGTGACTACATAGGAGTGGCGAGAGCTCATTCAACAAGTGTGCATGGACACCCTACTGATCCCCTCGGGAAGACCCGAGCTGATTTGATGGTTGACTTAGGCCATCCATTAGCATTGTAGACACACTGACGTGTTTTCTCCTATTTGGAGGATAGCGGAGGTGGTGACCTCCCTTCATACCCAGTGGTTAGATATGAGACCACCGAGCGTTTGATGAGGCAAAGTTATTCCCGCAATGAGATCATAGTTGGCGGCCACCACCATGAGCACTCACACCATTTAGTTCATTCCCAACATCGTCATAGCTGCAACAGGTTCCCTGGACATGGCCGTGCACCATCCGAGGGATCCCATAGGGATTGACAGGCCATTGGGCTGTTTATTGCTTTGTTTTCATTTTGTCGGGCACTATATGATTTTTTTGTATATCTCGAGCTCATTACGAGTGTTTTGACTATGCCTAGTGTGTGATGGCATTGTATATACACTTGACTTACCATGATATATACAAACTCTTATTTTTGGTTTGGTATTCCATCAGATCCGACTTTACTCCGTTTTGGTTTTCTCACACGTGTACTCTAGATGTTTAGAATTTCCATTTTTCTACACTTTTTAAAAATGCATGCAATGGATGTGAATGATAACAGAATGATTTCTTTTCGTATTTTATAATGTTGATATGTGATAATGCAAACACAATGTGATGTTGAACTTTAGTTTCTTCAAGCAATCTTTGGTACTTCATGTTGTCTTGGCAAAATGCGGTGATACAATGATATAATAAGTACATGTACTTTCCCGCTCCTAACTCCACACAACTAGTAAGATGTGAGGGCTCAACACCAAGAGCCAGAAAGGGCACAAGTTACGAAACATTGTTGAATAGTAGTGATGAGAGAAAGACAAAGGTTTAACAAAACTAAATTGAGATGCTACAACCTCATCCTACTCAAATTACTTCATAGTTTAGATTGTGATCTGCTTTCTAGTTTATCTAGACTTATATCCGTAAATGGCCACTTGGTTGACAAAATTTGGTTTTGGGGTTTTAAATTCTTTTGAAATTTTGGACAGCTAACTCACTTTGTTTTTGACTTCTGATTTCACAATAATTGAATGGATTGTTTCTAACTTTCAAGTTTATCAAAGAGACCCCCCAAACCTTTCCTCATGCTACTAGTAGGAAGTATGGGCTCTTCACCGTGGACAAGGCATAGGCGAGTAAGGGAATTTCTCTCCTTTCCCAACCCTACATCATGAGTAAGAGATGCAGGCTCAACACCAAAGGTTGGTAGGGAAAAGAAATGTGTAAAATAAAATTTTTCTGTGGATTTACATTTGACTTACTTATCTAGGAAAAATATTTAGAATGTTCTTATTTCCAAATAGATGTATACGAGATAGATGTGACACCAAGAAGCTTCTAGAACAGACTATGGACAAAGACAACTAATCTAGAAAGAGACCAAAAGTAGAACCAAGTATGCAGGCCTTAGTATGGTTAAAGTCAAAACTTTGTCCAATCTTGTTTGGATTGATGAACGATTCGTAAACAATTGATGAGACCATGGGAATTCAAAGAGATATGATTTTAATGTTTTGTTGTTATGTTTAGAATTTTTTAGGAATTGCCATAACAATAAGTCCCTTGATCACAAATTTTTACATAATGAATTAGCAGATGAAAATATAGTGCAGATGCAGTAATGTACAAATGAAAATGCTAATGGATCATGTGTAGTACCTCTTTAAGTGAAGAGATTTTATAAATACGCTAAAATCCTCACCCTCTAGTGTACACAAGTGAAATGCCCCATTATTGTAGTCTTCTATCACTCAATATAGACCCAACCACCTGAGTCTGTATTTCCTTCTTTCGTCGATCTTTTTGTCTATCTAGCTATCAAGTCTTAAGACCAAATATCCCTCATATATTTCGTGCTCGTAGACCTTATTTTTATATTGCCAAGCCATGCGGTCAACGTAAACATTGTGCTGTTGTTCAATGTTGATTCTAGCCTCATCAAGACTTTCTAACTGAGAGATTTGTGCTTCTTAATAGCCTTCATTTCCCAGATTCCTTGTAGCGAAATACGAAGATTAGGTATTTCGATTTCGAGCGGTAAGATTTCTTCCACACCAAACACCAAAGAAAAGGGGGTTGCCCTTGTTGGTGTTATAACTAATGTCTGATAGGCCCACAAGGCCATAAAAATCTTTAAGTTCCAATCTCATTTGTTCTCCTTAACAGTTTTAAGAAGAATGAACTTCAACGTCTTAATCGTACCCTCTCACCTATCCATTGTCCCGAGGATAATAAAGGGAAGCCGTGTGATGACCTTTTTTGAAATTTGCACACAATTTACGTACTTTTCTTTTTTGAATGATGTGTCATTATCCGAGATAATGGCATGTGGAATCCTGTACCTACAAATGATCTGGTTCAAAATGAACTTAGCGATTACAGAGCTGAGTATGGTGGTAAGAGGCATGGCTTCTACCCACTTAGTAAAGTACTTTGTGGCCATGATTATGAAGTTATGGCCATCTTTTGATGAGGGAGAGAAATTCCCTATCAAATCCAGGCCCCACATGGAGAAGGGCCATGGGGTTGTAATTTCTTTGCAGTGGCTTGTGACAGTATGTGGATCTTATGGGAGAACTCTTAACATTTATGACATTTACACACATACTCTATTGCGTCATGTTCTAGTGTGGGCCATAAATATTCCATCCAATGTATCTTCCGAGCAAAGGGGCATGGCTGCCAAAGTGACCTCAACATACTCCTCTATATGATTCATAAAGAATATTTTCAGATTCTTTTACGTCAACACATCTTAACAACATTCCGTAAAAGGCTCTATGATAGAGCACTTGTTCCAAAATTACATACTTAGCGGACATGAAATGTAATCAACATCTTTGTTGCAATGTTGCCCCCTCTGGTACGTATGGTCCACAATAAAATTAATGATGTCACAGTATCGCTGACCAAAATAAGCTCACACTTATTTTGGGTCAATTGACACCATTTTCCCCTTTTGCTTAAAATCTGAACTTTTACATGTTTTAATCACTTAACGCCCCCTGAAAGCATTTCCAACAAATAGGAATTTTCTTCCCTTTCCATATATATAAATAAGTCCTTCTAACTCTTCATAGTTTTCGAGTTACGAGCGGCGGGCGGGCCTTGCAAGGATTTTTTGCCAAAAGCGGGTCAACGGGCCTAGGGAAGATTTTTTGCCAATGGAAATTGCAAACCGACAGTCAAGGGAGAAATTTTGACATTTTTGTAGTTTTATAAATGTGGGCACATGGGACCGAGAAGGATTTCTTATAAAAAGTGGAAAAAGCAGCCAATGAGCCCGGAGATGTATTTTTGTCCCAAAATGGAATATTCGGGCCGGCAGTTCCCGAGGATGACTCAAGTGTAAAAGCGAGTCTACGGGGCCGCGGAGGAAATTTTTCCCAAGTGTAAATGTGGGCCGGCGGGTCTGCATGGGGAACTTTGGAACTTTTACGCTTTTCAAAAAATGGCACAGTTTTCAAGTGCGGGCCCGTGAGCCCACTTGGTCTCATCAACCGTTGAAATGTCGCACCCTTAAGGAGGCACACGTCAACTCAAAGCACAATTTCAAAAGAAAATCCGGAGTTGGTTCCCAAATGAGCGAGGCTTCCACATATCCTAGGTCCGAAAAGGGACAGATTCGGTTGTTTAAAACGACTAAGTATAAACGTGTCGGCGACAGGTTCCACGTGTCTCATCGGCGCAACACCAAGGTGGGTCCTATCATCACCAATCTAGAACTATGATAATTCTTCACCGGGAACTCCTCGTGCTATGATTCTTTACTAATGCACAACCTTTAGTTTGGTGGATGTAATCCGAAACACAACAACAAACATAACACAAGAATACCATAGACTATGATAAGAAGGAATGATGATAAATCTGAAATATCCATGTAAATTATAATATCAACATGAAATTTTTACAATCTCACCCATGAGGTACTTCAAGTGTTACCGACTTCATTTGCTCCAACAATAACTATGGGAGAAACTTCACAATTACACCTCTTAATGGCTTCTTTAACACACCTTCAAAATGATGGCTTCCTTTACACACTTACTCATACAATATTTCTCACTACTTCCTTCTATGCTAAATGAGGGGGGTGGCCTCTCTATTTATAGAAATTCCAGGCTTATCCATCTTATCTCTAAGATAGGATAAGAAATCTACTCTGACGAATCATATTCCATACCTTAACTCTTATATGTACATGTAAGCTTATCTTTTAAGATAAGATAAACCTTATCATTTCACATGGGTTCCACATTTTTAGACTTTTTACAAATAAAATACACAAAATATTTATGACCTCACTCCTTGTCCTTATTACCAATATAATATTTCTAATTCCTAATCATGTAGACCCTATTTCTCTACTTACCCCAACTTTGACATTTTAACATTACTTTCCACTTACTTACAAATATTTACTTTTTACCACAACATTCCTATTGTACTTTTGACTATTACCATACTATACATTATTGGCAGCAGCATCGTCACCGGCAAATACTGTTATTTTCTATCGACGCTACTACTAATTACACTTAACAACATCCTATTCCTAATACATACATTAATGAAATAGAAATTACTGAGGAAAATTTTAGTGTCGACATCTTCCCCTTCCTAGCTTCTACTCCGTCCCTGAGTAGACTATTCTCGGTGCTTGAAAATCTTCAACTTGTCGTGGTTGACCCATTTCGTAATGGGAGTGCCATCCAATTCCTCCATTCGGTATGTACCATTTTCATGCTTAGTTATTTCATTTTGTAGGGCCCATCTATTTTGGAATAAATTTTCTCTATCTTCTTTTTTGTATCTAGAATCATATACTCAAACCAAGTCATTCACATGAAATAGAGACCAATGGATCTTTTGATCAAAGTATTCCTTCTCGCTTCATTTTCTTCTTATAGCTTGTATCCTTCGCTATTTCCCTCATTTCCTCTAGCAAATGAAGATGTACTAACCTTTCTTTTACTGAATCACTTTCATCCATCCTTTCATTTTTCATAACTCTCACAAAGGGGAATATCAAACTCAATAGAAGAACTTGATCAATGCCATAAGCTAACTGAAATGGGGAGTATCCTGTTGCTGACTTTCATGTTTCCCTATATGCCCACAATGATGCATGAATCCTTTTATCCCACTTATGTACCTCAAAGGTTGCATCTTTGCTAGAATTTGACACAATACAAAATTTGTTCATTCCACCTTGTCCATTTATGCTTGGCTTGTATGTTGTTACCTTCCTATGCTTAATAGAAAACTTATTGACTAGGGCTTCTACCACCTCATTAATGAAGTGGCTTCCTTGATCTGTTATAATTTCTAATGGACAACCAAATCTGGTGACAATGCGTCATATATGAACCTTTCCACTTCATCCATGGAAGATGCTTTCAATGGCCTAGTTTCAACCCACTTGGTTAAATAATGTGTGGCAACTACAATATACTTATTTTGGCATGGGGTAGTTGGAAGTGGACCTACAATGTCTATTCCCCACTTTTCAAAGGGACCAAGTGGAAGAATAGGGCATAATGGAGCTAATGAAGTCTTACGGTTACCATGTGTTTGATGTATATCACATGTCTTACAATAATTATAACAATCTCTAAAAAGAGTGGGCCAGTGATAACCTGCATCCAAGATCCTTCTTGTTGTAAGTTGTTCACAGAAGTGTCCTCCACATGTACCATTGTGGAATTCTTTTATCAGCTCCTTCCTCGATCACACCCAACTCCCCTCTCAGTATTGTCCATCAGGTCCTATTCGAAATAATACTCCATGTAGAATAGAATATGGACGACTAGCTTGAGTAATCTTCCTCTTAGTCTTTGCATTGACACTATCAGGAAACTTGAATTCATTTAGATAATTCCAAATATCTATGTATTCACTACAGATTGTGTCAAGGGATAACAATGTTGCATCTGGGAAATCATCGTCATCACAAGATGAACCTAAACCATCATAGGCTCGAGAGAGTGCATCTTCATTGACATGCTTCTTTCCTAGCCTATCTATAATATCAAATTCAAATTCTTGTAGCAAAATTATCCATCTTGCTATCCTCCCTGATGGGTTAGGCTTATTTACAATATATTTTAGAGCTTGATGATCTGTTACAACTATAAATTTTTTCCCTAGCAAGTAATTCCTAAAATTCTTTATAACAAAAATGATAGCTAGAGCCTCTTTTTCAGTTACAGTATAATTTACCTCAGCACTACTCATTTGTCTGCTCCCAAAGTAAACTGGATGTTCATTCCCATTTTCATCCTTTTGGCCTCGAGTACTTCCTAGTGTTGCATCCGAGGCATCAAGGTGTACACAATGAATGGCTTGCTCTAATCTGCATTCTTTAGAACAGTGAAGACACCAGGCTTCCTTCAGCTTGTTCAAAAGATTTATGCACCTTATTTCCCGGTTTATAAGTAACATTCTTCTTCAAGAACTCGGTTTAGTGGTCAGTGCAATCTTTGAGAAATTCTTGATGAACCTTCTATAAGAACCCACATGGCCTAAAAATGATCTCAACTTACTTCTATTCATAGGAAATGGTAACTCTTTGATTTTTAAAACTTTATCGTGATCAGCACAATACCATCTCTCTGATACCACATGCCCTAACAAAACACCTTTAGAACATCCAAAGACACACTTTGTAGGGTTTAGTGAGGCTTGTGCTTCATCTAACCTTTGAAATGTTGTCTCCATCTCGATGCAGTGGTCCATCTTGCTCTCATAGATGTAAAAATCATCCGTAAATACTCGATGAAGTTCTCAATGTAGGGTTTGAACACCCTATTCATCAAACGCTGGAACATTTCTGAGCATTACACAACACGTAAGGCATAACTCTATAAGAAAACGTCACCAAGGAGTGGTGAACATGGTCTTCACCGATCTTTCTCTTATATACGAACTTGGTTGTATCCGCTATATCCATCAAAGAAAACTATAAAGACTCCTAGGCCAAACCTACTTCATCCAAAATCTGATCCGAGAATGGAAGAGGGTAATGATCCTTCTTTTTACCTTATTGAGCTTCTTATAATCAACACAAATGTGTAGCTTCCCATTCTTTTTTATTGAGATCACAATGGGAGAAACCCATTCTAAATTTTCCACAACAAATATGAATCCTGCATCAAGTAACTTATCTATTTCTTCTTTTACAGTCTTGGAAAAATTAGGATTCATTCTATATGGCATTTGCTTTATGGGCTTAGCACCATCTACCAGCTAAATAGAATGTTCTACCCAACTTACTTGACAGAGTTCCTTGTAATCAAAAGTGAATAGGTGTATGTACCTTCGAAAGAGTTGGAGGTAGCATTCCTTCTCACTCTCCATCACAGCATCACCAATCTTTATTTGTTGGAGACGATCATCAATTTCTTCTTCAGATAATTTTATGGGTTCATGAGTCGGTATGACTAGAAGGATATCCACGACCGAAACATCAACCTCACTTTCTTCATCTTCTGTGTCCACTTCACTGGTACTAGAGTAATCAGAGGATGTCCAATCATCAATTTCATCACTTGAATCCACAGGTTCTGCCTTATGATGCCGAGGGATCACATTTATCTTCATCCTCTATCTACCACATCCAAGTGTCATAAAGCCTTCATTCTATTAGTTTCTTGCATGAACTCTCCTTAGCCATGGCCTTCCCAACAACATTGGGTACACAACAGTACCAATTTTCATCACCTAAAAGTCTACCACACATACAACACCCATAATAGATATTGTCACATTTGAAACTACACCTTCTAGTTTAGTTTTTCCCTTATTTAATGACCTTAACATAAGTGTTGAGGGGCGATCAATTTTTAAACCCAACATATTCATTACAAACTCAGTCATTACATTAATTGCAGCACCTCCATCAACTAAGACATCATGAATTGAAATACCATTACATAATACCTCACCTCCTGAGGGTATGGATCTGCCTCTGCCTCTAAAATAGGGACCTCAACCTCCTTCCTTCGTCGAGCATTGAGTCCACTTCGCAACTCCCTCCTCTTCTTAGAAGACATAGCCAAGAGTTGACCATATGTAATATTTGTAGGCCTTTTGGATAGATCTTCTAAGATGGAGTATGGTCCTTGTCCCTGTGAAATCAGAAAATCTTGCACACCCAACTTTCTTCTCCTATGTTTCTTACTAGTTTCTCCTTTCATCTTCTTAGATCATTTCCATCTTCATTATCTTTTTCTTTCTTTCTTTTTTGTTACAAACACATCTACTTCATTATTTATGCTCTTATTTACTACATCAAAATAATTCACATGTGTTTTTCCTTTATCATTATCTCTTGTACTGTATGTAGAAGCTCTATTTGACAATTATACTTATAATGACCCTTTTAGAACAACCATAACATACAATTTCAGAAATATTTATTTCTAGACCTCTATCTCCTCCCCGATAACTAACTTCTTTTCCTTGAAGAAGATTAATAGTTAACTGACCCATCTTCTTGAGCAGATCTTCATACTCAATAGATGTACTAGGAGAAAGATTTGTGCTCACCGAGAGTGGTTGTGGATTCTGAACCAAAGGTGCTGGTGTAGGCTCTACTTTAGCAACAATTTCTTTGGGCTCCTCTTCCATGCTTTCTTCTTGACTTCTTGCAATCTCCTTTGCTTGTTTAATGGTAGCTAGGCGGTCATACTTCACTCGTTATCGATCTCCGGCTTCATCCCAAGAATGAAGTGCTTACAAAGGATATTATCCATGACATTCATCAACCCATCCACTAATCCTTCCTTCCTTCCGGATCTAGGCATCGAACTTCCTCCTTAGCTCTAGAACATGAGCATGATAATCTCTTATCTTCTCCTTTTCTCCTTGGGATAGCTTTGTGATATCATCATGAGATCTACATATTTTTGTTGTTCACCAAATTCTTCAAGAAAACTTTCGCTTAATAAATCCCATGAGTTTTTCACATTATCACCTAGTGTTTCAAACCACATAAGGGCTGAACCATAAAAAAGGTGGGAAAAATTTAGTCCATTGTTCCCTTCTTATAAGGCCATTACAAATACAAGATCCTTTACATTCTTGAATGAAACAGAAGCATCTTCATTAGATTGGGCTGAAAAATAGAATCTTCCCCATTTCCAAAAGCAACCACAATGAAATACCAACCCACAAGTACAATCAATAAGACTTATGTGCACAAATAATTGGAATCACTATAATAGAAAATAGAAATGACCACGGTAAACTATGGTAAAACTTGATTTATCATGTAAAAATGACTTTACTGTGGTAAACACTATTCACAGTAAAAAGTGAAGTTACTGCGGTAAATACTATTCACGATAAAAAGTGACTTTACTGTGGTAAATACTATTCACGACAAAAAGTGACTTTACCATGGTAACTACTATGCACAGTAAAAACAAGGTTACCCTCCAAATGTTTTTTGACTAAGTGGGAATATCTTTCCAGAAAATCCACCAACGAGGAATGGTCCCAGCAACGGAACTAAAATGTCATCACCAATCCGGCACTATGATAATTCTTCACCGGGAACTCCTCGTGCTATGATTATTTACTAATGCACACCTTTAGTTTGGTGGATGTAATCTAGAAACACAACAACAAACATAACACAAGAATACCATAGACTATGATAATAAGCAATGATGATAAATTTGAAATATCAGTGTAAATTATAATATCCACATGAAATTGTTACAATCTCACCCATGAGGTACTTCAAGTGTTACTGACTTCACTTGCCTTCCAACAATAACTATGGGAGAAACTTCACAATTACACCTCTTAATGATTTCTTTAACATACCTTCAAAATGATGGCTTCTTTTACACACTTACTCATATAATATTTCTCACTACTTCCTTCTATCCTAAATGAGGGGGGTGGCCTCTCTATTTATAGAACTTCCAAGCTTATCCATCTTATCTCTAAGATAGGATAAGAAATCTACTCGACGAATCATATTCCATACCTTAACTCTTATCTCGTACATGTAAGCTTATCTTTTAAGATAAGATAAACCTTATCATTTCACATGGGTTCCACATTTTTAGACTTTTTAAAAATAAAATACACAAAATATTTATGACCTCACTCCTTGTCCTTATTACCAATATAATATTTCTAATTCCTAATCATGTAGACCCTACTTCTCTACTTACCCCAACTTTGACATTTTAACATTACTGCACCACTTACTTACAAATATTTACTTTTTACCACAACATTCCTATTGTACTTTTGAATATTACCATAATATACATTATTGGTGGCATCGTACTGTAAGCGTCGTTATCTACTATCTGACGCTACTCCTAATTACACT
The DNA here is from genome assembly GCA_018340775.1 of Taxus wallichiana var. yunnanensis. Classification (NCBI taxonomy): domain Eukaryota; kingdom Viridiplantae; phylum Streptophyta; class Pinopsida; order Cupressales; family Taxaceae; genus Taxus; species Taxus wallichiana. Next base: position 430,995,963 of record CM031242.1, on the reverse strand, counting down.
TAACAACATCCTATTCCTAATACATACATTAATGAAAAAGAAATTACGGAGGAAAAATTTAGTGTCGATACCCAAAGAGTAGGTTCCCAAACGTGTGCAGAATCTCCATGTGTTTTGGGTCCAAAAAAAGTCAAATGGATCGAGGCCAAAATTGGCTAAGTATAGAGAGCGCCGGATGACACCACGTGTCATATTAGTGTAAATTCAAAGGCGGGACCCAAAGCGAGAGACTCAAAAAGTGTTGGCTTTCCACGTGTCCCACGCCCGAAAAGGGAGCAGGCTCGAATCGACTAAGTACAAAAGGTAAGTGGAAGCCTCCACGTGCCTCATCGCATAATTTCAAAAAGAAAATTCAAGGTAGCCCCCAAATGAGCGCAGGCTCGCCACATGTCCAAAGCCCAAAAAGGAAGAATCGGTCGTTGAAAAGTCTAAATAGGGAAGAGTCACGGAAGGAGCCACGTGTCAACACAACGCAACTTCAAAAGTAAAATTCAAAGCGGGTTCCCAAATGTGCACTGATCCTCCACATGCCCAGGGTCAGACATATGGCCCCGCCAAATAAAAGGGACTTAGCCAAAACACAAAGAAACTAAACAAAGTTGTAGAAGGAGCCATGTGTCTTGTCCGCGCAACTTCAATTTGCAGAAAGGGAAAGAATATAGACTCATACACCAAAAAATTTTATCCTCAAAATCCTTCAGAGGAGGAAAAACCAATTAGAAAGGGCAATTGCTCTTTCTTCCCACTTTTATTGGCCAATTCAATAATAAGTACAAAATTACAATAAGTATGAAAGAGAAGTAGATAATATCTCACACTTCCTCCCGCTTACTTGCTTGCTCTAACTCAATTATTCCTTGCTTCTAAAAATCACAATTCCAACGCTAAGAGATTCTTACTCACTTGCTTCATGCTTCAATGCCTTTGTTCTCTTCCATAACATGTATTTATAGTCTTTCTCATGTTCTCCTATGCACTCGGAGAATTGGAAAATTTATGTAGAAGAAGAGACATGGACACCCTTTGGGATTCTCGGGACTTTTCGCATCATATTTTATTTTATGTTAGCAAGATCCAAAACCACCACCCGACCAGTGGTCCTAGGACCGCCACCCTAGTGGGGGCGGTTTGTAACCACTTCCCTACACAAGGCGGAGGTCCCGTCACTAAACGGACATAACTTCCGTGTATATTTTTTTTCCTTCTTCGTGTTGGCTGATTTGATAAAGTAGAGTCATTTTGGATCCCTATCGATCACATCTCCCCTACTTAGGAGGATTTTGGTCCCACAAAATCTTAATGGGGGAGTAGATGAGGAAATAATTCCCTCACTTTCTCCTTTGGGTACCACCAGGCCTGACTTCGTGTCTTTCCTTTCAGTCCAATCTATCAAGACTCCTGTGGACCTCTCCTAGTCTCTCTAACCTTTTGTTGCAGTACTACATCCTCCTCCAATTCGCCTTGTGAGTCCAAGATATAATGCTCAATGGTAGGTAGCAACTGTAGTTCTTCATCTTCATCTAGCATGGATGGCTCATATAGGTGTAAGTTCTCGCAGTTTACTACATAGTACATCCTCATGAATGACCAAAAATCAAGTCGAAAGGCATTTTCTCCAACCTACTCCAATATGGTGAAGGGTCCATATCGTAATGGCTTGAGCTTCCTTGCTTGACCTTGCAGTCTCTCCTTACTCAAGTAAATCCAAAATCTATCTCCAAGATGTAGCTTATGTTCCCTTCTATGCTGGTCATGCCTAGCTTTGTACTTGGCCTAAGATTTCTCTAGTTGTTCCTTGACTTTGAGATGGATTTGCATCCTCTCAATGAATTTGTTTTCTTTAGTCACCTCTGTGTCTCGTGTATCCTTCTCATCATGTTTCCCAACTGCTATGTCTAATAGATTTGTAGGTAGATATCCCAAGCATGCTTCAAACGGTGACTTCATAGTGGATGTGTGTACTACCCGGTTATAGGAATGTTGAATGTAGGCTAAGGACTCATCCCAAGTCCTTGGGTATTTGCTATTATACCCTCTGATCAACTATACCAAAGTCCTGTTTACCACCTCTGTTTGTCCATCTGTCTGTGGATGGAAATTTGTGCTCCTCTGTAACATGGTATCCATCTTGTCCCATAAAGTAGTCCAAAATTTCCCCAAGAACCTAGAATCCCTGTCAGAAACAATAGACTTTGGCAAACCAAAATGCACCCATACATTAGCAAAGAAAAGATTTTCCACCTCATGTGCTTTTACTATATTTTTACATGCCATAAGAATACACATCTTACTAAATCTATCAACAAAAACATAGAGATAGTCATGGCCATGTTTAGACATAGGTAATCCTCCTATAAAATCCATAGAAATGTCTTCCCACATGGATGAGTAGGTACTGGCAAAGGCATATATAAACCTTCCTTCCTAGTCTTAGGCTTGCTAGTACAACAAAGTTTACATCCCCGTATAAATTTTGATACTTCTTCTTGCATATTGGGCCAATACACATACCTTTGCAAGTTGGCTAGGGTCTTACCAACACCGAAATATCCCACTACTTTCGAGGTATTTGCTTCCCTCATCAATAGAATTTTCTCTTATTTTGGCATGCAAAGCTTCCCCCATCGGTAGAGCAGCCCGTCTTTGAGATAAAAATCTTTAATCCCTATCCTTTCAGCCCCTTGGGACTGCAACTGCTGAAATGTCACCCCAAAGTCTTTGTCCTGGGCATATGCCTCTCGTAAGCTTCCTTCATGAAGGGCTCGATCTGAGAGATAGTGGCCAAATAGGAAAAATTATCTTCTGTGTGGGTGGCCTAGACAACATGTCTGCCACCAAGTTTGTACTACCCTTATTGTATTTAATCACTAGATGGAACTTCTGAAGGAATCCCATCCATTTGTAGTGCCTTTCTTGCTATAATTTAGACTATGCTTGTAAATACTGGAGAGGTTTGTGGTCAGTGTGCAAAATAGTTTATTTACCCAACAAATAATGCTTTTATTTTTTAATTACTTGAACTAGTGCATACATTTCCTTATCATATATTGAATATCCTTTAACTGCTGAAGTGAAAGTTTCAGAATGATAATATACGGGTTTACCTCCTTAAGCAACTACCACGCCCATGGCGTAATCACTGAAATTTGTCTCTACTTAAAAAGGCTGCTGCAAATTAGGAAGAGAAAGTATTGGAGCATGACTAATCTTGTATTTCAATAACTCAAAGGATTTGTCTTGTTTCTTACCCCCATCAAAACTCTTACTCTTTGTGACCACTATGTGTAGAGGTGTTGCGATTGCGAAGAAGCCCGAAATGAACTTCCACATGTATTGTATTGCTCCCACAAAACTCCTAGTTTATGTGGCTCCTATTAGTGTTGGTTAATTATTGATGGCTTCCACCTTCTTTGGATCCACTCATAGCTCTCCTCCTCCAACCACGTGCCCAAGATAGACAAGTGACTATTTGGAAAATTCACATTTCTTCATATTACAAAGTAGTTGTTTCTCCTTGAGAACTTGCAAGACTTACTGCAAATGAGTTAGATGTTCTTCCCATGTGGCACTAAAAATCAAGATATCATCTAGATATACAATGACACATGAATCTATGAAATCCCGCAATACATCATTCATCAATCTCATAAATGTAGTGGGTGCATTGCATAACCCAAAAGGAAGTACTAACCATTCATACAAACCATGTTTTGTCTTGAAGGAAGTCTTCCATATATCCTCCTCCTTCATTCTGACTTGGTGATAACTTGACTTGAGATCCAACTTCATGAAAAATTTGGCATGCTGAAGCTGGTCCAAGAGATCATCTATGTGGGGAAGTGGATATCTGTTTTTTATGGTGATCTTGTTCAAAGCACGATAGTCGATGCACATTCTCCAAGAACCATCCTTCTTTGGCACCATCACAATAGCGAACCACATGGTGAGGTGCTCGGACGTATCACCCCTTGGTCTAGTAGTTCTTGGAGTTATTTCTTTACTTTAGTACTCTCGAGCAAGGATTGCCTATACAACCCAATGTTCGGTAGAGGGGATTCTGAAATAACTAAATCTCATGCTCTACTTCCCGTTTTGGTGGTAACCACTAGGAGCCTGAAATAATTCTTGAAAAGACTGAATAATACTATCTAAATCATGCTTTCCCTGGTTAGAAATCTCTGCAACTTCTACCCCATCTTGTTTATCCTTCAATAAAAGTAAACAAAACTGATTATGATTTTCCTGAATAAGTCATTTTTCTTGGTTAACACTTACCATAGTAACCCGTGTCTTATGCTGGTGTGCCCGGATGTTGTATCTGATCCCATCCTTGACTCATCTATATTGGTTTTCCCTCCTCATAAATATAACATCCCTAACATACAAGTAAGGACTCCCAAATACAACATCAAAAGTATCAAGTGGAATAACGACATCTTCAAAAACATCAATATATTGGGAATTTATCCCAAACTTGACCTTACATCTTCTTGTTACCTGAATTTCAACACCCTTCTTCACCCAACCCAAAGGATAAGGGTGTGGATGCTCGTAAGTCTCAAGACCAAGATTCTTTACAACTGCTTTAGAAATCAAGTTAGACTGAGAACCGGTATCAACCAAAGCATTTACCTTAGTTCTCTTGATCTGGATTTTGATCTAGAATAGTCTACTCATCTCCTCTTCCTGGCTGTCCATGTTGGTGGCCATGCATCCAAGCCTCTCGTCTACATCAGAGTCATCTTCGATTTCCACCTCCCCTTCTATTTTCACAGCTTGTCATGGACTTCTTCGAGTCCTTGGTTTGGTTCTTCGGATGCAACTCCAGATGCAACTTCCAACATGTAGCATCAATATGACCATTGATATCATAGTTCTTGAAAAAATTCTTGGGATCTTTACAAGTATTCAAAGTAGTGGCAGCTTGTTTACCTTTCCCTTTCCACTTACCCTTGTTACTTGTTTGCCCAAACTCTTTCTTCTGCTGATTTGTTGACTGCTTTACCCTTGGCTCTGCTTCTCCTTGCTTCTTTTCATCATCTATGTAGTACGCATGTACACATTCTTTGTTGAGATCTTTGGGTTTTGTGGAGATGACATTTCTTCGAAGGTGAGTGTGAAGTATAGTCCCTCATCCTCCAAGTCCACACTTTGACCACTTTGACCTTGTCTAAAATACTTGCCATTTCATCATTTGGTCAGTATTATGGTCAATAGGATAGAAGTTAGCTATAAGTAGTTCTTTAAATTCTTGCCAATATTTTGCAATAGGACGCTTTTTCTTTTCACAAGTGGCTAGATGGGTTTCTCACCAACCAAAGCATGCCCCTCGATTTTGAGATGTGCAAAGGTGATCCTCTGTGCCTCAGTGACATTATGGACGCTAAAGTAGACTTCTAACTGTTTTAACCATTTATCAAGCAACTCTACATCTACTTGTCCTTCAAAGCTTTTAATCTCAACTTTCATTTCAACTTTAAAAGGAGTATGATCAGATTTTACCTTTTTCTTGTGTTAGAAGTCTCTTCTTCATGTTCTTCCCCATAACTTTCCTCATGGTGGCTCCTTCCTATGCCAAACTTTTTAGCTAAGCCCCAAACCACTGATTCTATGGAGTCTTGTTTGACAGAAGTTGTCTTCTGTAAATCAGCAAGCTCTTCTTGCCTTCTAAATATCCTATCCATCATGGTCTCCAACATTTCAATTCTACGGACCAAGTTCTCTTCCTCCATTTGTCCCCAAATTCTCTGTTTCCACTTCTTTGTAGAAATTTTTGGATCGTAAGGTAAAGCCTCTTCACCTTTAGATCTCATCACTATCATACAAATCCAAGAACGAATACCATAGTCCTAGATAATTGTTAGCTCTGATACCAAAATGATCTGTAAACTCTTCAACTTTGGAATTATCCACAGAATCACAATTAATCATTGTTGTTCTACTTTCTATTAGAAAATAATAGAGATAGCTAGTGAATGAATTATACTTGTGCTTAGAATCAAAAATTTGTAGAAAAGGAAAGAATATAGACTCATACACCAACAATTTTATCCTGGAAAACCTCCAGAGGAGGAAAAACCAGTCGGGAAGGGAAATTGCTCTTTCTTCCCACTTTTATTGGCAGTTACTTGCTTGCTTTGACTCAATTACTCCTTGCTTCTACAAATCACAATTCCAACACTAAGAGCTTCTTACTCACTTACTTCATGCTTCGATGCCTTTGTTCTCTTCCATAACATGCATTTATAGTCTTTCTCATGTTCTCCCATGCACTGGAGAATGGGAAAAGTCATGCAGAAGAAGAGACATGGACACCCTTTGGAATTCTGGGACTGTTCGCGTCATATTTTATTTTCTATCCGCAAGAGCCATGACTACCATTGCCCAATGAAGACCAATGGTCCTAGGACACCACCCTAGTGGGACGGCGGTTTGTAACTTCCGCCATGCACAGGGTGGCGGTCCTATCACTAAACAAATAGAACCTCCATGTATATTTTTTTCCTTCTTCGTGTTGGCTAATTTGATAAAGTAGAGTCATTTTGGATCCCTATGGATCAATGGTTGCCCCTCTTGAGAAAGGGAAGCTACTTCTCCCTGCCAGTTGCAAGATTTGTTTGAGTTCCCCTTTCTCTCTGGTTAGTGTAGGAGTAGGAGTAGATTTTGTTTTCAGCAGAAGAACTACTTTTGCACACTCTGCATGTTCCACTTGGAGCATGTATGATTTTTAGTTTTGTACATAGTGTGTGTTGTGGTTTTTTTGTTGCTTATGCACAGTATATTGGAAATGGCATTTGGTGAGACCAACTCTAGTTCCAACAGTTCCCAAGAGGCTCAAGGATAATATTTTCAAAGTTCATATCAGATTTTTGTTTACCAGGTAGACTCCATGCCCAATGGATGCTTCAAGGCCACTGATATTTTCACCTAACAGAAGGTAATCCCCATGAGTCACCAAATTGTTGACCAAAATAAGCTCACACTTATTTTGGGTCAACTAACACCATTTTCCCCTTTTGTGCTTCAAATTTGAATTTTTATATGTTTTAAGCACTTAAGCCCCCCTAAAAGCATCTCCATTAGATAGGAATTTTTTCCCCTTTCCAGAGATATAAAGAAGTCCTAACTCTTCATATTTCTCGAGTTATGGGCCGATGGGCCTTGGAAGGATTTTTGCCAAAAGCGGGCCGACGGGCCTAGGGAAGATTTTTTGCCAATGGAAATTACGGACCGCTGGCGGGAGACATTTTGACATTTTTGCACTTTTCACAAAAAGGCACAAGTATAATTGGGCCCATGGGCCCGAGAGATGTCTTTCCCAAAATGGAAAAAGTGGGCCGGCGGGCCCGGGATGACCCAAACATCAAAATGTAAAAGCGGTCTAAAAGCGGTCTCAGGGGCTACGGGAGGAAATTTTTCCCAAGTGTAAATGCGGGCCGACAGGTATGCGGGGAACTTTTGAAATTTTACACTTTTCAAAAATGACGCAGTTTTCAAGTGCGGCCTATGAGCCCACAGGTCTCATCGTCATTGAATAGTTTTAGACCCTCGAAGGAGCCATGCATCAACTCGGCATAATTTCAAAAAGAAAATCCGGAGCGGGTTCCCAAATGAGCGTGAGGCTTCCGCGTCCCAGTCCAAAAAGGGGATAGAGATGACCATTTAAAATGACTAAGTATAAAGGTGTGTGTAAAAGCCTCCAAGTGTCTCATCGGCGCAACACCAAGGTTGGGTCCAAAGAGCGGGTTTCCAAACATGCGCAGACTCTCCATGTGTTTTAGGTCCAACAAAAGTCAAATGGATCGAGGCCCAAATAGGCTAAGTATAGAGAGCCAGTAGAGGCGCCACATGTCGCATCAACGTAAATTCAAAGGCACGACCCAAAGCAGAGACTCAAATAAGTGCTAGCCTTCCTTGTGTCCCACGCCCGAAAAGGGAGCAAGCTCGAATCGAATAAGTACAAAAGGTAAGCGGAAGCCTCCATGTGCCTCATCGGCGTAATTTCAAAAAGAAAATCTAGAGGCATCCCCCAAAGAGCGCAAGCTCACCACATGTCAAAAGCCCAAAAAGGTAGGTTAAAAGTCTAAATAGGGCAGAGCTAGCGGAAGGAGCCATGTGTTAGCACATTGTAACTTCAAAATTAAAATTCAAAGCAGGTTCCTAAATGTGTGTTGAGCCTCCACGTGTCCAGAGGTTAGACATATGGCCCCGCCAAACAAAAGGGACTTAACCAAAACACAAAGAAACTGAACAAAGTTGCGGAAGGAGCCACGTGTCTCATCCATGTGCAACTTCAAAGGAAAAATATGGGGCATTTTCCAAACAAGCGTGAAGCCTCCATGTGTCTCGGTTCAGACATAGTGTCTCCACCAACAGAGGGAATTAGAAAGAATACAGAGGAAATCGAGGAGCCCACGAAAGTTGCCACATGTTAGTTCACGCAATCTCATAATCGAAAGGAAGGGGCTGAATCTTCAAGACGCATGAGGCTACCACGTGGGTCTTATATGGACAGACTCTTTTAAATATTGAGAGCTCGCGTTAAACGCCTGACCTTGATCTTCAGATGGCCATATCTTTTGACTAGAAGCTTGGATTTGAGAAAGAGAAGACTTTTTGAAAGGTCTCGACACCCTCTACACCATGGAAGCATAAAATATTATTTTCAAAGATTTGATGGTGAAAATTAGGAATGAATTTCATGCCATTAATGGAGGATCCGATTGCTTTAACAACTAGATCAAATTTGATTTGATCTACCCATTTTCCTTCTTCAACACGCCAAACAGACATAGGGAACCAAAATTGATAGATTGTAGGTGGATTTGTAAGGCATTGATGGATGGTGGTTGAGCTTTAAGAGCAAAATCGAGGTTCTCTTCTTTCCCTCTGGGTTTCATCATCTATATATTGTAAACACTTCTCATTTAAGAAGGAGAGACATTCTGGGTGTGGGGAAACTCTATAAAATTTGTTTCCCAACTCCATTTTGAGTTGTAATCCTTCTCCTATGCCTAGAAAGTGGATTTTATGCTTCTGAGCATCCATGTAATGGTTTGCACCTCATAGAACAATAAAATCATGTTTTCGTGGTGTTCTTCAACCCTTTCTCATGTTTTGTTGTTTCTTTGTGCCTATCCATTTCATGTTTATTTCTGTGCATGTATTTCATGTTTACAGTGTAAGATGTCATGCTTCATGGAGTTTTGATGGTGGATTTGGATCTGGGTCTATGTCACTTCTTTCTAACCTCCCTCATCTCCTTTTTTCCCTATTTCATCCTCCCTCAACAAAGTATCTCACCACTTCCTTTTCTGGTGTATCACCGCTTAGTGTAGGCTCTCTCTCTCTCTCTCTCTCTCCATGTCTCCTTGGAATGGTTAGATTAGGATAGATTAGGTTTTGCCTACACTGGAGTAGCTTGTGGCAGGTAGATTAGGAAGCAGAACCAACCTTCTCTAGAGGTCCATCTCAAGTTTTTCAAGTCCCATAGCTTGAGAGATGGTCCAATGTTATGCAATCACACCGAATGCCCCACTCAGATACTAGGGAATTCGGGGGTGATGTGATTCTGCACTAACATGTACCAAGGACACGTAGAAATGGGGGGCCTAGTTTTGACAAAGTACACACACTCATCAAGAATTCTAAATCTACTAGATCACCTCCATCCAATGGGTTATCAACCAACCAGTTCGTAATGATTTGTCCTTTGACGAATTTATGATTTACAAATGTTAATTCAAACTCACCCATCATAGTTATGAAATTCCCAACTTTCTTAGATAAGGATCCTTGCATGAGAAACATCCGTAGGTGATCTGATCTAACAATAACCCTCGTTTCTTGATTCAACATATAATGTGTTAAACGCTTTGTTGTGAAGACTATAGTAAGACATTCTTTCTCTGCCTATGTGTGATGTGTCTCATAATCAAATAATGTTTAACTAATGAAATAGATTACACGTTCTCACTTATCATCATCCTCTTGAGCTAACATGTAGGCCAATGGGACATTAATAGCTCAAAAATATAGGATCAAGGGGCGATCTGAACTAGGCAACATGAGTTTGGGAGGAGATAATAAGAATCATTTAACCGATTCGAATGTCACGTTGCATTCTTTCATCCAATCAATGCAGCAATCCTTTTTCAACAAATTGTTGATTGGATGAATAACAAAGGTAAAATCAAGGATGAACCTTTGGATTACACCGAGTTTCCCAAGAAAAGATCTGATGCTAGACTCATCTGACGGTGGAATCATTTCTAGCATAGCCTAGATTTTGGCTGGGTTAACATCAATCCCTCGTGAAGATATGATGTATCCCAAAAGCTTACCTCCCGTTACACCGAACACACATTTTTTTGGATTCAATGTGACGTTGTATTCGATTAAGCGAGAAAGGATGACACGAAGGACCTCTGGGTGATCACAATGCTTTCTAGCCTTGGCCCAAAGGTCATCTACATAGGATTCCATAATCTTATGGATAAGTTCATGGAATATATACGTCATTCCTCGTTGGTATGTGGCACCAACATTCTTAAGTCTGAATGACATGACAACATAACTGTAGGTTCCCCAAGGAGTTATGAATATAATATTGGCCTGATCCTCCTCAGAGATTCTGATTTGATTTTACCCAGAAAACCTATCCATGAGTGACAACAATTGAAACCCATTTGTTGCGTCAACAATATCGATGGACGGTAATAGGAAATCATATTTGGGGCAAGCCTTGTTGATGTCCTGAAATTATATGCAAATGTGGATCTTTCCATTCTTCTTGAGAACATGGATGATATTAGATACCCATTGTGAGTAGTCAATTGGCTTGATGAATCTTACCTATAAAAGTTTCATCACTTCTTCTTTTTCACCATGAGGGCTAAATTTGGCTTCATGGGATTTGACTTCTGCTTAATTGGTTTGGCATCTGACTTGGTGATGAGGTTGTGAACTGTGTGATGTGTGATGGAATCCCCCATTTTCTTATAGCTAAATGCGAAGGATTTTGGTGTTCCTCGAAGGATTCGGTATGTATTTCCACCTCCTCTGGAGTTAGGGAGGATCCCAGTTTCAAGATTTTTGGTTCCTCCTCTATCCCAATATTTATATCGATCGTTCCATCAATTAAGGAGGAATTTCCTTCCTCAAAGTCCAAGCGATTGCAGAAACTCTAAATACCCTTCCTCTTCTACCTCATATATTTCAAGATCCTTTCCAGGGGAGGATTCGATCATGGGATTTCCAAAATAGGAAGATGAATGCGAGATTAAGGAAATATCTATCTCATGATAGGTAAGATGAATTTCTACAAAAGTGTTTAGATATCATAGAGCTACTTTATCGCTATCAACATGGTCTGAGACAACATGCTCATTCTCGGCTTCTATGTATGTCAACATTGGGGAAACCGGTGCTTTATGAACCAAGGGTTCAGCACAAATTGAGATCATGAAGTTCGTGTCTTCCAACTCACTACTTGGGGTGAAACAGGAGGTAGAAGTTGTTATAGAGTCTGAGAAGGTTTTTCTCACATGGAACTACTTCAATTGATATGAAGTCAAACCCCTTTGTTAGGCTTAACACTACTATTTTATAGAGTTGTAGATGCTCAACTCTAGTCTCATACACTTCGGATATTTGATTTGCGACCATTTGTGAATCACCCAACACCCTAATATTAAGAATTCCCATTCTCTTGGCCACAATGAGACCAAGTAGGAGAGCCTCATATTCAGCCCCGTTATTTGTACATTTGAAGTTTAATTTGAAGGAAAAGGTAGAATCCTTCCTTCAAGAGAAGTAAGGATCATACCTACTCTGGCGTCAAAACGACACTTGGCTCCATCAAAATGGAGAGTCCAATAACTACTCAGAAAAATGGACATCAGATCATCCTTTGTATCTTCTCCCTTTACCTCGGTCACTTCGACCATACAAACCTCATCTGCTAGAAGAGAACCGAGTCCCAGGGTATGTCCCATACCCATAAAATCAAATAGGATTAGAATAGGCAAATCCTTCTCCAATAGCTCAACAATTCTTGTTGTTGTTCCTAACGACACTATTTCTACGATGACGGTTTCATCCTTGACACCCGAAATTCCCTCGATCAACCCCGTGACTTCTAACTCTATTGTAGGGACTAGCTTTTTCTCGGCATTGAGCTTATAGGTTTGTTTAACTGATTTGTAGGAATGCTCAAACTCGAGAGGACCCCCGGCCTATTCTTTAAGTTAGACCAAATGTATGTCAAAGGGTTTTGGATCACCCTGTGCCACAAAGACCTTTCCTAAATGCAGGAACCTGACCTCCTAAAACAAGGTGGAGGGAATTGCCTTCATGCGATGGATCCAAGGATGACCAAGGCTCATATTATAGTTGGTTTCCTTGTCTATAATATAAAACTTGGTTAGCACCGTCTTAGGCCCAAGGGTGATTGGTAATATTATAGTTTTGATCGATGTTGCCTTGAGGTTGTCATAGCCTCTCAGCATGTTTCGTGTCGAGGAGCAATTACTCTCCCTGTAACCTAAATTTTGAAGAAAAGAGAAGGGGATTATGTTAATTGTTGCCCCATCATCAATCATCACACACTTTACATAATTTTTGTAAATAAAAACTTGCAAGAACAAATATGGGTCGCCTCTAGGAGTTATTTCAGCATCCGTGGGCATCTTGTTGATGTCAAATACAAATCCAACATCTCTTTCGGGCTGCCCTGGAGGACAAACATCAAAGTCTATGTGATTTATTTTCACTTTTGATGGAGGGTTGACATTAATCAAATGGCCAAGACCTAGCACTTCTAGTAGAGCAGCTATGTGAGTAGGGGAATTCATTAGCAGATCCAAGAAGGAAATGTGAGAAAAGGTCTTGGTTAAATCACTGATTAGGTCATAAGCTCCTACTATCTTGCTTAGCATATCACGAATATCATTTGATATAACCGTATAGATCAGGATTGGTTACGAAGAATAATCCTTGGTTCTTGTGGCAGCGTTAATATGAGGTTCAACGTCCAACTCTACCAACCCCACAATCTTTGTTTGTTAGCGGTCATCCAAAGGAGGTGCCACTTGTGGATTTGATGAAGTTGAGGCTTCACGATCATTGGTCCCTATCATAATACCTTTGTTTGAACCATTGGGATCTATTCTACCGTCCTTTGGGTGCCTGGGGAGAGGATCATTAAATATTCCAAGTGGTGTATTTTGTGGGCATACAGGTCCCATGTAGGTGTTTTGAGTTGGTGCGGTTGGGTTTTCCTAAAACATATCAACAAATAGTTGACGTTGATCCTCTAACAAGCACTGTAAAAATGTGTTGCAATCGATGCATGTCCTTGCATCATGCCCATGAACCCTATGGAAACCGCAACATAGATCAGGATCATAATCTTGAGGCCTTTGGTTTGTACCTTGTTGAGGTTCAAAACTATGATTATTGTTTGGTTGTTAATTGTTATAGTTAAAATTTTGGAGCCCTTGCCCTTAGTTTTGGAATTGGTTTGGATACCCGCCTGGGTACTGACTGGGGACTGGGGTCTGTGTTTATCTTTGTTGTTGAGGTTGTTGTTGTTGTTGAGGATGATTAAAATCCACAACATTTACCGAGGGTGAGAAGTTATTGTTTCTTTGATTACTGTTATTGTTATTATTTTTGTTTTTGTAGTACTTGTATTGGGAGAATTAAAAACGTTAGGTTTCTTGGGTTGGTTAGTCATACCATCGGTCGTAACTCCACGATTCTCATTAAGGATCTTTGGTCCTTGATTATTGCTTGTGTTGTTAGAGTAATCGGATTATTTTGGTTGGGAGTGACTAACTTTCCATTTGCTCCATAAGTCGTATGACCACTTTCTATGGCTGCTTGGTCAATTCGGAGAGCACCCTCTAGCACTTCTTCATAGATCCTTAGTGGGAACTTTTGAACTTCTTCCTTTGTCTCTCTATTGAGGGAGTGGAGGAAAAATCACAAAGCTCCATCTGATCCATGTTTGGAGCACTTACAGAGGAGTAAAGAACCTGTCTCCACCTTTGAATGAAGTGGGTTATGAACTTGTTATGCTCTTGTTTGGTATCCTTAAAAGTTTGTTCATATCAAAATCCTTAATGAACTCTGACACAAGTTGTTTAAAAGAGTGTATTGAATCCTCTGTATCTTATAGTACCAATCGAGAGTGATGCCTTCTAGCGTCTTAGGGAAAATATTTGCAACAATCGCATCCCATGGGGCAACTCTCGAATGGCCGTTGCGTAAGATTTGATATAGAGTTAGGATCACCCTCCCTTTAAACTTTGGAAGATCGGGAAAGGGTCTTAGGAGCATGACTGTCTAGATGGAAAAGTCTAGAGGCTCCTTTAGATATTCAGAATAATTTCCCATTGCATATGTTTCAACCATCAAAGATCCTTGTTGGGGAGGTAGAGGATGCATTGGTTTCTAAATGGCATGGCGTAAACATTTGTCGGGCATATGGTATCCCCTGTGGATGACCATAAGGACCCGGGTAAGTGTACATATCCCCTTGTGGTGTCTTAGAGTACATGTGTATGTAGGGGGTTGACCACTTTGATATGGAGATGAAGGCACGAAGCTAGGGAAAGTTACATTTCTGGTTGGTATGGCATTTGAGAATGCACTTCCGGATGGTGCCTAATGTAGGTATCCATATGTTATGTGAGGGGCATACCCAAGGTACCCATCCCAGTTAGTAAATCCCCAGGGTTTGGAGCACTTGTATAAATTAGAGGATTCTACGATGTAGGTACTTGTCCATAATTCAACAGATAATGAGAAGTTCTTGCTTGCCTTACGTATGAGCTTTGAGAATTTTGGGCAAGCTCTAACTCTTTGAATTTGTCTACTAACGCGGAGATGACGTTCCTCGTTGATGGGATGATGTTATTTTTAGGCACTTGTTGTCATATTTTTGGAGGTTGTTGAGGAGTGTGGTATCCTGCTATGAATTATTCACTATGCTTCCACCCCTCGTTGGTAATTTTTCATTCGTTGGAGGGTAGTGTTGTTATTTTGAAGCAGGACGTCACCATGTCCTTGTAACCTGTCATAAGCATGGTTCATATTCTAGAAGAGTTGTTCACTCCTGGCATATCGTGCTAATTATTCCTCATTTACATGTAGGAGCTAGTCTGATTGCATACTAATGGGTTGTCGAAACAATACCCGAGGTGATGAACTTACTTCCCCAGTGAAATTCATGTTGTTAGAACTTGATTGTTCATGAGGATATGTCTGCGTGATTTTGTCAAGATCCTAAATTCACACAGAGGAACCAATATTGATTCCCTGAAGGAGAGGATTTTGAGCATTTGAACGATTATCTTCCCATGTTGAGAGTGAAGGTGACTGTTGTTGTCCACCTGCTTGATAATTATATATGTCGTAACCTGGAAGGGGTCAACCATATTCATCGAATCCCAAAATATTCGGGGGTATAAGAATACCCATTGAATAAAGGGAAAATGGAAAGCGGATGGAGGAGTGGAAACATCTTAGAGACTAGCTCTTCACGTTGGGTTCACCAATTTTGTATGATAGAAAATCAACACATGACCTTCTTCACACCCGACCTCTCGAGGTCGTGCCGAGACAACTAGTGTAGAATGGAAGTGGAAGTGGGTGGTGGTGGTAAATAAGCTAATTGGTAAATCTTATGTCTTCAACACGTAATATCAGGATCTGTGATTCTAAGGAAAAGAATGCTCTCTTAAGTTGAAGGGGTGTTATGGAACGATCTAATATGATAGCTTCTCGGAGACTCCAGTCAATATCAAGTTCTGCCGAAGTTTTTGTTTGTTGGTTGTGGAACACGCAGAAAGTGACCTATAGGCACCTCGTATGGATTTCCGACAAGTTCATGTAGGTAAGGACAAGAGGCGTAGTGGAGCCACGGGGACTATGAACAATTTTTTGTTCTTGTCCAAAAAGTCTTAGCCTGATCACCGCTATGATCAATAAGGAAAGTTGTGTAATAATGTCAGGTGGGAGTGGTGAAGATCTGAATACCAATGTATGCAAACTAGTGTCAATATCTAATTGGTCACGAGGCCCATTGGGTTGTGGGACCTGCGGATCAAAACTGAAGACTTGTGGAGGATGTCACCCTTGTATGGGAAAACAAACTAATCTAATGAAAGCAAATGTTTTTAATATTTTCTAGTTTTTAAACAATGGGTCTAATCTAATAAATAAATTAAATACAAGTAATCAACCAGATGTAGCTAATTACTTGTATAGATATGTGAACTTAAACCTAAAACAAATAACATAATCTAAACAAGAACCCTTCAAACCCTACCTCAGAAGTGAAGAACAAGTCATAACCCTAGAAGAGCTATTGTTCCCCACAACTTCCCTGATAATGTCAAAGAGCAAGCTTTCTAATGATCTGATCTACTTGTGATTGTCTAATTAATTGAAATGAACAATTTTACTACTCTATTTGATATGTAATTGAAACCAATGATTTGAAATTGACAATTTGATAAATAAAGTAAAAAAACACATAATTCCAACTTGAATGAGCAAGAGCTTTGGTAAATCCGGTTGTATCAGTATTTGTCCCCTCAGTTTGTTCCTTTCTTTCTCCGAGTGTTCATATGAGTCCAAGGGATTGGGAATCCAAGAACAACAACAAGAGGATGGTGCTTGAGAAATGGTATCTTGAAGGTAGTCTTTGTGTATGCAATGCAAGTAGAAGAGAGATAACACAAGAGATCTGAGCTTGGCTATGCAATTCCTAGTAAGATTGTGGCAGCAATACAATACAAGATAAACAAAAATTCTCAAGCCTTTTTATTGAATACAAGCATGGAATATATAAGAATTAGGGTTGGGATGTGCCTTCATGCACAAGGTAAGAAGAGGTAGTTCCAACTAATTAAATCTATTTAAAAATAGAAGAGGGAAGGAGAACCAAGAAATCAAAACTATTTTTAGACAATTTGGCTCACGGATGCATCCTAAAAGTGAAGTTAAGTGAATCATCGCATGTTAGAAACATGCATTACGGAATCTAGAAAACACGGGTAGGATTGCCGCCCTCCTTGGGCAACGGTTTCTGAACCGCCGCCTGCCCAGCGGCAGGTCTTAACACTAAAGGCCAAAACATGCATAGAAAGAAGTAGGGAGCTAAAAAAGCATAAAAAGGCTAAGTAAGGATGTCTAGGCTACAAATATACACTACGAATGGGTTTTGGAGCTCGAACACCTTCTCGAAAGGACTTGAATCATCATTGGGGATTCTTGTAACCATTTTCCGATAATGTATCACATGTAATTTTTGGTGCGTACAATTACATAGGGACCACATATCATAATTTCGAACTTCATGAAAGAGAAATAGGGTGCAATGAACCCTTTATCATTCAAACTAATATCATATGAGTATATTTTTAAAATATGGTACATTTTTAGGCTCTTTGTTTGCATGAGAACACAATATGCACTAAGACTCGTATTCAATGTCATATTGTTTCATTGATTCTGGTGAAGAAAGAAGTGGCAACTTGTCAGGGCATTTACTATCTGACGACAACAATTTTTTCGGCCAAAGCGTTAAGAAATTACATCTTCAATTTTTATAATAAATTGTCATGCATGGCACGAGGCTCACATAACACAATGGAGATTTGAATTGGATACGATAGGAAAATCCAAGGGAGATTATAAATACAATGTTTTTTGAACTATCATTACAGTCATCAATCTATACAAACTTTCTTTTTAATGGTTTTGTAACTTGTTAGGATACTTTAATTAAATTATTATGCATTTTAATAATATAAACATTCAAAAACAATAAAAATTTATTATCATAATGAAAATACAAAATACTTCATAATAGAGAATATTGGTATATTAAAAATAAATTTTGACGTATATTCAAGATCACAAAATTTGACAAATTTAAATGTAATTAATAAAATATAGATGGGAAGCATTAAAGGATTAGAGGGAAAATCATGTGCATACATATTCACTTGTTTGTAAGCTATATATATAACAAAAGCATAAATAAGAGGATAACAATGAGTGGCATCCTTATGAGGGGAACACCATGTTGTAGAAATTTTATCTCACAAGATGAATATCAAGCCTCACTACATTGCATAAGACCTCCATATTCACCCTCACTATTTGAAACTACTTAGCTAAATCCATAATCCATTGAAAATTGCATATTTATAGAAGAATTCTATGAGAGAGAAGAAGAGAAGTCATAAATTCCTTCCTAAAATGAAGGTACATGATGGTTTATTTATTACAAAGTTGGTTAAACCATTAAGAACCTTCCATCATGTGCCATTAATGGCTCTGTTGACTTAATCTTCTTAGCTAATTAAATGAATATTAAATATTAATAAATTTATTAAAATAAAAATATTAATTTAATAAAATTATGATGGGCCCCCTTAGGATTGGTTTACACTTTGAATGGGGTTCATGAGAAATGGTCAAAAAGTGATGAGCCAATGACCAACTCGGTGGTTATAAGATTGCCAAACCAACTCACCGAATTGGTATCGAGCTCCTCCATGCCTTCACCAACAATAGAGCTTGTTATGAATTACACACAAGGATCGAGCTCTCAAAATCAGCTCTCCACCGAGCTCTTCCTATACTTACTGAGCTCCATTTCCACCGAGCTTTGTGTCGAGTTTGAGATTTCCCTGACTCAACCCGTCGAGCCATATCTGCCAAGCTCCACACACAAATGATAGAACTCAACACCCTTCCATGAGCTCTGATTGCAACCTTACCACCGAGTGATTTGAGCTTAACTCGGCTCATCTCGAGTCCCTTCATATTCCTCGTCATCTTACCACTCTTTTGTTGACTTGAAAATTGCAAGAATGGCCTAGCCAATAGCTCACCATTTGCTGACATAGTTCATCCTCTCAAATTCTTCTCATGAGCCCACCCCGATACTATGTATCACTCTATTCAATTGTCAAGTTTGTGATTTCCCTGACTCAACCCGATCGATTCATCTTGATTGCTCCTAGGTACTCCTAATACGGAGCAAGTTCCCCTTCACGAGCCCAACCTAATTTTCAAATGACAACCTATGAGCTCATGTTGCCCAGACTCCTAGGATGACAAGAGCCTCGCTTCATCCTCCTTGAGTAATTCGGCCATCATTGGGCTCCCTGAAACAAGCCATACCTTAGCGTTCTCATCCATGAATCCTTCATGAATAACCTGCAATGTATTTCCCAAGCCCGAGCTCACCTCGATGACAAAGCAATATATCGAGGTGAAGAAGGATGAACTTCGAAGGGTGAACACCACAACTCAAATGCATGCAAGGTTCCACCACTTGATAAGCAATAAAATAACTGAACCTCAACGTTAATAGAAACTTGAACTTGCAGTTTACAATTGTGAAGGCACGAGAAAGGCACAAAGAAGTTTCATCTCCCCATTCCTGCGTTTTTTTACCGAACTCGTCTCCACCTTTACTATTTTAGCTCAGCTTCAACTCAGTTTACTGAGTCGAGCTCTTTCATGCATCAGCAGTCTTACAACATGATTCCTCTACACGAGCTCTCCTCCACGAGCTCTATCTCATCCTTCAAGCTAAGCTACTCCTTATGCATTAGCGGACTCTTGAAGCATATTGCAACCACCGAGCTCTACATTTCCTTATGACTCGGCCAACTCATGTTCAACTTGGCCTTGGCTCGGCCCACAATTCCTTAGTGATCTGACTCTTCCAATTGAGCTCAACCTCCACATCACTCGAGCTTGACATTAATCTTGGTTCACCCGGTCTCTAAAATCCCTCTTCTCCTAATCGCCGTGCATTATCCGATCATCCTCAAACTCATCGTGCATCACCAAAGTGATTCCTTCGCGAGCTCTACACACAAATCACCATCGAACAACTTGTCTGAGATTATCCACATCCCCTGATCACCATGCATCGGTTAATGCCGACTTGGACCCAACTCGACCCTTTCGCATGGCACTCCACACTAAACTTGCCTCCACTCTGGAATCATCTTCATAGGCTCACCTTGTACTCAAACACCTCTGTAGTCATGATCTTACCGACTTGATGATGCAACTTCATGCACGTAGAGCCCTATCTTGACTAAGTCACTAGCTTGCTTCCGAGAATAGCTCTACCTTTCATGCTAACAACTCAATGACTAACTTTCCACCTCTCACCTGTAGTCTCCCTAATGACTCACCTGATGAATCGGCAACCAACTTAGAATTTTTCTCTACGTGTAAGCCTTATGATGGCTTGCCATTATAAAGTTTCCACCATGGCCACAAACCTCCAAATTTCCTGAGCACGAAGATTATTACGATGGTTTTCATGGCATTATCTCCACCATGGCCACAAGCCCCTCGAAATCCCCGAGGTTGACGCTCTTCAAATTTTTACCATGCGTGTTGGTAAGATTCCTTGGCGGGCCCAAGCTCTTTACCACATCTGAGCTCTTTTGGTGATGCTCTCTGTTCAACTCTGCTCCATCCCGAGTGAGTGATACTCTATCTCAACGCATTGATCTTCTCACAACTCGGTCTTCCCACCTATCAGCCGCAATACCTTACACTTTGTGAGCCACTCTCTCACATCCTCATTCGAGCTCCTTCACACTTTCAAATCCTTTACAAGCCCTGGCACTCTGGATCTTGTCTGAACTCGTCATTGGATGGATTAGCTCGTCGACATGTTGGGCCATCCATTCTTAACTTGTCGAGTCACTCTAACATTTCCACCTCGGTAAGTTGGCTCTCAACTTCCATCATTCCACTATGGCTTGAACCTTCCCATACTCCGCAACTCATCTCGATCCCTAGCTCGACCTACAAGCTCTCTATCTGAGAAACCATCCATTGGCTTGGGAATCCTATCTTCATAGTCTGTGAGCTTGATGATTTTAATGCATAGCTGAAAGCAGAACATGTCTACAAACTCCACATCTAAACCTCTCAAGCTCTTCATCCCATTGAGCTTGATTTGGTGTTTGATATCCTGCGAAACCGAGCTTGATTGTACACTCACCGCTAAGTAAATTTCTTTCTCGATCCCCTTGCACCCGATGAGCAACAGTTAAGCCAAAAAAATGGCTCAGTTTCACCATGTTTCAATGCGTGAAACTCCAACCTACTCCTTTGTCTTAGCTCCACGACAAGCTCAAATGACTCGAGCTCTAGCTTTCTTCTCTTGGCTCACTCCAAACATCCTCATCGAGCTACTACTGAGTTGACACCGTGATCCGAGCTCGTTATTTGTTTAACCTCATTTGACATGCCATTATAATAACATGACTTAGACTTTAGGCTGATAAACTCTCATTCAACCTTGATATAATCCTATGCGATAAAGATAGCTTAGCCGAGCTAATAGAGCTCAAATCCCACCTTATGTATGCTATTAACTCGCCAAGTAGCTCATCGAGCTTCTCAATGAGCTATTTGAACTCAAAGCCCCGTTTGGGTATTTTCACACTTGGTTTCTTAAAATTGTGAATTTTCCTGATTTTCTCAAACCATGGGGATCATGAAATGACAAAAGGACCCCTTTACATATGATCAATCAATTTTGGCCAATTTTTCCCTTGTTCACTAGAAGTGGGCCCCAAAGCCAATTCTCTTGATCTAAACATACTTTAAACCTCCAAGACACTGGGAAAGGGAATAATCACTCAAGATGACTCTGAAACTACCCAGAACATTATGAGCACTTCTTAAATGCAAAATTTACTCGAAATTTCATGGAATTCTTCACAAATCCTCTTTTCCAGTTTTAGAGAACAATAGGCCCCTATTTTTCCAATTTTGCCCGATGGGCAAAAATTGGATAACATTTTTAGTGGCCTCTCGGGATGATTTCCTACTAAGCATGATTCCAATAGCCTTAAATCATCCATTGGGCATGGAGTCAATATTGGAATCCTAAAACTGATTTGGTTCCTTGTGATGGATCCTAGAATCCCCTTGAGCATTGTCGATCTTGGACCTCCCTGGAATGCTAAGCATTATGTATATTGAATATGATGAATACTTGGCATTTATGGGATACCGTGGAATTTTGATCGAAGCAACATTATGAAAATGGGTGGTATGATTACAAAGGAGTGAGTCAACAACTTAGGGAAATGGGCTGCCAAATTTAGATAGCCCAATAAAGGTAGATGGTTATGCTTGGGCACCCTCAATATGTAACCCACAAAGAAAGTGTGGAATGCTACTAAAATCATGTGTGTTGTTTCCTCCTGACCTCATTCACCAACTCCTTGCAATTTAAATTATAAAATCTCACCAACCAATAACCAAAAAACCATGGAGATTGTTTCCACTCAATGAAATTCTATTAACTAAATACAAAATAGGTTCTTGGTTTCCAAAATATTTGAAATGTGAAAAATAGGGAAAAGGAAATGGAGTTCTTCATTTAGATATATGTTGTCTTGCTCTCCTACTCTGTTGTTAAGACATGTGTTGGAAAAAACATTGTTGATCCACTTTTCCAATACACTCATGCATTTCTCCATATTGTAGGGCATGAAAAATACCAACCCCAACTACCTCATCATTAATGATACTCTTTCCTGCTTGCAACTTCTACTTTTGGGAGAAATGTTTTTTAATATAAAATATTTTAAGACGGGTGTGACTTGGGAATAGTAATAAGAGACAAAAATACAATATCGTCTCTAATTAATGTCTCAAATTACCCCTCTTGCAGTAGTGTCGAAAACCTATGGCATCATGAATCCCATATTAATTATTTTGATTCAAACTTACTTGCATCTTACATCTCCTCACACCATTGACAAGATCACCATACTTTGCATTTTCTCTCGATTTGTCCATTTTTTCTCTTCATATGTGATTTATAAACATTACATTAGTCAATTCTCCAAATGATTATATCATAAAGGCTACACATGTATTCATGCATCGACATATAGTCTAACATATCTTCCAATTATCCTCGACCAAAAATCCATGCATTTAACATATTCCATGAAGTCAATTTTTTTGGCTCATCAATAGATTATAACTTCAAATTAAAAAATGAATTTTAATCATCAAAATTAAATGATACCTATTTATAACCTTGGATGAGTTAGAGCACCAAAGTATGGCCCATTCACACAAATGTTTTTTTACTCTTTTTCCAATGCCTTAAAAATTAATTACGATGATAGTTCTTTACAAACTAGAGTCTCAGTGGTTGTGTTTGACATGTGTCGGGGAAAAAGAAGGTCGATATTTTGAATCAATATTCATTGAAGATATTAACATAATGATTTTTGGTGAGAGAAACCCTAATTGGTAACTTAATCACTAAAGAGAAACTATGATGGAAAATGTGCATGAAATCTATAGTAGAAGGAACCCTAAATGCAAATCTTTAGTATCTACCATATGTCAAGTTCAAAGTTAGAACAGATGTAAATTTCCTATCTACATGAGGTGGAAAAGGAGACTCTGTGTTACAAATAATTGACTCACCTCTCCACATAGTACACAAATGGGTGTCACTTGAAGATTGATTAATGCTTTCTTTATTTTAATTTAGTTGTATTGATCAAACACAACGAGTTCTTTAATCAAAGATATCTTTATAATGGATTACCTTGATGACTTGTCCACTGAATCCCCTTTCTCCTTGAAGTGGTTGGAAAAGTTGTGTCATCATTCATGTGCACATACTTGTAAGAAACAAGAGTTTCACATTTCTTCCCCATAAAATATTCTTTATACCCTTACACTTCTCCTCCCTCAAACCCTTTCGTAATTTCCCCTCTTCTTCTGGTAAATTTTCCTCCCTCAAGATTAACATCTTTGACACAACCCCTTCTATAGCTCCATTACACCATTCACATGTGATTGATAATTTATCCAACATTATAATATATTTCAAATGGGAAAAACATTTTCTGGATGGTATGATTAGTTGCTTTGAATTATCTAAGAGAATCTTAGTGGTCAATTCATAGAATTCAGCCCGAGATAAGTGGGCAATGGGGAACTTAATGAATAATGCCCCACATAAGTAGGAAATCTTCTTTATAAAAAAATAACACTTTTATTGTGTGTCTTGTTTAACATGTATTAGAATATGTAGAGTCTTCTAAAGCATCGATAGTTGGAAAGCATATGTGTCCATTGAAAGATTCATCGATACGTGCTCTATAAAAAATACTCCTTGACCTCCTCTGAATTATGGTTTGGTTGTGGTTTTTGAGGGTTTATTTTTTTGTTTGTAGATGTTTGATGTTTGCATAGCATGGTCATGCATGTGCTTTGATTGTTTTTGTTTTTCAATTTGATCCGTTTGATATCTATGTTGTCATGTTTTGAATTTTAATCTTGAAAATTAAACATTCCCTATTTATAACCTTGGATGAGTTAGAGCACCAAAGTAGGGACCATGAGCACACACAAAAAATAATTTTACTCTTTTTCCAAATACTTCAAAACTAATTATGATAATAGTCCTTTACAAACTTGTAGTCTCGGTGGCGGTGCCTCGTCACATGTCGGAAAAAGGAAGGTTGACGTTTTGTACCGATATTCATTGGCATATATTAACACAAGGATTGTTGATGAGAGAAATCCTAATTGCTACCTTAATCACTAAAGAAAAACTATTATCACAAATGTGCATGAAAACTATAGTAATAAGAACCCTAAATGTAGAGATTTGGTATCTACCATATCCCGAGTTAAAAGTTTGAAAAAAGTAATTTTCTCTATCTACAAGGGGTGGTAAAGGAGACTCTACATTACAAACAAATGACTCACCTCTCCGCACAGTACACAAATGGGTGCCACTTAAAGATTGATGAACACTTTTTTTATTTGAATTTAGCTATATTGATCACATATGACAAGTGCTTAATATAAGATATTTTCATGAGGATCATGCAAGCTCAACAACCTGTTGCATCATGGATCCCATATTAAGTATTATGATTCAAAC
The DNA here is from genome assembly GCA_018340775.1 of Taxus wallichiana var. yunnanensis. Lineage (NCBI taxonomy): Eukaryota > Viridiplantae > Streptophyta > Pinopsida > Cupressales > Taxaceae > Taxus > Taxus wallichiana. The sequence goes on along the minus strand of CM031242.1, from coordinate 430,970,969 downwards.
TCACTTGCATCTTGCATCTCCTGACACCATTGATGAGATCACCATACTTTACATCTTCGCTCGAATCGTCCACTTTTTATCTTCACATGTGATGGATAAACATTGAACTAGTTAATTCTCCAAATGAATTTATCATAAAGGCTACATGTGTAATCATGCATCGACATACTGTCTAACATATCTTCTAACTATCCTTGATAAAAAAACCATGCATAAATAACAAATTCCACGTATTCGAATTTATTTTTTCATCAATAGATTGTAACTTCAAATCGATAAAATGAATTCTAATCTTCAAAATTAAACGTTCCCTATTTTTAACCTTGGATAAGTTATAGCACCAAAGTAGGGCCCACGAGCATGCACAAAAAATAAGTTTAATCTTTTTCTAATGCCTTAAAAATTAATTACTATGATAGGCTTTTCCAAACTAGAGTCTCGTTGGATGTGTCTGACATGTGTCGGGAAAAGGAAGGTCGAGGTTTTGTACTGATATTAATTGGCAGATATTAACATATGAATTGCTAATGAGAGAAATCCTAATCGCTACCTTAATCACTAAAGAGAAACCATGATCGTAAATGTGCATGAAAACTATAGTAGAAGGAACCCTAAATGCAAAGCTTTGGTATCTACCATATGCCGAGTTCAAATTTTGCACAAATGCAAGTTTCCCTATTTACAGGGGGTGGCAAAGGAATCTCTACATTACAAACTGATTTAGCTCTCTAAATAGTACATGAATACGTGCACTTGAAGATTGATTAATGCTTTCTTTATTTTAATTTAATTGTATTGATCAAACATGACAAGTGTTTCGATCTAAGATATCCTCATAATGCATTGCCTTGATGACATGTCCATTGAATCCCCTTTCTTCTTGAAGTGATTGCCAAAATCTTTCATCATTCATATACACCAACAAGAGTTTCACATTTCTTCCCTAAAATATTCCCTACCCTTACACTTTTTTTCCCTCAAACCGCTTCTTAATTACCCCTCTTCTCCTATGTTTTTTCCCTCCCTAAAGATTATCTTCTTCGACACATCCTCCACTAAACCATTCTTGTGTGATTGCTAATTTATCCGAAGTCATAATATATTTCTAACGGGCAAAATATGACATTACAGGAAAGCTTATCCATTCAAAAACACTCTTGTTGTGTGTGTCTTCTTTAACACGTGATGATCTTCTAAAGCGCTTCACATGTCCTACGCACATGGAGAAGAGGCGAAGGCTTGAGTCGATAAATTTTCTATAAAAACTACCTTTCTTGCTCCTCTGTTCCTATTGAGCACAATGGTTTTAGCACACTGGCCTGGTGCATGTCACATCCGCAGGGAATGATTCCATTGTTTATAATATTTTATGAATCTTTTATAATAAATATATGGAAACAGTCCTTTTCCGTTCACGTCATACATTAATTACAGTGGGAAAAGTGATCGCATTCAAGAAGGCCTCGGCTGCACCAAGGCTCGTGGGGAAGCGGAGTACGGAGGCACTGTTCATAAGTTGAAGCGTGCTTTCGGTTTGCATGTGCGGAGGACAACAGCTGGAAAGCATGTGTCCGTTAAAAGCGCTACATAGCTGGAAAGCATGTATTCGTTGAAAGAGTCGTTAATAAGTGCTCTATAAAAAATACTCCTTCCTTGCTCCTCTGCATTCCTTTGGTTGTGGTTTTTGATGGCCTGGTATTGTTGTGGTTTTGTGGGTCTGTTTTTTTAATTTTTTATGTGCGGAGGTCTGATGTTTGCGTAGCATGGCCATGCCTGTGTTTTGACTGTTTGTGTTTTTCAGTTTGATCCGTTTGATGTCTGTATATTTTTTAATCTTGAGTTCACATCATTTTTTTCGAGGGTGAAGAATAGCGCTAGGAGCCGAGCAATGGAGCATCCTTTTGGAAGAGCCTTCTGCTCCAATACCAGACGGGTTAGCCATTTTTGAACAGCCTTCTGCTCCAATACCAGATTTTAGGGTTAGCCATTTTTGAACAGCCTTCTGCTCCAATACCAGTCATTCAGAACAACCTTCTTCTAATTTTCTTTAAATTTGTCGTATTAATATCAGAGTAAATATGATCTTAATATGTATAATCTTTGAAACAGGGTTTAATTCTGTAGTCTAGGTTTTGATGATTTTTCCTATATTTATTTAGGGATTTGATTGATTTCACCTATTTAGATTTAGGGGTTAGCACTACAGTTTATGATCACAGTCATGTTTGTTCATTGAACAGCCTTCTGCTAATTTTCTTTAAATGTGCCTTGTGTATGCTAAAAATAGAGTAAATAATAATGATCTTTGCCTACGTTTAACCTGGTTTAATATTGTTGTCTAGGGTTTTGATGAATTTTCCTGTATTTATTTAGGGCTATTATTGATTTCTCCTATTTAGATTTAGGGGTTAGCATCATTGATTTCTCCTGTTTATGATCAGTCAGTCAAATGTTTGCTCGGTGAATCATATACCATTTGAGATTTTGTGAAATTGGGATTCGCATAGTTTTTGGTTTCTATTGGTTCAAGTCTTGTTTGTCTTGTGTTTTTATTCTTGCTTATGGCCGACCTTTGTAGCGGTTTGATCAATTTTTCATATAAAAAGAAGATATGCATTTCGATCTTTTCATTGTAGCTGTAATGTTTGGTTCTGTTTTTGTGTTGTAGCTTCACCGCTTTTCAGGTAATTTGACAGGACATTAAAAGGACTTTAACAATAAGTTAATTGATATCTTTAAAAGAATGTGCAGCAGTTTTTCTCGTTACATACGCTATTGCTCTGTTTGCATAGTAATAGTTTACCCTGCTTTCTAACTCATGCCGCCCACCTTATCATATAAGGGAGGTGGGAGGAGTTGTTCCACAGTTTGCTTTTGTTAATATGCTCCCAACTATATTAAAAAATAATTACAATTATATTGTCAAAAGGTATTGTTCCATCAGTTTGCTTATTTAATATGCTCCAGATTTCGTTATTACAATTATTTGTAGATATAATTTTTTATTTTCTCCAATTTCATTATTTGAAATAGATGCATAATTTTTTTTAGATTTAATTTCTCAATTTGAAATACATGCACAATTTTAAGTAGATGCACAATTTTAAGTCATTTTCAGCTTATGTTGTATGTGAGTTTTGTATTTGGGGATTTAAAAGATTATTTAGATTTAAATAGTAGCTTTTATGTTGTAATGCAGAGTAGATGTAAAACCTGCATTTTTTATTTAGATAATAGCTTATATCTTGTGCAATGCAGAGTAGATGTTTCCAATTTGTTGTTCATAATTTAATAATTATCCTGATATAATACTTATTTTTGTAGGGTTGATGTTTTGAGAATGGTTTAATTTTGTAGTTTAGGGTGATATTTTTCCTTACATTTGTTTAGGGTTTAGAGCTTCTTTAAATTACTTAGTTTATACACTTAGACCATTGGAGAGTTTATAACTAGCAAGATGTGTGTGAAATGTACGATGGGAAGCGAAGAATTAGTAAATTTAAGTGAATAAGAGGGAGAGGATGGGGGGCAAAGAAGATGAGGTATGAGGGAGGAGAAGCGCATAGTGTTATAGTAAATTTTTTCCATCTTGGTCGCATTACTTCAAGAGTTCATCTATTGTTCTAGCATCACTTTAAAATAACTTGTATTATTCACATGAGTGCAATTTAGACTTAAATGTAAAACTTCATCAATAAAAAATGGGGAAGATCATTTCTTTTACTTTAATCCATTACTCTTTGAACGTAACCTGTTTATTGAAACGACTAAAATATTTCGATTGGTCAACATTAATTTTTGATTCTTATAAAATGAAGAAATTTATTGCAATAGAAAGTCAAAAATTAAAAATTGAGAATTAAATACCTTCATGCGTCACACCTTTTCTTTTGTTATAATTCACATTAATGTACACTCAAAACAAATAATGAAATGCAAATCATTTTCCACTTTATTTGCTTTTTTTGGAGGGGTAAATTTATCTAATTAAAGGGGGAATGCGGGACAAAAATACTATTTTTCCTTGATAATTATGAGATGAGTGCTAAATGAATACATTTCTAGCATTACATTTGTTAAAGTTGAACCAAAGAAAACTCAAGATTTGTATGCAACAACTTGCATAACATACACAAATCTCATCCTAACATTTGATTGATGAGAGATCGGTACATGTTGATGATTCAAGATGTGAGAATTAAATTCAATAAGCTTGAGTGAGACTTAGTCAAACAAACAAAAAGACAGTTATTGAGGCACAAATTTAGAGAAAAGAATAGCACAAAGTTTTTTTATTTTCCATACAGAAGTCATATTGTAACAGTGAGGTGAGTGTTATTTTGATTTCAAGTGTAATTTCAAGACATTTTATTGGCTTAGACTCATTACATCTTACACGGTTATGTCTAACATATGTACATGCAAATCTTGCCAATTATTTTTGTGATTTATTTAGTTTTTATCATATAAGCATTTAGGAAGTTTTAGTTTTTGAAGCAAAAATGAGTCGAGAGATTTTGTGTCAATGAGTGCTCCACCCATGAGGTAATAATGTGTTTATCCTCAAGTGTAATTTTGTCAAAAATTTTTATGGTCCATTTTCAAGCATTTTGAATTATGTTCTTTGTGAAGATAATTGATACAACATTTAATAAAGATAATAAAAATTTTTTGAAGAGAACATAGCCACCAGTGTTTAATCCTTGTGAGTTTTTTTTTCTTACAAAATTTTAATACATTGTTTTAAACTTAAAATTTTTTGTATATACATCCTAGAAAAACTTGAAATGGTTGACTTTCAAAAGGTTTTTTTAATTTCTTTTTTGATGGAACACGGAATGTAAATATTAAGCTGCCATCTGAAATGCATTTATCTTGTTTGTTGTAGGCCACATTCCATAATGTTAAAAATGAAATATATTTTTTGTGGTGTCCAAATAGGTGAAGGCAACCTCAAGCTATATGAATGTTTGCTTTGATGTTTGTGTAATACAAGGACATCTTCACCTTATGAGAAACAATATAAGATCCCTTTTGGTTTTGATTTGGTGATGATTAGAACTTTTAACACTAAGCTTACTTTTAGAATGTCTGAGTTAAAATTTAAATTGCGGATACATTCTCCAGAAAATTGATGATGAGATATGTTGTGGTGTTTTTGTAATTTTAACTTTTTGAATAAGGGTTCATGAGCGTAATCCTAGAAATTGATAGAGTCTAGAAATTTCTACCAAGCGGAGGTCCCGACAAATGAGCACGATAGTGGTGTTTTTGTAATCTTTAAAACATTTTGAGTAGGCTTATGTTTCCAACACCATTTGAGAGACATGCTCTTGCACTTTTTGAATGAGAACATAATCCACTTTATGGACTAAATATGTTGTAATTTAGAAATTTTTGATACATATGAAGGATGAATTGTTTATAAATGATTAATGAATGTTTCCTCCGTGAATTTTATTAGTAATGGTAAAAAATTAAAGGCGTTTTTTGTGTCCAAATTTTAGAAATTATTTTGATATCCTCACTTCATTGAAACTAGCTACTTTGAGAACAAGAAAGCCTCTTCACTTCTTACCTTATATATATTTATCTCAATCTAAAAATTAATATAAAGCCTTAGTAAGTACAAATTTTTATACAAAATCCTTCGATGGATAAAAACCTCTAAGAATCGAATTACAATTTAGAATTTTAGCACCACAAATATTGGAAATCGATAAAAATTGTTTTGTGTATTCAGGCCAAGAAAAAGATGTTAACTAGGTACCATAGATCCATGAAATTTAGGATTTAAAGATCCACGTTACATACAATTGTAGGGCATTATACATCAAAATTATATTGATCTTTTAATAATTTGAAATTTAAATAAAAATATCGTGACAAAATTAAAATTTTAGGAATTTTTAAAGATCTTAGGACAACGGAGAATGTGAATGAGATGAATCTTTAGTTAGTTAAACATATCAAAGAGATATTATATTAAATTAAGATGGCGAATAGAGAGCATGTAGCCAAAATAAAAAAAAAAGTGACCACAAATGTTGATCCATTCGAAAAACCGTCCAAAGCCGACTGCCGCACAAATCAAAGTGATGAGTGTTTAAAAAAATAAGAGGAGCCCTACACCAAGAAGGCTGGGCATTTTCCATTCTAAACTAAGGCGTTGACTGCAAAGGAAAAAAATCCTAAAAAAGCTAACAAATATAAGGAGAAAGAGAGAGAAAGGGAAAAGCAACTCGCCTATCACTTTGATAGCGCAAACTCAAACCAATTTTCCACAAGTTTCTACCAAGTGGAGGTCCAATGAGAAGGTGAAATGTTTTTGGCCGATAGATTTCAACGAAAAATCTCCCAAACTAATTTCACCTTCGACACATCTCGACATTGTCGAACCACAAATACCTGTGCATCTAAGAAGAGAACAAGCAAAAGATCGAGTAAGCCTTAGATGCATCAAAAATGTGTGTGATAATTGTGGTGTGGATATTATTTTTTTTGGTAAAATAAAAGTTAAAAACGTTGTTTTTGGTTTGTCTATTGATTATTATAACATTTTTTTAACTAATCATTTAATAAAAGAATTATTTCATGAGTTAAACATCTCCTAGATGTTATAGGAAGTATTTAACATTTGTAGAGGATATCTAACATCTAGTTAGACTTAGAATGTAAAATTCATCTCATTATTTATGAGAATGCAACAACAATCATTTTTTTCACATTTTTGAATCCATTACTCTTTGATCAGATGTACTTGTTTGTTTAAGGGTTGAAAATTAAATATATAAGGGTTTTGGCGTTATTGAGTAGGATTAAGTTTTGATCCTTGTTCCGACCAAATTTATTGCGGGGATATGAGCAATGGAATCTCTCTTTGTAGGAGGAAATCCTTGATTTTATTCTCTTTTGTTTGAGATGTTAGTTTCATTTTCCATGTTTTCATCCTTTACCCCATTTATGTAATGTTTTACTTTTTTCACCCATGTTTCCACTTATATTTAAGCGTTTTTTTTCTATAATCTATTCTTCAATTAGGATTTAATAAAAATTGATATAAATTAAGTAAATTTTAAATTTTAAATAAACTAACAAAGAAATATTATATTAGAATTTTTTAAAGTTAATAAATTCTTTAAAAGTAATAAAAATTAATAAAATTCAAAATTCAAAACTTTATAATTTTTTTGAAAAATATGAATTAATAAAAATCTATCAAAATTGATAAAAATTAATTAAAATTAGAATTTTATAAAAAACAACAAAAAGATTAACTATATAGTAATGGATGTGTGCAACTTAGGGGACTAGTCTTGCCTCTCCGCCACCTTCCTATCCCCAACTTGACAAAATGTAAGACCAAGGTAAGGATGGGTACGCTGGGTTGGGTTGCGAGGGTACCCCTTTGAATAAAAAAATAATAATATTAATAAAATTTGAAAATTATAATTTTCTTTAAGTAAATAAAAATTAATAAAATTCAAAACTTAATAATTTTTTTGAGAAATATGATTTAATAAAATTCTATCAAAATTGATAAAATTTAATTAAAGTTAAAATTTTATAAAAAATAATAAAGAGAATAACTATATAGCAATGGTTGTATGGATCTTAGGTGATTAGTTTTGTTCTAGCTTGCCTATTCTTGTCCCCAACTTGACAAAATGTAAGACCAAGGTAAGGATAGGTTAGCTCGTTACTTGACTTTGGGTTGGGGTGCCCCTCCATATAAAATAATATTAATATAATTTAAAAATTAATAAAAATTAAAAATTAAAAAAGTAATAAATTCAAAATTGTATAAATTTTTTTAAATATAGGAATTAATAAAAATTAAATAAATTTTAAATTTTAAATAAACTAACCATGAATTATTATATTATAATTTTTTTAAAGTTAATAAATTCTTTAAAAGTATTAAAAATTAAATTCAAAATTCAAAACTTCAAAACTTTAAATTTTATAAAAATTCATGAAAATTGAAAAAAATTTAACTTTATAAAAATAATGGATGGATGTGCAACTTAAGGGACTAGTCTTGTCTCTCTTGCCCCTTCTTGTCCCCAACTTGGCAAAATGTAAGACCAAGGTAAGGATGTTGGGTTGGGTTGGGTTGCGAGGGTACCCCTTTGAATAAAAAAATTAATATTAATAAAATTTGAAAATTATAATTTTTTTAAGTTAATAAAAATTAATAAAATTCAAAACTTAATAATTTTTTTGAAAAATAAGAATTAATAAAATTCCATTAAAATTGATAAAAAATAATTAAAATTAGAATTTTATAAAAAATAATAAAGAGAATAACTATATAGCAATGGTTGTATGGATCTTAGGGGATTAGTCTTGTTCCAGTTCGCCCATTCATGTCCCCAACTTGGCAAAATGTAAGACCAAGGTAAGGATAGGTTAGCTCGTTTACCTTTGGGTTACGTGGGTGCCCCTCCATATAAAAACAAATAAAAAATATAAAAATTAATATTAACAAAATATGAAAAATAATTGAAAATTAGATTTTCCTTAATGTTAATAAAAATTAAGAATAAAAAATTAATAAAATTCAAAATTGCGTAATTTTTTTGAAATAATGGAATGGATAAAAATCCATCAAAACTCGATAAAAACTAATAAAGTTAGAATTTTGTAAAAAATAATAAAGAGAATAAGTATATAATAATAATTAAAAGTTAAAAAATAAAAATAATAAAATTAATTAATAATAAAAAGTTAAATTAATTCATAATAAAAAATAAAATTATTTAAAGTAAAAATTAATTTTAATAAAAGGTTCCAAATAATATTAATTTTAAATAAAAATTAAAAATTAATAAGAATTGTTAAAATTTTAAAAATTTAAATGTCTTAAAATTTAACAAAAAAATAAAAAAATAAAAAAAAAAAATTAATTAATTAAAGTATAAATAAATTCCAAATAAAATTAAGTATAGAAAAAAAAAAATTAGATAAAAATTAACAATAATAAAAAAAAGAAATTTGAATAATATTAAATATTAAAAAAGTAAAAAATATTAACATTATAAAATAAAAATATAAAATATTGTTTGTCGCACATACCGGGAGGTTAATGGTGCAACGAATACTTTAAACAATACAATGTTTGGAATGATCACATTAACATTCCTCACACGACTTATATCATCATTGCTAAAGATGCCAAAGTGACATGTTCAGTTCAACAATACATGAGGGTGATCTAGGCATGTGTGGAGCCTTTTCTTGGGGTACACCACATTTGTAGGTTCTTACCCTTTCAAACAATCATCCTTCGCAAATTGGTTAGGCGTTTATGTTGAAGGGGCGACTGTTGAAAAAATATTTTGTTTCTATAATCAGTTCGCTAAAGCTATGGGTAATTCTTCTTTTTCAACTGTTGACATTGTGTTTGCAGAATATAGAAGATTTGTATTTTATTCAATGCATATACCAAACAAAAACAAAGCCAAATATATAGGCTACGGTTTGGCTACGGGAGGAAGGTGACAGTTGTAGCTATCTGTAACTGTCCATCAACAACAATGAATTAAGCACTTAACTAATGCTAACATTCCCCCCCTTAATACATTGTTCGTACAAATATACATTTCCTGATAATAGGTCCCCCCCTTAATGAGAACACCACAAAGAGGTTCTTTACACGAGCATGTGCCTACATGGTTTCACATAGTTTTTTTAAGGTTGACTAGAAACCTAAAGGGACAGGAACACTTTCCAACTGTTCACCTCGGTGGTTTTACAGGATTACCACAAACCAAGAGGATTTTACCTTGGTGGTTTTACAGGCGTACCACAAACCCAAGAGGATGATACCTCGGTGGTTTTACAGGATTACCACGAACCTAGGGCGAGTACCATGCACTACTTTCAGTGATTTTTTTCTCCCATGATGCTCTTCAGTTAGGAGGTCCCACATAGGAAATTTCGTATCATCTGTACTTTATTGAAAAACAAAACAACAGGAACATGACACAAAACTAAAATAAACAAACCAAAATTGAGGAATTGGTCCTCAATACCTTATTCGCCACAATATCTATCGGTGGCCTCATCGCTTGCGGCTTGCAAGAGGTCGCTGGATTTCCTCCAGCCTCCGTTTCCTCCGTCCTCCTGTGTTGCTACTCTGCTTACAGTACTAGAGATGATGTGAAGCCAAACTCATCAACAACTTCCTCACTTTCGTCAGAATCTTGTGGATCTTCTATATGAGCAGTATTAGCTCCATTGTGTTTTATATTTCCTTGTAGAACATCTCTTGCTTAGATATGAGCCCACATTGTATGACCTTTCTTCTGACAATAGTGGCATTCAATCTCTTGTTTAGGCCCTTGTTTATTTTTATCTGATCTCCTGTGAAATTTTCTGTTTGTGGAATAAAGTGCACTTACTTGTTGAGTATCACCTTCTGCAACATCGTCAGTTATGCATTTTTCCTCTGCGAGAAGAGCCGCGATCATGTCATCTAAAGATTTAGACTAATTTGACTGAGAGTAAAAACAACATTGTTGTATTTGGAAGATAGACTGTTTAATAAGATAGCTTTGGCATCCTCGTCTTCTATCACAACTTTAACTTCACTAGTTATCGGAGAGACCAAAGATTATTAATGTGGCTAGACATAGAAATGCTTTCTTCCATTTTGAATCTATATAACTGAAGTTTTAGGGAAAACTTCACGTTCACTACTTTCGCTCCAAATAATTGATTTAAATTATCCCACATGTCCTTGGAAGATTTATTGAGATCAACATGATGGAGTTCAGAATCGGAGAGAGCAAGGCCAATAATGGCTTTTGCTTTATCATCTCTGCACTGCCATTCTGCTAATTTGGCGGCATCTGTGGGCTTTTTCTCTTTCCCATCTACTATACCCCATAAGTTTTTATGCATAAGTTGCATTTGGATCTTCACCTTCCATGTATGAAAGTTTAAACTGGAATATTTTTCTATGGGCATTTCCATTTTAATAAAATAGAATAATACAACTGGGTATTTTTGGAAATGAATAAAAAGAATAAAATACCAGTTTTGAAGAGTGTCCTTTTCTGCAAATGTGAAGAAAACATGCCCTACTTTGTTTAACAGAAGACAAAGTTTTCATGCCAGCCGCCAATACTAATTCACCATGCTCCTGAATTCTTCTTCACGTGGGTCTGCAGGTTGACGGTTGGAGTCAGTTACAAGACCCAATGATATTGATGACACCATCCAATTTGAATATGGCTTATCTGAAGCTGGTCATTGGGAATGCTTGTTCCACGCTCACCGCACCGGCAATGCCTCTTCTCCAACTCGTTTCTCTTTTTCCTTCACGCGGCTAATAAAGAAAGAATATTGGGAAATTTCCACACATAAGATAGAGGATCACGTGTTGGCTGATAATCTCCATGTTGGTCTCTTTCACGCAGCCTTTTCTACTGCAATTTCATATAGCAGATAATTCACGTGGGCTCATAGAACCTTGTCTTTATCTCAACGAATCTCTCCACATGACTAAGTAGCAGGAACAAAGGGATCTTGCAGCAACAGCAATTCAGAATTACACGCTCAGGATCTCCACAGCAAAGTCACAGGCATATGTTCTAGACCATGTAGAGAGAGAGTAAAGAAAACTGTGTTGTATTCCCAAGCTTCCGGCTTAAAGACATAAAGAATCGCTCTGATACCAATGTTTGCACAATATAGAAGATTTGTATTTTATTCAATGCATATGCCAAACAAAAAAAAGCCAAATATATAGGTACGGGTTTGGCTGCGGGAGGAAGGTGATAGTTGTAATTGTCTCAGAATCTGTCCATCAACAACAATGAATTAAGCACTTAACTAATGCTAACACATTGGTGCTACTATGAAGCCTCTGTTCTGCTATCCTCGAGTTGTCAACACTAATAACGCCCACAAATATCACACACAAATACATTAAAATTAGAATATTTGAAAAATTGCAAATAAAATTAAATTAGATAAAAATATAAAAATAAAAATTAATATTAAAATATTAATAAGAATTGATGAAAATTAAAAAAATGAATTTATTTTTAAAAATAGTTAAAATTAGATTTTTCTTAAAAAAGTTAAACTAAAAAATTAAAAGCAATAAAATGAAAAAGAAAGTTGAAAAGCATTAAAATAAAAATATAAAATATTGTTTGTCACACATACTGGGAGGGTAATGGTGCAATGGATGCTTTAGCCAATGATCACAAGTTTGGAATGATCACATTGCCATCCCTCACACGACACAAATCGTCATTACTAAAGATGTCAAAGTCACCTATCCATTCCAATAGTACTCGACCAAGATCTAGGCATGTGTGTAGCCTTTTCTTAGGGTACGCCACACTTGTGGGTTTTAACCCTTTAAAACGGTTATCCTCCGTAAATTGGCAGGGCATTTACGTTGAGGGGACGTTTGTTGACAAGCCATTTTGTTTTTGTAATCAATCTGCTAAAGTTATGGGTAATTTTTCTTTCTCAAATGTCGACATTGGTGTTATCATGAACTCTTTCGCATCCCTTGACCTGTCAATAGCCTGCATTCCGCAATTCTTTCAACCATGGGTTTCCCTCCTTGTCGAGTTGAGCCCATTTGTGATCCAACATGGAAAGAGTACATAGACATATGGAAGGTTCTAGAAGTGGATGGCTTCACAGATTTTATACAAAGAATCAAAGGACATGATATAAAAATTCTCTTAACTTTTCTCGAAAGTTGAAGGATATGGTAATCACTTTCAGGGGAAGGAATTCACCATTGCTAAAAATGTAATCTCCTTCATTACGGGCTTAGGAATGGATGGTATAACGTTTTATAGGAACGCGTTTGACAAGGAAGCTAAAGAGAAGTGGTTTGTGGAGGGTGATGAAGTCTTAAAAATTGGTAAATTATGGTTGTTATGCTCTTCTCTACCCCCTCATTACAATTATGTCGCCAAGATGATGGTCATATATGTTACTTTGGAAGGCCGTTATTATTCTGTGTTGCCTATTCATTACATTGTCCTGTTGAATCACTTTAGGTGCTTTGCTAAGGTTAGTCTTTCTTACTACATCTTGCATTTCTTAGAAAAATCTATTTTGGAAGTGCAAGCCCATGTCATAGCCCTTCCCTTCCATCAGGGAGTTATATTCCTTTCACATCAATATATCCATGACGTAGCACTCAATGACTTTGTTCCCCTCCATGCTTCCCCCTCCCCCTAAATTCCCATCTCGCTCACCTCTCCCTCCTAAAAGAGTGTTGTGTAGTATGGACAAGGGCAAACAAATTGCGGTCAAAAGCCTCCTGAACATGAGCTACTCTGCCCATGAACCCAATATTAGCATTGACATGCAAACTCAATTGCAACACCGTACTAATGCGATTAAAACCATTGAGGATAATGTAGACTTTCTACTCATAGTTAGCAACATGAACGAATTGAGCTCCACAAATCCTGTTAAACTAGAGGAAAAGATTGACAACATTTTAAAGAGGCAACAAGACATGGAGAAGACAATGTAATAGATGGTCAATAGACAAATCAACTAATTCACCATGCATAAGGCTTTTCTTAATTTCATTCAAATTCATGTTAAACAAATTTGTGATGTTTGGGCATTTCGGAGGAGATTTGGATAGAGGGTAATGCCAAGAAGAAGGCCTTAGCTAAGGACAATAAGGACTCAAACAAGCAAGTGGCACTTAACCTATTCAAGGCCATGGAAGAATCTCATCAATTCTTTAACAAGTTTCTCAAATAGTTGTCTTTCGTTTTTGTCTCATTATGTGTTTTTGCGGTATTACTTTTGCTGTTGAGATGCATTTTGGTTGTTGTTGGAATCCTTGTTAGCAGTCTACCCCTGCCATGATTTTAAAAGTTCATTCTAGCTAACTTAGGCTCTTTTGCGGGGGTGTGGCCCACACTTATCAAATAACCACTTTATCTATCTCTTAAATTGTTATTTTTCATTTAGTAGTCGATTATCACCGAAGTCACCTTCTTTTTGTGGGCTCCAATGTTTATATTTTTTTCTTCCATGGTCGTGTAGGTATTTTTTGTTGGGAAAACCGAACTTTGAAAGCTTTGTAGTGGAGATCAGTTTAACCTCGGTTGTGGAAATTCCTTCTTAACTCAACTATAAAACACCCCCCTTTTGAAAGATAAAAGAGGTACACTTGCGATCTACTTAGAATTTGATAGTTGTTATCGACATAATGCAAGTGTACCTCAATGTTTAAATGCTCAATGACATCATCGAGAGTGAGCTTTCAAAAGGCACTTTGTTAGCTCATGTTCACAATCTATTTGAAAATTCCCATGACAACATCATATCTTAGTATATTTGTACATTCCTACGATAAAATAATGAAAGGTATGGAAATTGTTGACTTGGAGCCACATGGGCTATGCAATCAAACAATGAATGGTATACAATTACATCACTCTGTAATTTCTTACATATAATTTGCCTGAATCGACTAAAAACTCAATGATGTCATTCAGGTTGGGCTTCACTTCACCCATATTCATGGAAAGCATAACGACAATCTAATCAATCATGTAATCATTTATTGAGTAGTGGGCTGATTTTTTGTTCATGTAAATGCAAATGAATAAGCTTTGGGGTCTTGTTTGTTTTCTTATTTGGATATCTTTGATGGTTTTCGTCACTACAAAATGCCTTCCTAAAAGGTGTGGAACGTGAATTTGAGTTTTCCTTTGCGAATCATAAAAGGGAAACTCAAATTCATGTTTCCACACCTTTCAGGAAACATAAATCACCGTAAACAATCACTATTGTATCATAATGTGAGACTAAAAAATTTTCCTCAATTTTTTTTCAGAACATTTTATATGTCGTTGGATAGTTGAAAAGCTTTCCCAGGTCTTGCAATGACTGTGCACCTAGATTTTGTATTGATGACAACAAACATGGATCGTCTTGAAGAGGTCTTTGTACAAAGTCTACTCAGGAACTTGTTGGTCGGGGGTTCTAAGCTAACACAAACATATCAAAGTATTGTCTCATTTTGTAAATAGAAGCATTATTTTCCCAATTAATTGCATCGACGTCGGAGAATCTTCAATCCATATGTTGTCATTCATACCTACAAGTAATGGACAGGTAAATAAAGAATTCAAAAACATTGACATCATTCACAATTGGGTTTTGACCCTGAAAATTATTGGATTTTTCCCATTTTTTAGTTTGGTCACTTTAAGTGTAAATTGCACTATTGTGAATAATGTGTGCAAGATTGAGACAATAAAGTGAAACACATAAAATATATTTGGGATCTCACAATTTGAGCAAGAAAAAGTTGTGCTATTACATGCAAGTATTTAATTCTCATTGTTTCATTTCCATCTTTCACCGATGTCTTCGATTTTCTAACAAATCAAACGTCATCCATTCAAAAATATTGAATGACGTAAAATAAATAAAATTAAAAATCATAGAGCTCGACTACCAAATAAAATATACCTGTCACTCATATGACTAATTGTTGGATGTGCTCAATTACCAATGATTGTTCATGTATCCCCTATTTTCCGACATTTACTCGAGCTTAAAACTAAAAACGGGGCTATAAAGTACTACATGAATAAATAAATGATTCCTTGCCATCGCAGTCAAAATGGAGGGGATTGAAGTTCCCTACATAAACATAAGATCACCAAATCTAACATCAAAACTAGTAAAAATAGAACTAAGTACATGTATGTGTAATAACAATATTTTAACTAATTTTATCAATATAGAACTATTATTTTTACCTCGCCATGCCCGTGAATCAAATGAATAGGGCTGCTACCCATCATAGGTGACTCCTGCATATACACAATAAAGGAAACTATAACATAATTTAGTAATTCTACAATGAAAGACATTACTAACATGTAATTTAAAATAATATGAATTACACGAGCAATTTAACGAAATTTACATGTTGTTTGAATACCTCAGTGAGTTGTTGCACAGAGATGAAATCGCAATGGAAACACCTTTCTCTACTTGTTGCAAAGATGATGGGGTGTCTAGTGAAGTCGAATCTTTGTCAAACATGTATCACATGAGTTAGATGAACATATAAGAACATACATATATTTGACTTCAAAAGTGTGTGTGTGTGTGTCTATATATATATATATATATATATATATATATATATATATATATATATATATATATATATGTGAAAATTTTACACAATTAACATTCTAAATTGACTCTGAATGTATGTGTACGCATGGTGCTCACCGACTATGGTCGGGGTGAAGATACGCTTTGCTTGTGCATTGTAATATCAATGTATGTACATGTACAAATACAATTATTTTAAAAATTTAACATATATAAGTAAATCAAGTACTCTTCTGAACTTTTTGTAACACACATAATAATACATAACAAATACCTATGAATGTGACGTTGATGATGTAATCCAAATGTCTCGCTCAAAAGGCATCGACATAGTGACATTATCGTGTGCACCCCTAACACAACCTCCACCAAAATTAGTACGCATGAAATTATCATCCTCCTTGGGCCCTAAACATATGCTACCACACGACGAGAACAGATGTGGTCTCATGCTAGTATTCCCTGAGGGAATACTCTGTGTACCTCTGTGAGCATCTGACTCAGAAATCTCCCTCGTATGTCGAACAAGGGTCATAGATAGCCCCTGAAGTGCGTGGAGTGTATCAATCTCTACGGTCTCCTTCACTGCTGGAGGGATAGTCTCAAGGTGAGAGGGCTTCGTGCGAGGACTCTACCCCGCTAAATAGGTGTACGTTGTGCATCTGGTCGAACCTATGAAAATCCTTTTCCTCAGCCCTAGAAATCTCAAAAATCAAAATAATTTGGGATCTCGTTGAGGATAAACTCGCAATAGAGTTTCCTCGTAAAAGTATAGTGGCACCTCGTTGTTATTGCAAGGTGGAAAATCAAACGCCATCCACTATCGGTCCCAAAAATTATTTTTAATCAAATTAATATTGCACCAATGAATGGGAAACCGTTTGCATGGCAACGAAATTGGAAAATTAGTACGAGGGTCCATAAATAAGGCACATATGAAGTCTTTTGCAATTTATTTTTTCTTTCCATCCACATATGAAAATTTGCTTTGGAATAATAAACCCTACAACCCTCTCTCGTAAGGTGTCCAACGATCAATTTTCCCGAACTACCATGTCAACTTGAGAAACTAATGCCTCTAATGTGTTTCCAAGAGAGGCATAATGGGGATTTGTAGATTGTGAATCCTTCATTCTTTTGATTAAATCATCAATTTTAATTTTGGTTTCAACTATGTGGGTTGCTAAATCTTCTTGACTACCCGGGGGATGTTGAGCAACTGTGGGAGGGTTGGCAGGGATGACAGAATAACAAGGTTTGGTTGTGGTTGATTTCCTCGACCTCGAACTGTAGTAATAAAAAAATGTATTCAATTCAAATTCTACTCTATAATTATCAAATTTCAATGCAATTTTGAGAAAATATTTGTGCCTACCTCTTTTCCGTAGTGCCATCATTTCAGATCTTTTCAACGATCTATAGATGATTGTTTGTGCTTGAGATCCATTTGAATGACAAAACATGAGGGCACGGTTAAGCCTTAAAACTTGTGTTTGAGAGAGATAAAATAACATAGGCTCGGGCTTTTTTATAGGAGACATAATGTGTACGCATTATGGTTTGGTAAATTCCAAACCTAGGAAATTAAAATGCGGTCATGTTATAATAGAACGCATACACGTTTTACTTTTTTCTGGTTTTGTCCACTTTTTAGCCCCCAAACTTTGTGCACTTACCCTTATCTTCCTTGGGGTCCAATGCAAATTTCATTTCCATGAGGACTCCGACTTCTACCTTTGTTCCTTTGCCTCCTAATATCAAAATCACCAATTTCAAAAACACCCACATCATTACCATTTCCATTCCCCACGCCCAAAATAAGGCCTTTTAGGCTTTAGTATGCACCACACATTGCTCTATTTTCTCAATAAGAAGAAGAGCCTCGAAGGAGAGAAGAAGCAAGACTACAACTTAATGAAACTTAAAATTAAATGCATTTAAATTCCTCTTACAAACAAACAAATCCGATGTAGTCTACAAAACAAGTTGAGTAGGCTATCGACAATAATCACTGGAAAAGATTGGAGAATGGTGCAGGGGTTGAAATAAGTCATTTTGAATGTTTACACTTGTTAAGTAACACTTAGAAATGGTGATTGGTTTTTCCTATTTATTAAATTATACGTGTTTATTGCATTGGTAAATCCAACTATATTGCAAATTGTCATTAAGGTGTGTCATTATATTGTTCACTTTATTGAACATTGATGATATTAATTTAACCCGTACAAATAACCAGGGGCATAGACTATAGTTTACAAATATCTCGCAACCCATCGTCGGAGCCTTGGGCATAGCCTTTGCAGCCGTAGCTTGATTTGTTGTTGTTGTTTTCAAACAAGTTTCTAAATTTATTTTCATTATCCTTTTACTATTTGAAATATTTTCCCTAATAGTTGTTGAACACCAACATGCCTGTGATGGATTTCTCATTTCACACCATCGTGGAGGCACAAAGAAGATCCACGACTATGCAAAAAGATACAATGTGGTCAAAGAGGGTTGCACTAATAGGGGATGACTTCTCCAAGAAGAAATTAGGAAGTCGAGCATCAAGGAATGTCCGTGTCATAACCACAACAAAGAAGCCTTGGATGCAAACGGATGACATCTATCCTGACATGCAAAAATCATCACAATATATATCACTCAGAATGTTATATACCAGTTTCCAAAACAAAAATCTTCGATTAAATCACCAGACCTACAATGAGAGTGGAGAGGAAAATAATGAGTACAACTGCATTGAACTCCATCTCCTACATGAAAAAGAAAAGGCAATATGAATTTTAATCTTTGCAAGAAAAAAGACTCATTTGTCACTCTTGAATCCTCAGACAATACTAAGATTAGTTTGAATTCTACTACAAATCCGAAGGCCTCATAGGGGGGAGCTATACAATTGTTTCAATACATTACATGTTTGAAATCAAACGTTTCTTCATTTTTGTGCAACACCCTGCAAAGAAAAAGAAAACAAATTAGGTTATGAAAATATATTTAAAAGAGGTAACAAATGAAGGAGAAAAATAGACACAATAAGAAAGATGGTGGCATGTTCGGAGAATCTACGAGGTGAGCCAACAAAGGTTGTTAATGGGGTCAATGTCCATGTATTGATCTTGGAACCAGGGTCCAAGATCGCCGGCTTTGTCAACAATATGCTCTGCGATAATTACCATTTGCTTTGTCAATTAAATAGCAATGATTCCCACTTCTACACCGCCTCCAACAATAACACACATTTATTTCGAATTTGATGGGTAACAACTTATCATAAATATTTTTGTTTAAACTATAAATAATGGAGGTGAAAGAAAATAGATATTTTAACTAATTATAAAATTTAAATATCACTACAAAAAGATTTCATCCAATCAGAAAATGATATTAGAGTTTTTTTAAATAATTAGGGAAAAAATTTCTAACTTCTATAACAACGGGCATGAGTGTATCGATAAAAATAATAATAATAATAATCAAAAGCTGGGACATTAAAATTAGCACTCCTGGCAAGTGGAGCCTCGTTACTCTTAGCGCTAGGGTAACGTATTATAGGATGTATTTGAAACAGGGATCCCCACGTAGTTATTACAAAAGGTAAAGTTGAGATATAGGATTTTCCACAAGAATTAATGCTAAGTAGTATTCATTGCGCTTACTCTTACGGGGAAAGATATAGGATCCTTCCACACGTACGTAACTCGGGATTTTCCACAGTAATTAATGCTAAGTAGTATTCATTGCGCTTACTCTTGGCACGGGGAAAAGATGCCTCATGATCCTTCACGCGCCAAAAGACTGTTAGTTATGTCTATGCAACTTGCAAGCATAGGTACTTATCCCTACAAATGTATCCGCACAAAAGTGATCATCCTCTTGAGTGAGGTGAGGTTTCCATATCTATACACGCAATATGTGGTCCAACTTTCCAGGCTCTGCCATGCTCTCGCTGCATTCTGCTATGATATGATTTTGAGTGGGCTGCACGAAATTCCAAATATAAAGAATCGTGATACAAGTACCTACAATCAAATTCGTATTTGTAAATATGACTAGGCTAAAACTTCCTTTACCACCCTTTGGGGGACCTTCTTATACATTATCATGTCATTTGGCCTTAAAAACATTATGGGAACCTATCAAAAGTGATCACCCACATCTTTCATGACATTACTAACAAGATTGTCAACATATAATGGGGTTGAGATTGAGATTAAGATTAAGATAACTAGATGTCAATGACCTAAGATTTAATGCCAAGAAAAGGAATATATCTTGGGTATCTTATAGGTTATACTCACTTTCCTAGTTGATTTTGGAACTACACTCAACCTAAAGAAGTACATATTTTCAGTCATAGGAGGAAAAATTGTATGATTACCATCTTAAAGCATGGAATACAAAAAAACTCTAACAAAGTTCATGCCATACTCAAGGTGGTTTTTCCAAATAACAAGTCCTAGATTAGGTAATTATGGGGGAAGATATTTTGAGAAAAAAGGTTCGTGGAACGTCACATATTACGATGGATCATATATCAACCGATGTTGGGGCAAGCCATCCTTACTTGGACCAAATATTATTGAGAGGCCTTCAAGGTTGTCAAACATTTTCTTCTATCGCCTCCCACACAGATGGAAAAATGTCCCAATAAACTATTCAACCTTTGCATGGATGCAACATATGTCTCCTTTGAATTTATACAAAGCACCAGATATGTGGTCCATCTGTGCTCTCATTCTACCTTTGTTGCTCCTTAATAACGACAAGATGGATCTTTCAAAAATATGTTTATTTTCTATGTTGCATAAAACATGTTTAATCCAAGAAAAAAAGGAACTTGCACTATACCATAACTATGATTTTGAGTGGGCTACACAAAACTTCAAATATTAAAATCATGTTTATTGTGAAATATTCCCTTCATAGTCCTAAAATCTAGCAATCACATTAGAGTAATGCAATTGATATGCCGATAGGGAGGATGGAAGTAGAAAGAATGTTGGGGGTAGCAAGATGATGAAGCATAGATAAAGGCAAAGAGTTTGGAGGGAAGAGAATAACATGTCGAACTAAAGTAGGTGGCTATGTTAATTCTTTTGGTAAGTCACATATGGACCACATTTCATAATTACGAACTTCATAAAGGAGAAAAGGGGCACAATGCACCCTCACCATTTTCATTCAAACTAATATCAAATGACTATATATTTGATAGCAAGATACATTTTTCAAGCTCTTTGGTTACATGAGAACACAATAGGAATTAGGAATCGTGGTCAATGACATCTTTATAAAATAATTATGGTGAAGAAAGAAGTGGCAACTTATCGGAATTTACCATTTCACGATAGCAAATTTGTACCATAATGCTTTAAGAAATTACATCTTGTTTTTATCTTAATAAAGTGTCATGCATGGCATGTGGCTCACACAACACATTGTACATTCAAATTGGAACCAATAGGAAAAGCCAAGGAGATTGTTAATATAATATTTGTTGAATATTAAATCTATGTTAATAGCCATCAATTGATAAAAAAATTATTTTTAATGGTTTTATAACTTGTTAGGATTACTTTAATTACATTATTACATATTTTAATAATATAAGCATTAAAAACTAATAATAATCTATTATCTCAGATAAAAATACAAAATACTTCATAATAGAAAACATGGTATATTAAGAATAAATGTTGATGTCATATTTAAACTATGGGAGAAATCCATTAAATGAAAAAAATTTAAATGTTATTAATAAAATATAGATGGGATACATCAAAGGATTAGAGGGAAAATCACGTGTATACATATTCACTTCCTCATAAGCAATATATATCCCATGTTTTAACAAAACATAACATAGAGGATAACAATGAATGACACCCTTATGAGGGGAACAACATGTCGTAGAGATGTTATCTCACATGACAAGTAGCAATCCTCACTTCATTCCATTCGACATCCATATTCTCCCTCACTATTTGATACTACTTAGGAAAATCCCAAATCTATTTAAAGTTCATATTCAACCACATGTTGACAATGGTGGATGTTCCCAATGGATCACAAACATTTCTCCAGCCATGTGGAGAGGATGCTTTTTTTCGTCACTGAGGAAAAGGAAAAATTATTTTCTATATGTTCCATAGGGTTAGAAGACATGATACTTGCACTTGTAAAAAATATAATATGTATATGCAACATTTTCCTAAAAATTAAAAATAACTATTCGACGAATAATTTCTTATAATCATGGGATCCCAAGAGCACCATGCACACAAAATGAGTCTTATTTTTCCACAAAAAAACACATCTAAGAATATATCATAACCCATTCCCAAACCATCATTAGAATATGTCCCAAATTGAACCTAGTACTACACCAAAATGATGCAGGATCATCATCGTCCTAGGTTGTATAAATATTAATACCATCAATTTTAGATTCTTAGGTGTGTTTCAAGTCTCGGAGTCTTATATATTTTTTAGGTGTGCTAAGTTTGAATAAGGCCTTTACAAATTCAAATTTGGACATTTCCCTCCAAAATGCCAATTTGAAATCTTGAAGGCAATTTTGTATTGTAATAGTTGTTTTAGTGAGTTCTTGTAAATTCATATATGTAATGTGATGATGAGAGCCATTATATGGTCCAAAGATCTTAATAAGGTAAAAATGTGACCTAGTTCTCAAATCCTAGGTTTTAGACTAGGTAGAAGCATTTATTGATGTAATGTAACACAAACCATGAAAATGTAAGGGTCTAAAAGATCAAAAAGTAGTTACAAGGATCATGAAGACATGAAAAGACACATTTAAAGCATTTACAACCATCATCCATATGGTCATTGAATGGCAAGAAGTATTTAAAGTGAGTCGTGGGTTTGTAACTTGTGTACATAAAGTTTTAGACAAATTTTCATTGTTTCTAATGCACAATTTTGATCATATATAGTTTTAGATAGTTTTCCATTATTTTTGATGCACTATTTTGATCATTAGATACCTGTACACGTAAGTATATGGTTGATTTTAGTTGGTGATGGGTTTAGATGATGTTTTTTCATTATTTTGGGGAAGGTTTTCATGATCATATGTTGAAACAAGATTTCTTTCATCACCAAACCTAGTGTGTATGATAGAGAGGAGGACATTAAGGACAATATGTTGATATTTGTGAAGATTGAGACTTGACTATAGATGAAGGAATATTGTTAAAATATTTTAGTGAAGATTTGTGAATGTATTGCCTCTTTAACAAAGATCAACAAGTGAGAGAAAAGTCACTCCTTTAATGATACTATAGTAGGGAAGTGTCCTTTGTTATAGAGAGACTGATACTATTATTTTAAATCTGAGTGTTATTACACATTCATAGTAAGAATTGAAAGTGGTAAGGATCAATCCAAGACTCTGAGACAGGTTCCAAACCCGTACAAGTAAGTAACATTTCTTGGATAATCAAATAACCCTTCTCAGGTCTGAGACAAACTCTCATTAGGGTTTAGATAACAATTGGATTTTCTTGACTTATACAAAGAGATAATATCCAAGACTTATAATATATATTTGGATATGTCTATTGAAGGAAAATCCAAAGTTTTGAGGTCTGAGGATCTATTAATATCAAGATGTGCATAAAAGTCTAGACTAATACTTGGAGATGTTCATTGTGAACACTAAATAGAACCTTGTCATTTAAATGGAGGGTCTATATGAGGAAGATTTGGTTTGTATTTTTCACGTTACATCTTAGTGATTAGTAATAGATTGTGAAATTATCTTGAGGGGTTAGAAGAAAATTATTCTCACATCCACTAGGAAGTCTACAATCTGTAGAAGAGCATTTTGGGAGTAGAATTTTGGAATTCAATGAGAGTGTAATGATTAAGACTTGGATTTAGCACTCCAACATTAAAATTTATAATCATGAAATTTATCCAAATCAATCTCATGAAGTTTCATGGTTAAAATTAGTCTCTAAAAGTTGTAGTGCACAATAGTAACTTGGATTGGTCATGAGATACAAGGAGGAAGAAGGTAGGGTTGACAATTTAAAGACCCGAACAAAAAAATTAATGCATGATTTTTTTAGAAATTATCCTAAGGGAGTATTTGATGAGATATAAGGAGAATTTCAAAATTCCATTAATAAAAAATGGATAAAATTCCAACAGTCTAGGGAAAGCCCATAAAACACGCTTTTAAGGTCTAATTTGAGAGGCACAATTACAAAGAGAATATGAGATCTCTTTAGAATTTAGACATGAAAATTCACAGCCTTTAATATACCTAAAATGGGTATTAGAAAAATATTATTTTTAAGTTTTAAGGCCCATGTAAAGAAAATTATAGACAGAGGAGGATTTCCCCAAGTTACTAGGCTTGAACAAACAAAATTGAAAGGTGTGATAAGAAGAGTTTTGGATGGAACTAGGAACAAAAATTTGCAAGAACTTTGGTGATGGTAGAAGGAGATAAAATAAGTTTGTGAGATTATCTAAACAATTATATAACCCTATGTGCAATATTATGACATTAATTACTTTCTTGGAAGCATAATAGGCCACTTTGCCAAGGTGAATGAAGAGTGGAGGTTTGATTGCTTTAAACCCATTTGTTAAATTATTATAATAGTGTCTTGAAGTACAGGGATAGAAAAATATTTTTGGGAAGACTATTGTAAGGAATCAAGACTAAAGAAAATTTACAAGCCTTTTTAGAGCTTAGCATGATTCTCTAGTATTGAGTTTAGTGAAGAGTTGTGGTAGGAACTTATTGAACGTGTGGGTTAGAATGAGTTGAGTGTTATCCTACATAATTTGGTATCGAGTGAGAGTTTAACTTTTGAAGACAATAAATATTTCTTAATAGTGGTTTTAGGAAAGAGAATACAAAATGGTTCAAGTAAGTGAGATGAAATAGTCATATTGGGAAGAGAGGATGGAAAGAATGATGGAGATTGTGATGAACAGGTTAGAGAACATGGAAAAAACTTAGAAGAAGATGAGGACTAAGATGAGTTACATGTAGAGATATGGGATAAGAACCAGAGTACCATTTTCAGTAGATGTTATAAGTGTCAAAGGTATGCAGGACACAAAGCCTATGAGTGGTATGGGATGAATATAGAGTAAAGTAATTCAAACAGAGAGCTTCTAATCGATTGTAAAAGATAGATGTAAGTCAATTTTTTTGTAGAAGATTTCTTTTAAAATCAAGTAAAAAATGGAAGAGGTAACTCAAAGAAGGTACTTGTTTAGAAATGCATGTAAGTCTAAAGGAAAAGTTTGTAAAGTGCTTATTGATAGTGGAAGTATTGAAAATCTTGTTTCATTTGAGATGGTAGAGAAGCTAGGATTAAAGAATACAATATACCATAACCCCTATCAAATATCATGGATGCAAAGTAGACATCACATCTTGGTTAGGAACAATGCCAAGTAGAGTTTCAAATTGGTAGGTATAAGGAAAAAGTGTTATGTGATTTAGTTCCCATGGATGTTTGTCATATTTTGTTAGGAAGCCCATGATAGTATGAAAAGCAGGAAGTCCATAATGTAAAGAAGAATACTTATACCATTTTAGCAAATGGAGTTAGTCACACACTTCTACCTCTCAAAGGTGAGCAAGGAGCACAAGAAGGGTTAGTAATGATGATGATAACTAAGTTTTTGGTACAAAGTAAATAAGCATGTGAAAGGATATTGTCCAAGGCTATTAATCCTCGAAGTTAGTTTTGAACAAAGGATTTGATAAAGAGATAGATATGGTTTTAGTACAAGATGAGGTGAAAGATGAAGAAGATGATGATAGACATGAAATAGATGATAAAGAGAGAAGTGAAGCACATCCTAAAGTGCTTGATTACCAACAAAGAGGTCTAGTGATAAATAAATCCAATAATGAAGTAGAAAGAAGTGATAAAAAAAGGATGAGTGAAGCGATTAAGAAGAAAGACAAGGAAGAACTGAGAAAGAGGAAGATGAATGAGGTCTACAAGCCTTTTGTTTTTTATGCTAACATTGCTTTGAGATTTAATTTTGTAGGTACAAGTGAAAAAAATGAAGGCGAAGAATAATTTGTGACAAATTTCAGAGTATGACAAAGATAAGGAGCAATCAAGCATTTAACATAAAGAAAACAATCAAGAAAGGGATGCTAAAACAATTCTAGAAGGAAATGATATAGAAATTATAAAAGAGGGTCAAAACAAAACAATGTAAAAGGCAAAAATGATTCAAAAAGGAAAGAAAGAAGATGAAATTATCAGAGTCACAACCTTGATTGATCAAGGTACATCATATTTAACCATAAATGAGGGGTATATGATTAAATTTGAGACACAAGAAACTATGTACATTCCTAAAAGTAATAGTTTGATCAAGAAAATGAGAAATTTAAGGAAGAACCAGTCTATGGAAGGTAAAAATAAGTTGGTAAAGATGGATAAGAGTGGGTATTTAGTGAAATAACATTTTCAAGGGATCGTCTTCAACTGGAAACAGAGAAAGAAAGAAGGAGAACAAGAGAACAAGCACATGTATGGGGAATCTTATTTTTCCCCTTGAGAGTATGTTTGATAAATATTTATGAAGATATGTATGACAAAATTTAAATATGATTTCGAATATTAATAAATAATAATAATTTAATAAATTAATAAATAAATATCCTCTTCAATATATATTAAATATTGTTTTTATTTGTATAAACTATTTAGTAACATTTATTAATATTTAAATAATGAATTATATTTATGACACTTAGAGTTGTTCTATAATGAGGCAAGAGTGGCATGCATTGATTGAAAAAAATTATTTTACCGATAATATTTACTGGTTAAAATAATTTATTTTTTAAAATCGATTGAATTTTTAGTAAATAAAATAAATATATGATTATGTATTTATATATAGAAATGTAAGTTATTTTAAAAGTGTGGATCGGTAAATAACTTTGGGAAGATATTACTAGGGAATTAAATTCAAGATAAATAGTGTTGGGATATTAATATTTTTGGTAGATAATCACTTCGGAGTAAATAATAAGTGTGAATGTAAGTAACTATAATATTATTATATTGATCTATATTATTTTTACTTTTAAATGTATTTTTTATGTAAGTAACTATATTTATTTTTAGTGTGAAGATAATTAGTGCCCAATTAAATAATAGGTATATTTTTTTACTTTTAGATTAGTTTTAATTTACTTTTTACTTTTAAATGTATTTTTATTTTATGTTAAATTTAATTTAAGTTTTACTTTTTAATGTATTTTTTATTTTATGTTAGTTTTATTTTCATTTTTATTTTTAAATTTGTTTTATAAATAAAACATATAAACTAACATAGATATCTTAAATACATTTATCTAAAAGAAATGGAAGATATCTCTCGATATCTTTTAGATAGATGTATTTAAGATATCTATGCTAATATTATGGTTTGAAAAAATTGTCCACTAGATCATGTGTGGTTTTGAAAGCTATGTTTTATGGCCCATAATCAGGTTTACTATTATAATTTATAATCATCGAAACTTTTTCTCGTCACTCGAAAACGATTTAGGAGGCCAAATGTTTTTTGCATTCGCAATATGCCGAGTTGGAGTTCCGATAGACAATTAACACAGTTAAAGACACTACTGATTCGAGCAAGTGCAACCAATCTAACTTTATGTTTCGTATTACATAACTTTATATACGTTGGAGTACCTTCAGGCTTCAAGAATTGAAATAAATGAAAATCTGATAAAACCATGGTGAGGATTCATTCGTGCAATGACGACGTACTATGAATTTCCCATTTGGAAATGTCTTTCAGTGTAATTAACACTAAGAAATATGATCATTGTGGTTAACACAGAGAAAATATGTGTCTTGATCCTCTCACATGCCAAAGTACTGTTTGAGAATTGGATTCGGTGGATTTAGTGAGGTCTGTGCAAGTATAAATACTTATCCCAACAAAAGTGATCATAGGATCCGACCGCCAGAAAAGGTTTCTGCCAGCATGATTTTGTTTCTAGAATGCTGGTCACATCATCTCATACATCTCTTAGTTTTCCAGATCTATGAGAGTACAAAGAATCAAAATCCTTGGACAAAGCACGCGATATGTGGTCCAGCCATGCTCTCATTCTGCCTCTACTTATTGCTTCTTATTTAATTAACAAGGTTATGATATCGAGTGGGTTACAAGAAATTCCAAATATCACAATCTTGATCATTAAAAAAATATTTCTAAACGAAGTTTGTAAAGAATCGTGTTACAAGAACAAACATGTATCAATTTTCCTCAAGTGGAAGAATCATACCTTTCAATTTTCTCCTCAAATTTGAATTTATAAACATTATGGTCGAGTATGATGGGTTATTGGTGGGATTACTCCTATCTCAAAGATAGGGATTCTAAACTTTTGCATTTTTGGTGATTTTTAACACATTTCTATTCAAGTGTTGAGTGATTACAAAACAAATTCCAAACACACGCAATTGTACACAAATGTTATCAAAGAGTTTTTTAAAAGGAATTTGATTATGTAGTATCCATCTAGAATCCATTCACAGATCCTAGAACTATCTTATTAATTCCGCATCTAAGACATCAATGCATTACTTCCCTTTTATGTGTTGTTAGAGGTATTCATAATGGTGATGAGGGTCAAACCCTTGTCATGAAAGTGATCAAGGTTTAAAAATAAAACGTCAAGATAGATAATATAGGGATCATGAACATTAACATGGCTAATAAAAATGAAGCAATCCTAAAATACCTCAAATCCTATGCACATATCCCTTCCTCTCATGAAAAAGGGATTTTCCATGACAAGTACATATTTTGAGTCACAGAGAGGAAAAATTGTACGATTCATCATCTTAAAGCATGGAATACAAATAAACTCTAACAAATTTCATGTCATCTTCAAGATGGTTTTTCCAAATAACTAGTCTTGGATTAGGTAATTATTGGGGAAGATACGAGATATATAAAAGGTTCATGCCCAATGTTACATATGCAATCTATCATATCAAAAACCTACTAAAAAAAGGAAACCATCCTTACTTGGACCAAATATTGTTGAGAGGCCTTCAAGGTTGTCAAGAATTTGCTTTTATCCCCTCCCACACAGATGGAAAAATGTCCCAATAAACTATTCATCCTTTACATAGATGCAACATATGTATTCTTTGAATTTATACAAAGCACCAGATATGTGGTCCATCTGTGCTCTTGTTCTACTGTGCCATTCCTTAACAAGGAAAAGGTGGCTCTTTCAAAAATATTTATATTGTTTATGTTGAATAAAAATGTTTAATTCTAGGGAAAAAGGAACTTTCACTATACCATAATTATGATTTTTAGTGGGTTTTACGAAAACTTCAAATATTAAAATCATGTTTATTACGAAATATTTCATTCACAATCCTAAAAGCTAGCAATCACATTAGAGTAGTGCAATTGATATGTCTATAGGGAGCATGAGAGTAGAAATAGTGTTGGGAGAAGCAAGACAATGAAGCACATATAGACGTAAGAGGGTTTAGAGGGAAGAGAAAATGTTGAAGACAAAGTAGATGGTTATGTTGTTTCTTTTGGTAAGTTACTGTACGATAGAAAATCAACACATGACCTTCTTCGCACCCAACCTCTCGAGGTCGTGCAAAGACAACCAGTGTAGAATGGAAGTGGAAGTGGGTGTGGTGGTGGCGAACAAGATAACTGGGAAATCTTATGTCTTCAACATGTAATATTAGGATTTGTGAGTCTAAGGAAAAGAATGCTCTCCTAACCTGAACGGGTGTTATAGAATGATCTAATATGATAGCTACTCGGAGACTCCAAAGAAATGTAGAGTTCTATCGAGATTATGTTTTTGGTTGTGGAATACGTGGAAAGTGACATGCATGCACCTCGTATGGATTTCTAGACAAGGTCATGGAAGGTGAGGACAAGAGGCGTAGTGGAGCCACAGGGACTATGGGTGATTTTCCGGTCTAGTCCAAAAAGTCTTAGCATGATCGGATGCTATGCTCAATAAGGAAAGTTATGTAATAATGTCAGGTGGGAGTGGTGAAGATCTGAATACCAATGTACACAAACTAGTGTCAATATCTAATTGGTCAGTAGGCTCCGTTGGGTTTGGTACTTGAGGATCACAACCAAAGACTCATGGAGAATGTGGCCCTTATATGGTCATACGTGTAATCAAACCATGTTGCAAAGAGTAGTCCAATAATCATAGGCTTGATTAGCAACAATGTTTAGCGTATTTAGTTGTTCTATTTTCTCAGCAAAAGTGGCAAGTGTGTGTAAAACTATCAAACACAAACTTGTATCAATGTCAGTTATCAATTCCGCCCATTGGGTTGTGGGACCAAGGGTCACAACTATATGTCTTCTCTTGTTGTGGACCATTGATGGTCATGCGAAATGGGTTGAAATGTTTTAAATAAAAAAACTACATATCAAAGGAAATCTAATCTATGTTTTTGTTATTTTCACAGTATATCAGAACAAAGCAATGAAGACAAACTAATCTAATGAAAGCAAATGTTTTTAATCTTTTCTAGTTTTTAAACAATGCGTCTAATCTAATAAACAAATTAAATACAAGTAATCAATTAGATGTAACTAATTACTTGTGTAGATATGTGAACTTAAACCTAAAACAAATAACCTAATCTAAACAAGAACCCTTCAAACCCTACCTCGAAATGAAGAACAAGTCATAACTCTAGAAAAGCTATTGTTCCCCACAACTTCCTTCGTAATGTCAAAGAGAAAGTTTTCTAATGATCTGATCTACTTGTGATTATCTAATTAATTAAAATGAACAATTTTACTACTCTATTTGATATGTAATTGAAACTAATGATTTTAAATTGATAATTTGATAAATAAAGCAAACAAGTACACAATTCCAACCTGAATGAGCAAGAGCTTTGGCAAATCAAGTTGTATCAGTATCTATCCCCTCAGTTTGTTCCTTTCTTTCTCTAAGTGTTCATATGAGTCCAAGGGATTGGGAATGCAAAAACAAAAATAAGAGGATGGTGCTTGAGCAATGGTAGCTTGAAGGTAGTTTGGATGCAATGCAAGTAGAAGAGAGATAACACAAGAGATATGAGTTTGGCTATGTAATTCCTAGCAAGATTGTGGTAGCAATACAATACAAGATACACAAAAATTCTTAGGCCTTTTGCTTGAATACAATCATGGAATATATAAGAATTAGGGTTGGGATGTGCCTTCATGCACAAGGTAAGAAGAGGTAGTTCCAACTAATTAAATCTATTTAAAAATAGAAGAGGGAAGGAGAACTAAGCAATCAAAACTAATTTTAGACAATTTGTCTCATAGATGCATCCTAAAAGTGAAGTTAAATGAAGCATCGAATGTTAGAAACACGCATGACGGAATCTCAAAAAAGCGGGCAGACCATCACGCCCTGCTCTTGGGCGGTAGTTTCAGAATCGTCACCCGTGCAAGGTGGCGGTCCTTGCTCTAAAGGTCAAAACATGCATAGAAAGAAGCGGGGAGCTAAAAAAGAAGGGTAGAAAGGCTAAATAAGGATATCTAGGCTACAAATATACACTGCGAATGGGTTTTGGAGCTTGAACACCTTCTCGAAAGGACTTAAATCATCATTGGGGATTCTTGTAACCATTTTTCGATAATGTAGCACATGTAATTTTGGGTACGTACATATTTCCCCCTTAGAGAAAAAGCGTTATAGCCATGAAAAGTTGTAGAACGTAAAGTCCCGAGTATGGCATCTCTTGAAATGGGGAGTTAGAAGCTATACCTGACACACCCGTGTGTCGAAATGTTGTCATCCAAACTCCCGCTACCTGTAAGAGGAAAAGAAGACTCAAGTGCAGATAGATAAAATATCGAAAAATAAACACTAAATTAAAACAACAAGAGGACTTACCATTTATGTGGGGATATAGGGATATACATGTGCCGCTCCACAAGTGGACACATCGACTCAAAACGTGGTCTATATATTATATTTTTTCCACTTTCATTTGCCTTTGGTGAATTTGGAGCATACCTTTCGAAAATGTAAAATGTTCATGCCTCCAAAAGTTTAGCTAGGGGGTTTTTTCATTATTTTCAAAAAATTGTTTGTGTTAAATTATTTTCAGTCTCTTAAATGAGTCTCTAGGGGGGGCACCTATAGGGAAGTCTTTTGTTTTGTCTCAAATGGTCATTTTTGGGTTTTTGAGCATTTTTAGGGTTAAGGGCACGTTTGGAAAATCGGCTCAGACCACCACCCAAAGCAGGGTGGTGGTCACGGGACCGCCACCTTACACCGCATGGCGGCGGTTCTGAACAAAATGACCAAAACGTGCATTAACTCAATTTTTTTAGATTTTTGATGTTTTTTCATGTTTTTGGTGAGCTTATCCTATGATATACGTTACTAACTTTCTCTTTTTCCATGTTTTGGTGAATGCGAAGAAGGAGGAATACATATGTTGAAGTCAAGAGAGGGAGTTTGATTGGCTCCCTAGGATTTTGGATCAGTAACCCAAGTGAGATGGACATTCTGTAGAGGGCAGTATCTAGAGGATTGCACGGGTGCCCCATGTTGCCCTTGTTAGTCACATATTGTGTGACTTGTTTTCCTATTGGGATGCAGACGAACACTTTCCAATTTCCTTGTGTCAGGGGTGAGTGGACCATCACCATGGAGGATGTATACCGCATTCTTGGGCTCCGATTCTTGGGAGGATATTGACTCTGGAGATAGAGGGATCCAGGGCGGTGATGACCCAGTGGGCTATATACATGGGAGACTCTGTTGTCTCATTTGGTTTGAATAAGGGGGTGAATATTTGGTCCATTTCTTCTACTCCTATTCCTATCATCCGGAGGGCCATCATGGGTATCTTGTCATCGCGATTGATTGGGGACAAGGGAGGTGACACCCTTCTCTATTGTTGGGCTCCTATTATCACATAGATCGAGGGGCATGGCCGTAAGTATGCATGAGGAGAAGACATCCTAGGAATACCTACCATGACTTATATAAGGTAGTCCTATTACAAGGGCAGTCACTAAGCCACCCCACTCTTGTTATGAGATGGGTATATGAGCACATCACCCCCTACGGTAGGGGCATACCAGTATTGGATCCAGGGGCTATCCGGGCAGTGAGGTGGATAGCTATGTCAGTTCGTAGGACACCACACTAGCCAGTAGCTTCTCTAACCACAACACACATGATGTCCACACCCTACCAGGATATGGTAGGGTTATGGGGACATGAGGTGACCACAGTGGTAGCTTTATTTACCACAGGTCAGTTAGTTGACAAGAAAGGGAGAGTCGAGACTCACCCATTTGATCAGGTTCCTCAAGATTTTGGCCTCCCTTATGTTGATATGCTTCCCCAGTGGTAACGGTCTACAGGACCATTCAAGAGGCCCGAAGGGCCCTAGAGGATATCTCATCTGGACAATGGTTACCCCAGGTGTTTCTATTGTATTTAGGAGTGTGGTTTGTGTTTGAAGGGAAGATGGTGCCCTCGAGTGCCTTTACTTCAGATTACAGCCGCTCCTACTCACAATAGAGAGGAGGATGAGCCTATTGATGTAGACTCCAACTCTGAGGAGTACACGAGAGACGAGATTGATGAGGAGTCATTCAGAGAGGAGACGTCGATAGGCAGAGGATGATGGGGGCGGTGCATAGGATAGAGAGGCATCCCATATGGAGGAGGAGGAGAGTGACTCTGAGTGGCACGACACTTAGGATATGCTGAGAGCAACACACAAGGAGACAAGTGCAGAGAGAGAGACCTTGGTCTCAGAGGAGCCACTTCCTCGAGATGGGGGGGATGATGAGTCCGTGATAGGAAAATGTTTGGCCTCTAGTTTTAGGGAGGCCCTGGAGCCACTAGAAGTAGCAACAACCAATGATTCTACCTAGATTTCCAAAGATCCGAGTATGTTTGATACTCTTATCTCAACTTTGTTAATTGGAAATGTTAGTTGGGTACTTTCTTTTTATTTGTGACATTTTGTGGTTTTCTAACTCATTGTTTCTTCTTCTTCTCTTGCTTGCAGTGAATGCACAGGAGGGTGGCAAGAGCTCATTCAATGGGTGTGTGTGGACACCCTGCTGATCCCCTTAGGGAAGACCCAAGCTGATTTGATGGTTGACTCAAGCCAGCCATTAGAAGTTGGTAGACACACTGACGTGTTTTCTCTGTTTGGAGGATAGCGGAGGTGGTGACCTCCCTTCATACCCAGTGGCTAGATATGAGACCATCGAGCGTTTGATGAGGCAGAGCTATTCCCGCAATGAGACCATAGCCGGCGGCCACCACCATGAGCACTCACACCATTCAATTCATTCCCAACATCGTTGTAGCCACAACAGGTGCCCTGGACATGGCCGTGCACCATCCGAGGGATCCCACAGGATTGATAGGCCATTGGGCTGCTTATTGCTTTGTTTTCATTTTGTTGGGCACTATATGATTTTTTTGTATATCTCGGGCTCATTACGAGCATTTTGACCACGCCTAGTGTGTGATGGCATTGTATATAAACTTGACTTACCATGATATATACAGACTCTTATTTTTGGTTCGGTATTCCATTGTATCTGACTTTACTCCCTTTTGGGTTTTCTCACATGTGTACTCTAGATGTTTAGAATTTCCATTTTTCTATACTTTTTCAAATGCATGTAGTGGATGTGAATGATAATAAAATGATTTCTTTTCATATTTTATAATGTTGATATATGATAATGCAAACACAATGTGATGTTGAACTTTAGTTTCTTCAAGCAATCTTTGATACTTCATGTTGTCTTGGCAAAATGTGGTGATACAATGATATAATAAGTAAATGTACTTGCCTCGCTCCTAACTCCACATAACTAGTAAGATGTGAGGGCTCAACACCAAGAGCCAGAAAGGGCACAAGTTATGAAACATTGTTGAATGGTAGTGATGAGAGAAAGACAAAGGTTTGACAAAACCAAACTGAGACGCTACAACCTCAGCCTACTCAAGTTACTTCATAGTTTAGATTGTGATCTTCTTTCTAGTTTATCTAGACTTATATCCGTAAATGGCCACTTGGTTGACAAAATTTGGTTTTGGGGTTTTAAATTCTTTTGAAATTTTGACAGCTAACTCACTTTGTTTTTGACTTGTGATTTCAAAATATTTGAATGGATTGTTTCTAACTTTCAAGTTTATCAAAGAGACCCCCCAAACCTTTCCTCATGCTACCAGTAGGAAGTATGGGCTCTTCACCGTGGACAAGGCATAGGTGAGTAAGGGAATTTCTCTTCTTTCCTAACCCTACATCATTAGTAAGAGATGCAGGCTCAACACCGAAGGTTGGTAGGGAAAAGAAATGTGTAAAATAAATATTTTCTGTGGATTTACATTTGACTTACTTATCTAGGAAAAATGTTTAGAATGTTCTTATTTCCAAAGAGATGTATACGGGATAGATGTGACACCAGGAAGCTTCTAGAACAGACTATGGACAAAGACAACTAATCTAGAAAGAGACCAAAAGTAGAACCAAGTATGCAGGCCTTAGTATGGTTACAATCAAAACTTTGTCCTATCTTGTTTGGATTGATGAACGATTCAGAAACAATTGATGAGACCATGGGAATTTGAAGAGATATGATTTTAATGTTTTGTTGTTGTGTTTAGAAGTTTTTAGGAATTTTCATAACAATAAGTCCCTTGATCACAAATTTTTACATAATGAATTGGCAGATGAGAATACAGTGCAGATGCAGTAATGTACAAATGAAAATGCTAATGGATCATGTGTAGTACCTCTTTAGGTGAAGATATTTTACAGATACGCTAAACTCCTCACCCTCTAGTGTACACAAGTGAAATGCCCCATTATTGTAGTCTTCTATCACTCAATATGGACCCAACCACTTGGTCTGAATTTCCTTCCTTCTCGATCTTTTTGTCTATCCAGCTATCAAGTCTTAAGACCAAATCTCCCTCATATATTTCACACTCGTAGACCTTATTTTTATATTGCCGAGCCATGCGGTCAGCATAAACATTGTGCTATTGTTTAGTGTTGATTCTAGCCTCATCAAGACTTTCTAATTGAGAGATTCGTGCTTCTTAATAGCCTTCTTTTCCCAAGATTCCTTGCAGCAAAATACGAGACTAGGTATTTCGACTTCGAGCGGTAAGATCTGCTTCCACACCAAACACCAAAGAAAATGGGGTTTCCCTATTGGTGTTATAACTAATGTCCGATAGGCCCACAAGGCCGGAAAAATCTTTAAGTTCCAATCTCATTTGTTCTCCTTAACATTTTTAAGAAGAATGGACTTCAACGTCTTAATCGTACCCTCAGCCTATCCATTGGCCCAAGGATAATAAAGGGAAGCCGTGTGATGACCTTTTTTGAACTTTGCACACAATTTACGTACTTTGTCTTTTTTTTGAAAGATGTGTCATTATCCGAGATAATGACATGTGGAATCTCGTACCTACAAATGATCTGGTTCAAGATGAACTTAGCGATTACAGAGCCAGGTATGGTGGTAAGAGGCATGGCTTCTACCCACTTAGTAAAGTACTCTGTGGCCATGATTATGAAGTTATGGCCATCTGTTGATGAGGGAGAGAAATTCCCTATCAAATCCAGGCCCCACATGGAGAAGGGCCATGGGGTTGTAATTTGTTACAAGGCTTGTGACGGTATGTGGATCTCGTGGGAGAACTCTTGACATTTATGACATTTGCGCACATACTCTACCGCGTCATGTTCTAGTGTGGGCCATAAATATCCCATCGAATGTATCTTCCGAGCAGTGGCATGGCCACCAAAGTGACCTCAACATACTCCTCTATATGATTCATAAAAATATTTTTGGATTCTTTTACATCAACACATCTTAACAACATTCCATAAAAGGCTCTACGATAGAGCACTTGTTCCAAAATAACATACTTAGCGGCAATGACACATAACCACCTTCTTTGTTGCAATGTTTCCCCCTCTAGGTACGTATGGTCCACAATAAAATTAATGATGTCAGTGTACTGTTGACCAAAATAAGCTCACACTTATTTTGGGTCAATTGACACCATTTTCCCCCTTTTGTGCTTAAAATCTGAATTTTTATATGTTTTAAGCACTTAAGGCCCCCTGAAAGCATTTCCATCAAATAGGAAGTTTCTTCCCCTTTCCAGATATATAAATAAGTCCTTCTAACTCTTCATAGTTTTCGAGTTACGGGGCCTTGGAAGGATTTTTTTGCCAAAAGCGGGTCGGCGGGCCTAGGGAAGATTTTTTGCCAATGGAAATTGCGGAGACCGGTGGGGTGGCGGGAGACATTTTGACATTTTTACACTTTTATAATTGTGGGCCCATGGGACTGAGAAGGATTTCTTATGAAAAGTGGAAAAAGCGGCCAACGGGCCCGGAGATGTCTTTTTGTCCAAAAATGGAAAATTCGGGCGGAGGCTCGGGGATGACTCAAGTGTAAAAGCGGGTCTGCGGGGCCGTGGAGAAAATTTTTCCCAAGTGTAAATGCGGGCCAGCGGGTTTGCGGGGAACTTTGGAACTTTTACGCTTTTCAAAAAATGGTGCAGTTTTCAAGTGCGGGCCCATGAGCCCATGGGGTCTCATCAACCGTTGAAAAGTTGCAGACCCTTTAGAAGGAGGCACACGTCAACTCAACACAATTTACAAAAAGAAAATCCAGAGTGGGTTCCCAAATGAGCACGCGAGGCTTCCACGTGTCCTAGGTTCCAAAAAGGGGATAGAGCCGGCCATTTAAAATGACTAAGTATAAAGGTGTCGGTAGAAGCCTCCACGTGTCTCATCGCGTGCAACACCAAGGTTGGGTCCAAAGAGTAGGTTTCCAAATGTGTAGACTCTCCACGTGTTTTGGGTCCAAAAAAGTCAAATGGATCGAGGCCCAAATCAACTAAGTATAGAGAGCCAGTGGACGATGCCACGTGTCGCATCAGCGTAAATTCAAAGGTGAGACCCAAAGCGAGACTCAAAAAGTGTTGGCTTTCCACGTGTCCCATGCCCAAAAAGGGAGCAGGCTCAATCGGCTAAGTACAAAAGGTAAGCGGAAGCCTCCACGTGCCTCATCGACATGTAATTTCAAAAGAAAATCCGGGAGGCAAAATTTCAAACGAGCACAGGCTCACCACATGTCCAGAGCCTGAAAAGGAAGAATCGGTCGTTGAAAAGTCTAAATAGGCCAGAGCCAAGCAGAGGAGCCACGTGTCAGCACAACGCAACTTCAAAAGTAAAATTCAGAGCGGGTTCCCAAATGTGCACTGAGCCTCCACGTGCCCAGGGTCAGACATATGGCCCCGCTAAACAAAAGGGACTTAGCCAAAACACAAAGAAACTGAACAAAGCTACAGAAGGAGCCACGTGTCTTGTCCGCACAACTTCAATTTGCAGAAAGGGAAAGAATATAGACTCATACACCAAAAATTTTATCCTGGAAAACCTCCAGAGGAGGAAAAACCAATCGAAAAGGGAAATTGCTCTTTCTTCCCACTTTTATTGGCCAATTCAATAATAAGTACATAAATTACAATAAGTATGAAAGAGAAGTAGATAATATCTCACACTTCCTCCCAGTTACTTGCTTGCTCTAACTCAATTACTCCTTGCTTCTACAAATCACAATTCCAACACTAAGAGATTCTTACTCACTTGCTTCATGCTTCGATGCCTTTGTTCTCTTCCATAACATGCATTTATAGTCTTTCTCATGTTCTCATGTGCACTGGAGAATGGGAAAAGTCATGCAAAAGAAGAGACATGGACACCCTTTGGAATTCTGGGACTGTTCGTGTCATATTTTATTTTCTGTCCACAAGAGCCAAGACCACCGCCCAATGTAGACCAGTGGTCCTAGGACCGCCGCCTTGGTGGGGTGGTGGTTCTGTAACCACCGCCCTACATAGGGCGGTGGTCCTGTCACTAAACTAACATAACCTCCATGTATTTTTTTTTCCTTCTTCGTGTTGGTTGATTTGATAAAGTAGAGTCATTTTGGATCCCTATGGATCACACCTCCCCTACTTAGGAGGCTTTTGGTCCCACAAAAGCTTAGTGGGGGAGTAGATGAGGAAATAATTCCCTCACTTGCTCCTTTGGGTACCACCGGGCTGACTTGGTGTCTTTCCTTTCAGTCCAATTTGCCAAGACTCCTGTGGACCTCTCCTAGTCTCTCTAACCTTTTTCTACAGTACTACATCCTCCTCCAATTCACCTTGTGAGTCCAAGACGCAATTCTCAATGGAAGGTAGAAACTATAGTTCTTCATCTTCATCTAGCATGGATGGCTCATATAGGTGCAAGTTCTCGCAGTTTACTATAGAGTACATCCTCATGAATGACGAAAAATCAAGTCGAAAAGGCATTTTCTCCAACCTGCTCCAATATGGTGAAGGGTCCATATCGTAATGGCTTGAGCTTCCGTGCTTGACCTTGTAGTCTCTCCTTGCTCAAGTAAAGCCAAACTCTATCTCCAACATGAAGCTTATGTTCCCTTCTATGTTGATCATGCCTAGCTTTGTACTTGGCCTAAGATTTCTCTAGTTGTTCCTTGACTTTGAGATGGATTTTCCGGATCCTCTCAATGAATTTGTTTTCTCTAGTCACCTATATGTCTCATGTATCCTTCTCATCATTCTTTCTAACTACTATTTCCAATGGATTTGTAGGTAGATATCCAAAGCATGCTTCAAATGGTGACTTCATAGTGGATGTGTGTACTTCCCGGTTATAGGAATGTTGAATGTAGGCTAAGGACTCATCCCAAGTCCTTGGGTATTTGTTGTTATACCCTCTAATCAACTATACCAAAGTCCTGTTTACCACCTTTGTTTGTCCATCTGTCTGTGGATGGAAAGTTGTGCTCCTCTGTAACCTGGTATCCATCTTGTCCCACAAAGTAGTCCAAAATTTCCCCAAGAACCTAGAATCCTATCAGAAACAATAGACTTTGGCAAACCAAAATGCACCCATACATTAGCAAAGAAAATATTTTCCGCCTCATGTGCTTTTACTATATTTTTATATGCCATAAGAATACACATCTTACTAAATCTATCGACAAAAACATAGAGATAGTCATGGCCATGTTTAGACATAGGTAATCCTCCTACAAAATCCATAGAAATGTCCTCCCACGGACGAGTAGGTACTGGCAAAGGCATATACAAACCTTCCTTCCTAGTCTTAGGCTTGCTAGTACAACAAAGTTTACATCCCCGTATAAATTTTGATACTTCTTCTTGCATATTGGGCCAATACACGTACCTTTGCAAGTGGGCTAGGGTCTTACCAACACCAAATATCCCACTACTTTTGAGGTATGTGCTTCCCTCATCAATAGAATTCACTCTTATTTTGGCATGCAAAGCTTCCCCCATCGGTAGAGCAGCCCGTCTTTGAGATAAAAATCTTCAATCCCTATCCTTTCAGCCCTTGGGACTGCAACTACTGAAATGTCACCCCAAAGTCTTTATCCTAGGCATATGCCTCTCCGTAAGCTTCCTTCGTGAAGGGCTCGATTTGAGAGATAGTGGCCAAATAGGAAAAATTCTCCTGTGTGGGTGGCCTAGACAACATGTCTTGCCACCAAGTTTGTACTACCCTTCTTGTATTTAATCACCAGATGGAACTGCTGAAGGAACCCCATCCATTTGTAGTGCCTTTCCTGTTGTAATTTAGACTATGCTTGCAAATACTGGAGAGGTTTGTGGTCAATGTGCACAATAGTTTCTTTACCCAACAAATAATGCTTCCATTTTTTAATTGCTTGAACTAGTGCATACATTTCCTTATCATATATTGAATATCCTTTAACTATTGAAGTGAAAGTTTCAAAATGATAATATACAGGTTTACCTCCTTGAAGCAAACCGCGCCCATGGCGTAATCACTGAAATTTGTCTCTACTTAAAAAGGTTGCTGCAAATTAGGAAGAGAAAGTACTGGAGCATGACTAATCTTGTATTTCAATAACTCAAAGGATTTGTCTTGTTTCTTACCCCAGTCAAAACTCTTACTCTTTATGGCCACTGTGTGTAGAGGTGTTAGATTGCAGAAGAAGCTCGAATGAACTTCCGCATGTATTGTACTGCTCCCACAAAACTCCTAGTTTATGTGGCTCTTGTTGGTGTTGGCCAATTAGTGATGGCTTCCACCTTCTTTATATCCACTCGTAGCTCTCCTCCTCCAACCACGTGCCCAAGATAGACAAGTGACTATTTGAAAATCTCACATTTCTTCATATTACAAAGTAGTTTTTCTCTTAGAACTTCCAAGACTTGCTGCAAATGAGTTAGATGTTCTTCCCATGTGGCACTAAAAATCAATATATCATCTAGATATACAATGACACATGAATCTATGAAATCTTGCATACATCATTCATCAATCTCATAAATGTAGTGGGTGCATTGCATAACCCAAAAGGAAGTACTAACCATTCATACAAACCCTATTTTGTCTTGAAGGCAGTCTTCCATATATCCTCCTCCTTCATTCTGACTTGGTGATAACCTACTTGAGATCCAACTTCGTGAAAAATTTGGCATGCTGAAGTTGGTCCAAGAGATCATCTATGCGGGGAAGTGGATATCTGTTCTTTATGGTGATCTTGTTCAAAGCACGATAGTCGATGCACATTCTCCAAGAACCATCCTTCTTTGGCACCATCACAATAGGTGAACCACATGGTGAGGTGCTCGATGTATCACCCCTTGGTCTAGTAGTTCCTGGAGTTATTTCTTTACTTTAGTACTCTCGAGCAAGGATTGCCTATACAACCCAATGTTTGGTAGAGGGGATTCTGGAAATAGTTGAATCTCATGCTCTACTTCCCATTTTGGTGGTAACCCACTAGGAGCCTGAAATACTTCCTGAAAAGACTAAATAATACTATCCAAATCATGCTTTCCCTGGTTAGAAATCTCTAAATTCTACCCCATCTTGTTTATCCTTCAATAAAAGTAAACAAAACTGATTATGATTTGCCTGAATAAGTCATTTTGCTTGGTTAGCACTTACCATAGTAACCCGTGTCTTACGCTGGTGTGCCCGGATGTTGTATCTGATCCCATCCTTGACTCATCTGTATCGGTTTTCCTTCCTCATAAATATAACATCCCTAACATACAAGTAAGGACTCCCAAATACAACATCAAAAGCATCAAGTGGAATAACGTCATCTTCAAAAACATCAATATATTGGGAATTTATCCCAAACTTGACCTTACATCTTCTTGTTACCTGAATTTCAACACCCTTCTTCACCCAACCCAAAGGATAAGGGTGTGGATGCTCATAAGTCTCAAGACCAAGATTCTTTACAATTGCTTTAGAAATCAAGTTAGATTGAGAACCGGTATCAACCAAAGCATTTACCTTAGTTCTCTTGATTTGGATTTTGATCTAGAATAGTCTACTCATCTCCTCTTCATGGCTTTCTATGTTGGTGGCCATGCATCCAAGCCTCTCGTCTACATCAGAGTCATCTTGATTTCCACCTCCCCTTCTGTTTTCACAATTGTCATGGACTTCTTTGAGTCCTTGGTTTGGTTCTTCGGATGTAACTCCGGATGCAACTTCCAACATGTAGCATCAATATGACCATTGATATCACAGTTCTTGCAAAAATTCTTGAGATCTTTACAAGTATTCAAAGTAGTGGTAGCTTGTTTACCTTTCCTTTTCCACTTACCCTTGTTACTTGTTTGCCCAAACTCTTTCTTCTGTTGATTTGTTGACTGCTTTACCCTTGGCTCTGCTTCTCCTTGCTTCTTTTCATCATCTATGTAGTACACCTATATGCATGCTTTGTTGAGATCTTTGGGTTTTGTGGAGATGACTTTTCTTCGAAGGTGAGTGTGAAGTCCTCCCAAGTACTTGGTCAGAATATCCTCATCCTCCAAGTCCATGTTAAGCAACATGGCTTGCCTCCAAACTCCATAGTATAGTCCTGCACACTTTGACCACTGCCTTGTCTAAAATACTACCATTTAATCATTTGGTCAATCTTATGGCCAATAGGATAGAAGTTAGCTCTAAGTAGTTCTTTAAATTCTTGCCAAGATTTCACAATAGGACACTTTTTCTTTTCACAAGTGGCTAGATGGGTTTCCCACCAAACCAGAGCATGTCCCTCCATCTTGAGACGTGCAAAGGTGATCCTCTGTGCCTCAGTGACATTATGGATGCTAAAGTAGACTTCTAACTATTTTAACCATTTATCAAGCAACTCTGCATCTACTTGTCCTTCAAAGATTTTAATCTCAACTTTCATTTCAACTTTAAAAGGAGTATGATCAGATTTTACCTTTTCTCTTGTGTTAGAAGTCTCTTCTTCATGTTCTTCCCCATAACTTTCCTCATGGTGGCTCCTTCCTATGCCAAACTTTTTAGCTAAGCCCCAACCACTTGATTCTATGGAGTCTTGTTTGACAGAAGTTGTCTTCTATAAATCAGCAAGCTCTTCTTGCCTTCTAAACATCCTATCCATCATGGTCTCCAACATCTCAATTCTACGGACCAAGTTCTCTTCCTCCATTTGTCCCCGAATTCTCTGTTTCCACTTCTTTGTAGAAATTTTTGGATCGCAAGGTAAAGCCTCTTCACCTTTAGATCTCGTCACTATCATACAAATCCAAGAACAATACCATAGTCCTGGATAATTGTTAGCTCTGATACCAAAATGATCTGTAAACTCTTCAACTTTGGAATTATCCACAGAATCACAATTAATCGTTGTTGTTCTACTTTCTATTAGAAAATAATAGAGATAGCTAGTGAATGAATTATACTTGTGCTTAGAATCAAAAATTTGCAGAAAGGGAAAGAATATAGACTCATACACCAACAATTTTATCCTGGAAAACCTCCGAGGAGGAAAAACTGGTCGGGAAGGGCAATTGCTCTTTCTTCCCACTTTTATTGCGATTACTTGCTTGCTTTGACTCAATTACTCCTTGCTTCTACAAATCACAATTCCAACACTAAGAGCTTCTTACTCACTTACTTCATGCTTTGATGCCTTTGTTCTCTTCCATAACATGCATTTATAGTCTTTCTCATGTTCTCCCATGTGCACTGGAGAATGGGAAAAGTCATGCAGAAGAAGAGACATGGACACCCTTTGGAATTCTAGGACTGTTCACGTCATATTTTATTTTCTATCCGCAAGAGCCAAGACCACTGCCCAATGCAGACCGGTGGTCCCAGG
Organism: Taxus wallichiana var. yunnanensis; assembly: GCA_018340775.1. Lineage (NCBI taxonomy): Eukaryota > Viridiplantae > Streptophyta > Pinopsida > Cupressales > Taxaceae > Taxus > Taxus wallichiana. Next base: position 430,926,542 of record CM031242.1, on the reverse strand, counting down.
ACCACCGCCTTGGTGGGGTGGCAGTTCTGTAACCACCGCCATGCACAAGGCGGCGGTCCTATCACTAAACAGACATAACCTCCATGTATATTTTTTTCCTTCTTCATGTTGGCTGATTTGATAAAGTAGAGTCATTTTGGATCCCTATGGATCAATCGCTGCCCCTCTTGAGAAAGGGAAGCTACTTCTCCCTGCTAGTTGCAAGATTTGTTTGAGTTCCCTTTCTCTCTCGGTTAGTGTAGGAGTAGGAGTAGATTTTGTTTTCAGTAGAAGAATTTCTTTTGCACACTCTACATGTTCCACTTGGAGCATGTATGATTTTTAGTTTTGTACATAGTGTGTGTTGTGGTGTTTTTGTTGCTTATGCACAAGTATATTGGAAATGGCATTTGGTGAGACTAGCTCTACTTCCCACAGTTCCCAAGAGGCTCAAGGATCATATTTTCAAAGTTTAGATCAGATTTTTGTTTACCAGGAAGACTCCATGCCCAATGGATGCTTCAAGGCCACTGATATTTTCACCTAATAGGTAGGTAATCCCCATGAGACGCCAAATTGTTGACCAAAATAAGCTCACACTTATTTTGGGTCAACTAACACCATTTTCCCCCTTTTGTGCTTCAAATATGAATTTTTATATATTTTAAGCACTTAAGGCCCCCTAAAAGCATCTCCATTAGATAGGAATTTTTCCCCTTTCCAGAGATATAAAGAAGTCCTTCTAACTCTTCATATTTCTCGAGTTACGGGCCGACAGGCCTTGGAAGGATTTTTGCCAAAACTGGGCCGATGGGCCTAGGGAAGATTTTTTGCCAATGGAAATTATGGACCGGTGGGGTGGCGGAGACATTTTGACATTTTTGCACTTTTCACAAAAAGGCACAAGTATAATTGCGGGCCTATGGGACTGAGAAGGATTTCTTATGAAAAGTGGAAAAAGTGGGCCAACAAGCCTAGAGATGTCTTTTGCCCAAACATGGAAAATGTGGGCTGCGGGCCCGGGGATGACTCAAGTGTAAAAGTGGGTCTAGCAGGGCTGCAGAGGAAATTTTTCCCAAGTGTAAATGTGGGCCAACGGGTATGTGGGGAACTTTGGAAATTTTACACTTTTTGAAAAATGGTGCAGTTTTCAAGTGCGGGCCCGTGAGTCCCATAGGGTCTCATCAGTTGTTGAAAAGTCACAAACCCTCAGAAGAAGCCATGTGTCAACTCAGCGTAATTTCAAAAAGAAAATCTGGAGCGGGTTCCCAAATGAGCGCGAGGCTTCCACGTGTCCCAGGTCCGAAAAGGGGATAGAGATGACCGTTTAAAACGACTAAGTATAAAGGTGTCGATAGAAGCCTCCAAGTGTCTCATCGGCACAACACCAAGGCTGGGTCCAAAGAGCGAGTTTCCAAACATGCGCAGACTCTCCACGTGTTTTGGGTCCAACAAAAGTCAAATGGATCAAGGCTCGAATCGCTAAGTATAGAGAGCCAGTAGAGGCGCCACATGTCACATCAACGTAAATTCAAAGGCGTGACCCAAAGCGGAGACTCAAACAAGCGCTGGCCTTCCATGTGTCCCATGCCTGAAAAGGGAGCAGGTCAATCGGCTAAGTACAAAAGGTAAGCGGAAGCCTCCACGTGCCTCATCGGCGTAATTTTAAAAAGAAAATCTAGAGGCATCCCCCAAACGAGCGCAAGCTCACCACGTGTCCAGAGCTCGAAAAGGTAGAATCGATCCATTGAAAAGTCTAAACAAGGTAGAGCTAGTGGAAGGAGCCATGTGTCAGCACATCACAACTTTAAAAGTAAAATTCAGAGTAGGTTCCTAAATGTGTGTTGAGCCTCCACGTGTCTAGGGTCAGACATATGGCCTCGCCAAACAAAAGGGACTTAGCCAAAACATAAAGAAACTAAACAAAGTTGTGAAGGAGCCACGTGTCTCATCCACGCAACTTCAAAGGAAAAATATGGGGGCATTTTCCAAACAAGCACAAAGCCTCCACGTGTCTCGGTTTAGACACAGTGTCTCCCAACAAGAGGGAATTAGAAAGAATACAGAGGAAACCGAGGAGCCCACGGAAGTCGCCACATGTCAGTTCGGTGCAATCTCAAAAGTGAAAGGAAGGGGCTGAATCTTCAAGATGTGTGAGGCTTCCACGTGGTTCTTATATGGACAAACTCTTTTAAATATTGAGAGCTCACGTTAAACACCTGACCCTGATCTTCAGATGGCCATATCTTTTGACTGGAAGCTCAAATTTGAGAAAGAGAAGACTTTTTGGAAAGGTCTCACACCCTCTATGCCATGGAAGCATAAAATATTATTTTCAACAAGATTTGATGGGTGAAAATTAGGAAAATGTCTTTCATGCCATTAATGGAGGATCTGATTGCTTTAACTACCAGATCAGATTTGATTTTATCTACCCATTTTCCTTCTTCAACACGCCAAATAGACATAGGGAACCAAAATTGATAGATTGTAGGTGGATTTGTAGGGCATTGATGGATGGTGGTTGAGCTTTAAGAGCAGAATCGAGGTTCTCTTCTTTCCCTCTGGGTTTCATCATCTATATATTGTAAACACTTCTCATTTAAGAAGGGAGAGACATTCGGGTGTGGGGAAACTCTGTAAAATTTTTCCCAACTCCATTTTGAGTTGTAATCCTTCTCCTATGCCTAAAAGTGGATTTTCTACTTTTGAGCATCCATGTAATGGTCTGTGCACCTCATAGAGCAATAAAATCATGTTTTCGTGGTGTTCTTCAACCCTTTCTCATGTTTTGTTGTTTCTTTGTGCCTCTCCATTTCATGTTTGTTTCCTGTGCATGTATTTCACGTTTGCAGGTGTAAGATGTCATGCTTCGTGGAGTTTTGATGGTGGATTTGGATCTAGGTCTATGTCACTTCTGTCTGACCTCCCTCATCTCCTTTTTCCCTGTTTCATCCTCCCTCAGCAGAGTATCTCACCACTTCCTTTTTGGTGTATCACCACTTAGTGTAGGCTCTCTTTCACTCTCTCTCTCTCTCATGTCTCCTTGGAATGGTTAGATTAGGATAGATTAGGTTCTACCTGCACTGGAGTAGCTTGTGGTAGGTAGATTAGGAAGCAGGAACCAACCTTCTCTGGAGGTCCATCTCAAGGTTTTCAAGTCCCACAGCTTGAGAGATGGTCCAATGTTGTGAAATCACACCGAATGCCCCACTCAGATACCAGGCCATTCGGGGGTGATGTGATTCTACACTAACATGTACCAAGGACACGCAGAAATGGGGGGCCTATTTTTGACAAAGTACACACACTCATCGGGAATTCTAAATCTACTAGATCACCTCCATCCAATGGGTTATCAACCAACCAGTTCGTAATGATTTGTTCTTTGACAATTTATGATTTACAAATGTTAATTCAAACTTGCCCATCATAGTTATGAAATGCCCAACTTTCTTAGATAAGGATCCTTGCATGAGAAACGTCCGTAGGTGATCTGATCTAACAATAACCCTCGTTTCTTGATTCAACATATAATGTGTTAAATGCTTTGTTGTGAAGACTATAGTAAGACATTCTTTCTCTGCCTATGTGTAACGTGTCTCATAATCAAATAATGTTTAACTAATGAAATAGATTGCACATTCTCACTTATCATCATCCTCTTGAGCCAACATGCAGGCCAATGGGACATCAATAGCTCACGAATATAGGATCAAGGGGTGATCTGACCTAGGCAACATGAGTTTGGGAGGAGATAATAAGAATCATTTAACTGATTTGAATGTCATGTTGCATTCTTTCATCTAATCAATGCAGCAATCATTTTTTAACAAATTGTTGATTGATGAATAACAAAGGTAAAATCGAGGATGAACCTTCAGATTTCACGAGTTTCCCAAGAAAATATCTGATGCTAGACTCATCTGATGGTGGAATCATTTCCAGCATAGCCTAGATTTTGGATGGGTTAACATCAATCCCTCGTGAAGATATGATGTATCCTAAAATCTTACCTCCCGTTACACCGAATACACATTTTTTTGGATTCAATGTGACGTTGTATTCGATTAAGCGAGAAAGGATGACACGAAGGACCTCTGGGTGATCACAACGCTTTCTAGCCTTGGCCAGAAGGTCATCTACATAGGATTCCATAATCTTATGGATAAGGTCATGGAATATATACGTCATTCCTCATTGGTATGTGGCACCAACGTTCTTAAGTCCGAATGACATGACAACATAACTGTAGGTTCCCCAAGGAAAATGAATATAATATTGGCCTGATCCTCCTCAGATATTCTGATTTGATTTTACCCATAAAACCTATCCATGAGTGACAACAATTCAAACCCAGTTGTTACGTCAACAATAACATCGATGGACGGTAATAAGAAATCATATTTGGGGCAAGCCTTGTTGATGTCCTGAAATTATATGCAAATGTGGATCTTTCCATTCTTCTTGAGAACATGGATGATATTAGATACCCATTGTGAGTAGTCAATTGGCTTGATGAAGCTTACCTGCAAAAGTTTCATCACTTCTTCTTTCACCATGAGGGCCAAATTTGGCTTCATGGGCTTTGACTTCTGCTTAATTGGTTTGGCATTTGACTTGGTGATGAGGTTGTGAATTGTGATGTGTGATGGAATCCCCGTCATTTTCTTATAGCTAAATGTGAAGGATTTTTGGTGTTCCTCGAGGATTCGGGTATGTATTTCCACCTCCTCTAGAGTTAGGGAGGATCCCAGTTTCAAGATTTTTGGTTCCTCCTCTGTCCCAATATTTATATCGATCGTTCCATCAATTAAGGAGGAATTTCCTTCCTCAAAGTCTGGCAGGGCTGTAGGAAACTCTAAATACCCTTCCTCTTCTACCTCATATATTTCAAGATCCTTTCCAGGAGGATTCGATCATGGGATTTCCAAAATAGGAAGATGAATGCGGATTAAGGAAATATCTATCTCGTGATAGGTAAGATGAATTTATGCAAAAGCGTTTAGATATCATAGAGCTTCTTTATCACTATCAACGTGGTCTGAGACAACATGCTCATTCTCATCTTCTATGTATGTCAACATTGGGGTAACCGGTGCTTTATGAACCAAGGGTTCAACACGAACTAAGATCATGAAGTTCGTGTCTTCCAACTCACTACTTGGGGTGAAACGGGAGGTAGAAGTTGTTATAGAGTCTGCGAGAAGGTTTTTCTCACATGAAACTACTTCAATTGATATGAAGTCAAACCCCTTTGTTAGGCTTAACACTGCTATTTTATAGAGTTGTAGATGCTCAGCTCTAGTCTCATACACTTCGGATATTTGATTTGTGACCATTTGTGAATCACCCAACACCCTAATATTAAGAATTCCCATTCTCTTGGCCACAATGAGACCAAGTAGGAGAGCCTCATATTCAGCCCCATTATTTGTACATTTGAAGTTTAATTTGAAGGCAAAGGTAGAATCCTTCCTTCAAGAGAAGTAAGGATCATACCTACTCTGGCGCTAAAATGACACTTGGCTCCATCAAAATGGAGAGTCCATTAACTACTCAGAAAAATGGACATCAGATCATCCTTTGTATCTTCTCCCTTTACCTCGGTCACTTCGACCATACAAACCTCATATGCTATAAGAGAACTAAGTCCCATGGGTATGTCCCATACCCATAAAATCAAATAGGATTAGAATAGGAAAATCCTTCTCCAATAGCTCAACAATTATTGTTGTTGTTCCTAACGACACTATTTCTACGATGACGGTTTCATCCTTGACACCCGAAATTCCCTCGATCAACCCCGTGACTTCTAAATCTGTTGTAGGGACTAGCTTTTCTTCTGGCACTGAGCTTGTAGGTTTGTTTAACTGATTTGTAGGAAGCTCAAACTCAGAGTGGACCCCTAGCCTATTCTTTAAGTTAGCCAAATGTATGTCAAAGGGTTTTGGATCACCCTGTGCCACAAAGACCTTTCCTAAATGCAGGAACTTGACCTCCTAAAACAAGGTGGAGGGAATTGCCTTCATGCGATGGATCCAAGGATGACCAAGGCTCATATTATAGTTGGTTTCCCTATCTATAATATAAAACTCAGTTAGCACCATCTTAGGCCCAAGGGTGATTGGTAATATTATAGTTCCGATCACGTTGCCTTGAGGCTATCATAGCCTCTTAGCGTGTTTCGTGTCGAGGAGAAATTTCTCTCCCTGTAACCTAAATTTGGAAGAAAAGAGAAGGGGATTATGTTAACTGTTGCCCCATCATCATCATCGCACACTTTACATAATTGTTGTAAATCCAAACTTGCAAGAACAAATCCGGGTCACCTCTAAGAGTTATTTCAGCATCCGTGGCCATCTTGTTGATGTCAAATACAAATCCAACATCTCTTTTGGGCTGCCCTGGAGGACAAACATTGAAGTCTATGTGATTTATTTGTGCTTTTGATGGAGGGTTGACATTAATCAAATGGCCAAGACCTAGTGCTTCTAGCAGAGCAGCTATGTGAGTAGGGGAATTCATTAGTATCCAAGAAGGAAATGTGAGAAAAGGTCTTGGTTAAATCACTGATTAGGTCATAAGCTCCTACTGTATTGCTTAGCATACCATCAATATCATTTGATATAAACATATAGATCGGGATTGGTTATAAATAATAATCCTTGGTTCTTGTGGCAATGTTAATATGAGGTTCAACGTCTAACTCTACCAACCCCACAATCTTTGTTTGTTCGCGGTCTTCCAGAGGAGGTGCCACTTGTGGATTTGACAAAGTTGAGGATTTAAGATAATTGGTCCCTATCATAATACCTTTGTTTGAACCATTGGGATCTATTCTACCATCCTTTGGATGCCTGGGGAGAGTATTGTTAAAGATTCCAAGTGGTGTATTTTGTGGGCATACAGGTCCCATGTAGGTGTTTTGAGTTGGCGTGGTTGGGTTTTCCAAAAACATATCAACAAATAGTTAACGTTGATCCTCTAGAAAGCACTGTAAAAACGTGTTGCAATCGATGCATGTCCTTGCATCATGCCCGCGAACCCTATGGAAACTACAACATAGATCAGGATCATAATCTTGAGGTTTTTGGTTTGTACCTTGTTGAGGTCCGAAACTATGATTATTGTTTGGCTATTAATTGTTATAGTTAAAATTTTTGAGCCCTTCCCTTAGTTTCGAAATTGGTTTGATACCCATGGGTATTGATCGGGACTGGGGTCTATGTTTATCTTTATTGCTATGAGGTTGTTGTTGTTGTTGAGGATGATTAAAATCCACAACGTTTACCGAGGGTGAGAAGTTATTGTTTCTCTGATTATTGTCATTGTTATTGTTGTTGTTGTTTGTAGTACTTGTATTGGGAGAATTAAAAATGTTAGGTTTCTTGGGTTGGTTAGTCATACCGTTGGTCATAACTCCATGATTCTCATTAAGGATCTTTGGTCCTTGATTATTGCTTGTGTTGTTAGAGTAACTAGGATTATTTTGGTTGGGAGTTACTAACTTTCCATTTGCTCCATAAGTCGTATGACCACTTTATCTATGGCTGCTTGGTCAATTCGAGAGAGCACCCTCTAGCACTTCCTCATAGATCCTTAGTGGGAACTTTTGAACTTCTTCCTTTGTCTCTCTATTGAGGGAGTGGAGGAAAAAATCACAAAGCTCCATCTGATCCATGTTTGGAGCACTTGCAGAGGAGTAAAGAACCTGTCGCCACCTTTGAATGAAGTGGGTTATGGACTTGTTATGCTCTTGTTTGGTATCCTTAAAAGTTTGTTCATATCAAAATCCTTAATGAAACTCTGACACAAGTTGTTTGAAAGAGTGTATTGAATCCTTTGGTATCTTATAGTACCCATCGAGATTGATGCCTTTTAGCATCTTAGGGAAAATATTTGCAAAAATCGCATCCCATGGGGGCAACTCTCGAATGGCCGTTGCGTAAGCTTTGATATGAGCGTTAGGATCGCCCTCCCCTTTAAACTTTGGAAGATCGGAAAGGGTCTTGGGAGCATGACTTGTCCGGATGGAAAAGTCTAGAGGCTCCTTTAGATAATTTTCCATTGCAATAATTCCTTCCTAAAATGAAGGTGCATGGTTCATTTATTATAAAGTTTTAAATCATTAAGAACCTTCCATCATGTGCCATTAATGGATATGTCATTATTAAAATATTTAAATAAAAATATTAATTTAATAAAATTATGGTGGGCCCCCCTTAGGATTGGTTTGCATTGAATGGGGGTTCATGAGAAATGGTCAAAAACGACCAACTCGGTGGTTGGATTGCCAAGCCAACTCACCGAATTGGTATCGAGGTCCTCCAGCCTTCACCACAACTGAGCTCTCAAAATCAGCTCTCCACCGAGCTCTTCCTATTCTTATTGAGCTCCATTTCCACTGAGCTTTGTGCCGAGTTCGAGATTTCCCTGACTCAACCCATCGATCCATATCTGCTAAGCTCCACACACAAATGATAGAACTCAACACCCTTCCACGAGCTTTGATTTCAACTTTACCACCGAGTGATTTGGGTTTAACTCTGCTCATCTCGAGTCCCTTCATATTTCTCATCATCTCGCCACTCCTGTGTCAACTCAAAAATTGCAAGAATGGCCTAGCCAATAGCTCACCATTTATTGACATAGTTCAGCCTCTCAAATTCTTCTCATGAGCCCACCCTGATACTACGTATCACTCTATTCACTGTTAAGTTTGTGATTGCCCTGACTCAACCCGACAATTCATCTTGATTGCTCCTAGGTACTCCTAATATGGAGCGAGTTCTCCTTCACGAGCCCAACCCAGTTTTCAAATGACAACCTATGAGCTCATTTCCCAAACTTCTAGCACGAGCGGGCTTCATCCTCCTTGAGTAATTTGACCATTGTTGGGCTCCTCTGAAACAAGCCATACCTTAGCATTCTCATCCATGAATCCTTCATGCATAACCTGTAATGTATTTCCCAAGCCCGAGTTCACCTCAATATTTCATCTCGCCATTCCTGCGTTCTTTTACCGAACTCGTCTCCACCTCTACTGTTTTAGCTTGGCTTCAACTCAGTTTACTGAGTCGAGCTCTTTCATGCGTCATCAATCTTGCAACATGACTTCTCTACATGAGCTCTCCTCCACGAGCTCTATCTCATCCTTCAAGTTAAGCTACTCCTTACGCATTAGCAGACTCTTGAGCATATTGCGACCACCGAGATCCACATTTCCTTATGACTCAGCCAACTCATGTTCAACTTGGCCTTAGCTCAGCCCACAATTCCTTAGTGATCGACTCTTCCAATTGAGCTCAACCTCCACATCACTCGAGCTTGGCATTAATATTAATTCACCCAATCTTTGAACTCCCTCTTCTCTCGATCTCTGTGCATTATACGATCATCCTCGAAATCATCGTGCGTCACCACCGAAAGCGATTCCTTCGCGAGCTCTACACACAAATCACCATCGAACAACTTGTCTCGAGATTATCCGCGTCACACACGATCACCATGCATCGATTAATGCCGAATTGGACCCCAACTCGAGCCTTTCGCATGGCACTCCACACTAACTTGCCTCCACTATGGAATCATCTTCATAGGCTCACCTTGTACTCAAACACCTCTGCATAGTCGAGATCTTACCCACTTGATGATGTAACTTCATGCACGTAGAGCCGTATCATGACTAAGTCACTAGCTTGCTTCGAGAATAGCTCTACCTTTCATGCTAATAACTCGACGACTAACTCACCATCTCTTCGTAGTCTCCCTAATGACTCACCTAATGAATCGACAACCAACTTAGAATTTTTCTACGCGAAGCCTTATCATGGCTTGCCATTATAAAGTTTCCACCATGGCCGCAAACCTCCAAATTTCTCGAGCGCGAAGATTATTACGATGGTTTTCCATGGCATTATCTCCACCATGGCCGCAAGCTCCTTGAAATTCCTGAGGTTGACACTCTTCAAATTTTTACCATGTGTGTTGGCAAGATTCCTCGGTGGGCCCGAGCTCTTTTCCACATCGGAGCTCTTTTGGTGACACTTTCATTCACTCTGCTCCATCCTCGATACAAGGATGGCCATAAAGGCAAAGACGGAGACGCGTTCACACCTATCAAGGACAATTTACTTTTCTTTTAGACATGACAACATAGAAGTCCAACCACAAAACACACTTACAGCTTAGGGCCAACCACAATGAAATATTCTTGAGGGTTATTTATTTTAATAAAACATCTTGCAATTCTTAGCTTACGTTTTCAAGGAGACTCAAGATATGATTCATACAATTCATCTTACCAAGCTAAGTTTATTCATTTTTCACTGAGTAATTAACTTTAAATCTTCTCTATTATGACATTTATTTGTTTAATTCAATTATTTAATAAAGGAGGTAATTTAATTCCACAAGGCTATCTATCCTCACTTATGCTACTAAAACTCGCTCATAACCTTATTACAATATGGATTCGCTTTCAACATACTCAAGAGAAAGATTACCAAGCACCTTGAAAAAAAAAAAAGGTTAGAGGAAGAAGGTCGAGTTGAATTCATCTTTATGACCTCATTAGTTATTAACCGGTTTTTATTGAAGCTTGAGGATTTATCGAAAATTATTAAATATTTTACTTAGGCTTTACTGGATGATTTTTACAAAAGAAAACAATTTACCTTTCAAATGGTTGAGAGACAGATTGCGTGGTTTCGAAACCGATTCCTCCTACTTATTAAATCGTATTATCTTATATCAACTAACAATTTGTTTCACCTTAGGATCATTCTAAGAATTCACCATAAAAAGGATAATGTTCGCTAGTGTAGCTAGGGATATCAAGTTATAAAATTTTTACTTCACAAAGGATGGTTTCATTTTGATCACTCATGGAATTATTTGATTTCAAGTAGATCACCTCTACATTTATTTGTTGAATATAAAATTATTATTTTTGTTTAGCTTCTTTAAGGGTTAACCGACCCATTTTACTTTACTTATAAAATATTGTCACTAAGTCTTAGAAAGATTTAACTTAACAATTTATTCTCAAGATCAAAGTTTTACAATACTCATATCAATGTAAGGATTGAATACCATTTCTCACAAAGATAAGTTACCAGTTTACCTACAGAAGGGCAAGACAACATCATCACGCAATTTCTGAACAACCCAAGGTAAGAGGTCTTCTAAACTCCTTTACAAGCACTATTACAAAATTTACCTCACATTGGACACTTTTACAAGGAACTTCATAAATTGCACTGATGAAACCTTTACAACTCTTTCCTTTAATCTACTCGCATAATCCATCTGCACAAATACTAGCTAGAATCAGTTCGCGAGAACTGAGCATGTTAAGGCTACACATTGCAACAGTAAGCTAACATTTAACAATATCAAGAAAGGAATGTTCTAATTCAAAAATGGATTAAAGCACAACCCACAACTCCAAAAATTATTCACATGAGAAAGAAATCTAAACCAACCAACAAGGAGAAAGTCAAAATACCAGTAAGAACAAAATCACATAAAACAAGGCAAGACCTTATGGGTTAGGAACAAGAAGGTCAAGAGTGTTGATATCTCCTTCATGTAATCCTATGGATTACGTGATTGGAATCCAAAACTCAATCCATCCAACTAAAGGGGTCCAAGAGAAGACAAAACATACTAATTATGATCGTAGGCGCGAAACAAAACGACGTTATCCAATTCTCCCAGGGGAGGCTTCATAGTAATATGGGTTCGACGCCCTTAAAAGAACACAACTATAGTTTCAGTTTTAACCAAGGAGTTTACCACTACCTCCTTATAGGATTTCTTAAACGTAGTACTAGTTAACAAAACAAATCCACTCTTCCAAAAGCATACAAATGAGACACAAAAGGGGCCATTATTCTACCAACAAACCTTATCCTAATCGTACTTCTCTACATAATATAAGGGAAGGCTAAACCCAAAAGTCGTTAATAATTTTTATATATTTCTGACAATGTCAATAAGTATTTTAAAATAAAAATAAAAATTGATTTCCTTAACAAAGCCACAAAATGGGACTTTTAGTAACCAAGTTTGAAGTATAAGATATTCAAGTTCGAAAATAAAGGGATTCAATACACGGTGGGTAATACACCAGCGATGCCCTGCACCTAAAAGACCTTACCACGAGTGCAAGCACAAAAATAAGAACCAACACACATATCCATCAGGAAGGTTACGCAGTGCAGTCAGGCCTAGAAGTTCTATGAGCTCCTTGCCAATGGTATAGAAGATGGAAATTTTACCCGATCCATGTGGGCTTATCAAGGAAATGTCTAGCAAATATCAAATAGATGAATATAATAGCCACCTATTATATTATCACTGTAATCAGCTGTCATCTAACAGGAAACGAGTTCACGAGTCCAATACCATGGATTCACCTACAACTTTTGTTTCAGTCCAGCTATTAATAGCTTGCTTGCGACCCTTAATAAAAATTGTAGAGATTTCATTCAATAAAACTTACAATGTTTCCCCCTTACTTTAATCAAACAAGAGTTTGAACCAGGAAGTAGGTATAGTAATTCTCTCAATACGTAGAGGCCAAAAATAGATGTCAGGTTATTCATCCTCTAGAACTGGGTACAAAAGTCAACCATGTACAGTTCTAAAACAAAACCCTAATGCCATTTTCTAATTAAACAAAAGTAAGGAATGCCCACAGGCTTAAACAAGTTTTAGAACACAATGTCACTATTAATGTACCTTTTAGCAAAACAGGAGAGCCCTAAACAGGAAATACGTATTTATTCAACCAAATAGAGATATGAAGGCTTAACCTTCCATATAGTAAGCCTTCAATTTTAAATACCATCACAGAATTCTTTTAAAAGAGAGTCATATAAGCAAACGAAACTCTATAATGTTTCCTTCCCTACGAACTAGACTGCATCACTCAATATTGCAGTAGCCCATTTAGACAAATATGAAATAGAGTAAGCTATAAGAGAGGAAAAGAACATTCCAAGCAAAACCAACGAAATTGGAACGAGATTTAAAGGAACAGCCAACACAATCAGGCAGCGATTTAAACAACCACGAAAACATTTTGTCTAGGCGCCATTCAAGAGGAAAGAATATTCTTTTCAAGATACTGAAAGAAGGTAGAAAACTATTACAAGGAGTATATTTAACATGCCTGATCAGAATTCTTCCAACCAACAAGCACGTCGACCAGGGCTCGGGCAACAACAACACAACCTGCGCAACTTCTCTTCCTCAGCCTGCTGAAGGTCCATACTCTGTTAACGGCCATGCTTGGCATAGGAAAGGGGTGGGCAGAAAAGTAATGGCTACACGCATTTCATTGGGAAGCTCCAAGCCCCTTTTCCTTTTGCCCACAAACCCAACTATATTCTCCACCAAATCCTCACGCAGCCAGCCAATAATTGGCGTGAGCAGGTCACCAAAAGAAAAACCAGGGCATACGTTTAATAAGCAAATTGTGCTTCATGAATATTCTGATATGAAACAGATCCACCTCTATGAGATTCTCTTCCATGAGTTACATCGTAAAACAAGTAAGGTCTCAATAGAGAATCTTTGTAATAAATTTCATCAGGTCTCCTGGTAACACTCTCACTGTCACTTGATCGATTTTGATAAAAATATCTTGAAGGAGAATCCCGAATTTGAGGATGCATTCGATACAGAACAGATAACAATATAGTTGGACAACCTGCTTGTTGGAAGCGCCCAAAAAGGCTTCTACTATCTGCAACATGCTGCTTTACTGGCTAATTACTTGTTGCAGGCCATTGTTGTGGATCCCCGACAAGAACACACCTCGCAGCACCCAATGAAAGTGGAGGTAACACGCCTGCTTCACTAGCTTGTAGCTTCTTCTAACCACCATATCAACCCATTACTGCGCCCATACGCATTGAATAAAAGAATCAAAATGAGATCATGGTGAAGAAAGTCAGGACTCCACCGACTCCCATCTCCCTCACGCAAGGTAGAAACATAATGGCCATTACAGTCTGCAGGTTGGTGGTTGGGAGGAGACTAATGCCATCTACTTGCAACAAGACATGTGAAAGGACCTGGTCGGCCAAGGTGGCAGTGGAGGGTAGGTGAAAGCAGTTTAAAATATTTAAAAACTGGGCAGTCCTCACCCCGACCTGGCGCCCCCATGAGCCCCTCCTTCAGCAAAGATACAGGATAACAAAAATCTCTACAACTAAGGTAAGCTCACAAAGCATACGAAAGAAGATATATTAATACAAATGTAAAAGGAGTTACAAGGTTACCTGAACAGTTCTCATAAGCTAAAAAGGTATACGAATTTTTGCATGATTACTATTCAACCCGAGAAAATTTAATCACGTACACACGAGCAAGCTAGAGGAAGTAAGAATCGAACTCTCCATTACTCACAAGGATTAAAAACAACATGCGAACAGGCCTAAGCGACCAAGCGCAGAAAACTAGAGGTTGGCATTCAAAAGCAAACACAAGGCAAGGAATGACCATGGCACCAAACGGGTAATCCCTTCCTCAGCGCGGAACGGGGTTCATTCTGCAAAGCGACCAACCAAACAATAAAATCGTTTAACGATAATTAATAATACAGTTGATAACAATCGACACTAAAAATAATGAGTTATCGTCGATCAATAATTAAAATAATAATATGGTTAATATTATTATTATTATTATTATTTAATTATTATTATTATTATTATTATTACCACTTAAAATAATTATTAATCATATTAACAAAGACGTATATACCAATTTGACAATAATGTAAAACAATAACACTATAAGATAGAGGCCAATCGATAATTAAATTAAAACAACATTGTTATCATTATATACTATAAATATAAATAATTTCTACTCACATCAATAATGGCCAAAGATCCAGCTTAACTATGCGACAACAAAATCCTCCTTTAACTAGGTTTGCGCACAGGACATTACACAGTCCACACACAGAGGTGTCAATAATGACTTGAGAACGCAAGAAGGAGAGGGAAGGTTCTAAAACATCACTGAGACAAGATCTAAGACAACGGAAATTCACACAGCCATTCGACACTCAACAAAAAGGGTCATTGCGACAAGAACTAGGGTACACGCCGAACGGGCATTACATGACTGTTTGGGTATTTTCACACCTGGTTTTGAAAATTGTGAATTTTCCTAGATTTTCTCAAACCATGGGGATCATGAAATGAAAAAAGGACCCATTTACATATGATCAATCAATTTTGGCCAATTTTTCCTTGTTCGCTTAAAGTGGGCCCCAAAGCCAATTCTCTTAATCTAAACATACTTTGAACCTCCACAATATTGGGAAAGAGAAATAATCACTCAAGATGACTCTGAAACTACTTGGAACACTATGAGCACTTCTTAAATAAAAATTTAGTTGAAATTTCATATAATTCTTCACAAATCCTCTTTTCCAGTTTTAGACAACAATTGGCCCTATTTTTCCAATTTTGTCTGATGGGAAAAAAATTGGATAACATTTTTGGTGGCCTCTCGAAGATGATTTCTTGCTAAGCATGATTCCAATAGCCTTAAATCATCCATTGAGCATGGAGTTAATATTTGTGATGGATCCTGGAATCCCCTTGAGCATTACTGATCTTGGACCTCCCTGGAATGCTAAGCATTATGTATATTGAATATGATGAATACTTGGCATTTATGGCATACTGTGGAATTTTGACTGAAGCAACATTATGAAAATGGGTGGTACAATTACAAAGGAGTGAGTCCACAACTTAGGGAAATGGGCTGCCAAATTTAGATGGCCCAATAGAGGTAGATGGTTATGCTTGGGCACCCTCAATATGTAACCCACGAAGAAAGTGTGGAATGCTACTAAAATCATGTGTGTCCTTTCTTCCTACCTCATTCACCAACTCCTTGCAATTTAAATTATAAAATCTCACCAACCAATAACCAAAAAACCATGGAGATTGTTTCAACTCAATGAAATTCTATTAACTAAATACAAAAATAGGTTCTTGGTTTAAAAACACCTGAAATGTGAAAAATAGGGAAAAGGAAATGGAGTTCTTCATTTCGATATATGTTTTACTCTCCTACTCTGTTGTTAAGACATGTGTTGGAAAAAACATTGTTGATCAACTTTTCTAATACACTCATGCATTTCTCCATATTGTAGGGCATGAAAAATACCAACCCCAACTACCTCATCATTAATGATACTCTTTCTTGCTTGCAACTTCTACTTTTGGGAAAAATGTTTTTTACTATAAAATATTTTAAGATGGGTGACTTGGGAATAGTAATAAGAGTAAAAAATGCAATATCGTCTCTAATTAATGTCTCAAATTACCCCCTCTTGCAGTAGTGTCGAAAACCTATGGCATCATGAATCCCATATTAATTATTTTGATTCAAACTTACTTGTAACTTACATCTCCTCACACCATTGACAAGATCACCATACTTTGCATTTTCTCTCAATTTGTCCATTTTTTCTTTTCATATGTGATTTATAAACATTACGTTAGTCAATTATCCAAATGATTATATCATAAAGGCTATACATGTATTCATGCATCGACATATAGTCTAACATATCTTCCAACTATCCTCGACCAAAAATCCATGCATTTAACATATTCCATGAAGTCAATTTTTTGGCTCATCAATAGATTATAACTTCAAATAAAAAAATGAATTTTAATCATCAAAATTAAATGATACCTATTTATAACCTTGGATGAGTTAGAGCACCAAAGTATGGCCCATTCGCACAAATGGTTTTTTACTCTTTTTCCAATGCCTTAAAAATTAATTACAATGATAGTTCTTTACAACCTAGAGTCTCAAGTGGTTGTGTTTGACATGTGTCGGGAAAAAGAAGGTCGATATTTTGAATCAATATTCATTGGAAGATATTAACATAAGGATTTTGGTGAGAGAAACCCTAATTGGTACCTTAATCACTAAAGAGAAACTATGATGGAAAATGTGCATGAAATCTATAGTAGAAGGAACCCTAAATGTAAATCTTTGGTATCTACCATATGTCAAGTTCAAAGTTAGAACAAATGTAAATTTCCCTATCTACATGAGGTGGAGAAGGAGACTCTATGTTACAAAACATTGACTCACCTCTCCACATAGTACACAAATGGGTGTCACTTGAAAATTGATTAATGCTTTCTTTATTTTAATTTAGTTGTATTGATCAAACACAACGAGTTCATTAATAAAAGATATCTTTATAATGGATTTCCTTGATGAATTGTCCACTTAATCCCCTTTCTCCTTGAAGTGGTTGGCAAAGTTGTGTCATCATTCATGTGCACATACTTGTAAGAAACAAGAGTTTCACATTTCTTCCCCATAAAATATTCTTTGTACCCTTACACTTCTCCTCCCTCAAACCCTTTCGTAATTGCCCCTCTTCTTCCGGTAAATTTTCCCTCCCTCAAGATTAACATCTTCAACACAACCCCTTCTATAGCTCCATTACACCATTCACATGTGATTGATAATTTATCCAACATTATAATATATTTCAAATGGTCAAAACATGACATAAGTAGGAAAGCTTCTTTATAAAAAAATAACACTTTTATTGTGTGTGTAACGCACCAAAATTACCAACACAAGAACAACACAGTGAAATACAGGATAACTTTTTTTTGACTTGCTTTGACTCAACACGACACAACATGTCATCACAAGGTTACAACCAACCCTTGGAACCATTTGTTATGGGGAAGACCACAAGGTCAGCACGGAAACGTTCACACTTATCAAGGACAATTTATTTTTTTCTTTTTGACGAGACAACATGGAAGTCCAACCACATGACACACTCACAGCTAGGGCAAGCCACAGTAAGAAATGGTTAGGGTTTATTTATTTTGGTAAGACACCCTTTAGCTCATGACTTAAGTTTTCAGAAGGAATCAATATATGGTTCGCACAAATTCATCTCACCAACTGAGTTAATTTCTTATACACTGAAGAGTAGTTCACTTAAAGTCTTCTCCTACTTGCTAAATCTTATTATCTTCCAGAAAATGACCATTGTTTTCCCTTAAGCTTGTTTAAGAGTTCATCCAAAAGGGGTAGTTCACTAGTAGCTAGGGATATCAATTTATATATAAAAATAAATAAAAATTTACTCCTCAAAGGATGGTTTCATTTTGATCACTCATGGAATTATTTGATTTCAAGTAGATCACCTCTACATTTATTTGTTGAATATAAAATTATCATATGTTTAGCTTCTTAAGGGTTAACTGACCCATTTTACTGTACTTATAAAATATTGTCGCTAAGTCTTAGAAAGATTTAACTTAACAATTTATTCTCAAGATCAAAGTTTTACAATACTCATATCAATGTAAAGATTGAATGCCATTTCTCACAAGGATAATTTCAAGCTTAACTACACATGAACAGGACACTTTATTTCACCATTACCAAACAATCCCAGGCATGAGGTCATATCAACTCTCTTTACAAGCAATGCTACACAATTTACAACACATTGGACATTTTTACAAGGAACTTCATAATGGTACAGATGAAACTTTTACACTCTTTTCTTCTAGTCTACTCGCATAATCCATCTGCACAAATATTAACTAGAGTCAGTTCGCTAGAACTGAGCATGTTAAGTCTATACATTGAAATAATAAGCTAACATTTAACAATTGACATGAAAGGAATGTTCTACTTCATGAAAGGATCAAAGCACAAACCAATAATCTACTTTTCACACGAGGTAAGGATCTACACCAGCCAACAATGAGGAAGTCAAACATTCCAAAGCAGTATATCACAAAACAAAGAAACAATCCAAGAACTCATGGGATAGGAACGAAAGGTCAATAGTATAGAGAATTTTGATCATGCAACCGTATGGATTACGTGACTTAAATCTAATATACAAACCATCCATCTTAAAAGGGAAAGAAAAACTTGAGAGTCAAAGACATACTAGTTACGATCAAGACGCGAAACAAAACATAGTTACCCAGTCCTTCCAGGAGGATGTTTCATAGCAATAAAGGGATACGTGACCCCGAAGGAAACATTCCATCGTTACAATCTAAACAAGAGGTCTACCGCCTCTTCCTTACAAGGTCTTTTAAAAGTAATAAACGTTAACAACTAGGATTCTCTCTAATTTCTTTGGTTTGCAACTAGGATTCTCTCTTCCTAGAACTTTCTATTGCTAAAGGTTGTATCCTGAATCCCATTGATCTACTTTCGGGCATTGAGGACAATAGTGAAATTTCCTTCTTTCCTTCCTAATGTCTAATACCAGAATAGATTATTGAAGAAACTACAAGCCGCAAGCCTTATTAGGAAACGAGTAATAAACAAAATAGCTCACAAGCAAGCTACACTCTAGGTAGGCAAGCATGACAACTTTTAAATGGAAAGCCTAAACAAACTTCATTCGTAATCTTCATAAATAGCATACATACTACTATCCAAGACAATATAGCACTTATGTGTAAAGTGTTGTACAATATCAATTCATTCCAGGAGGACTCTCACTTACGCAACAAATTACATTCAATAGAAAGGTAATTCAAGGAGTAGTGTTACAACTAATAAAACAAGAGCCACTCTAGATAAGGACCCAGATTTCTATATTTTTGATATTCCTTATCAATGATGATAAAACACCGCAAAAGAAATATACATGCATTTGTGTTTTATCCAGCGGTAAGTCTACATTCAGAAGATCTGAAAGGTGATAACTATCTTGTCAGCACAAGCAAGGGAACAAGCCAAAGAGGAAAGAAGCATTCGAGTGGGGCAGCAGTACTAATGAAGGCAACCCCCTAAGGAAGCAAAAGCAAGAAGTATCTACTATCGAGCAGAAATCAGACCCAAGCATTTATGAGCCTTTATTGATTTGATATCGCTTAGGGTAGCCATAACCAAGCATTTTGAAAGGTAACACATTTTTTTTTTAAGCTTCCATGTTTCATAAGAATGTCTCTTTCCATTTCAGATGATTTGATCCAAAAGAAACAAAGCAAGTACAACATTGTTCTCAGCCATATAATTACAACAAAGTAAAGATAACAACAATTTTCCCCTATGCAAACCAATCATGAAAGGAACAACGATTCAGGAGAAGGAACAGGAAAATAAAGAAACCAATGCAATCAAGGACAATCGATAGAATCAAACACAATATTCCATCTTAAAGCGTCATTTCAGGTAGTAGATCATTTATTTCATGAAGTTGAAAAAGGAAAGCAAAATATTTCAGGGGCTAGTCTTAACATGCATGGTTTAGAACGCCATCTCCATATGAAAAAGATTTGACTCAAAGCCGCTGCTTGCCCTTAACCCAAAGTGCTCTGCGAGCTCGTGCTAGCGCCACATTCACGCAGTGAAAAACAGCTACAACCAACCCCATGATTTGAAGCTCGGACACGAGACATACTGATTACACCATGCTCCTGGCTCGGGTAGGCATCTACCGTGATGATCAACAAACCTTTTCCTTCATCGATTTGGGGCGACATCAAAATCTCGGTGCAAATATTGCAGTTTGTAGCTTGTAAGGTGTGATAATTCCAACAAGACCCTTTATGCCTCTGCCAACATATTGACTTCGTAGAAGATGCTCATATAGTTGCAAGGCAAATTGTGCTTCATGAATATTCTGATGGAGAAATTAATTTTCGACATGATGGAAACCTTCTTTGGTGGCCGCACCCACCGATTTTCCTGATTTGCAAATCTTTTGTTTTCTTGTTTGACCTGCTTGCTTCCTCTCGGACCGCGTGAGATCTCCCGTGGATTGCCTGCATGTGGAGTGGTTGAGAAGGCATCGAAATCTTGTCTGTCAAGTTCCTTTTCTCACGTTTTCTCCTAGACGCATCCTTCTTCCTGCCCTGAACCACGAATGCTTGCTTGTGCTCCTTCAGATGTTGCGACAGATAAATTGCTACACCGTGTTCTGGACTGTGGATTCTCAAATCGTGCTGTACAGGTAGTTTCAGTGGAGCGTAGAACCAAAATTTTCTCCGAAGAGAGTGCCGTGAGGAAGTGTTGGCTTTATGCAGCAGCTACAGAGCAGAGAAGTAAACTTATCTCAGAAAATAAGTGGCCTCCAGAGAGAGTGAAGTGCGACAGCTGCAGGGCGATCCCAAGGCACCGCTGGTGTTGAGCCTGGTGTTCTGGTTGCACGCGACCAGTCGTGACCAGTTGTGCAAAATCTTGCAGCGGTAGTTGAAGAACGAGATAAAGGTTTGTTGAGCTGTCTTGCCTTTCATTGTGGAAAGTCGCTCTGTCCAGGTGATGAATTTAACATGGAAGAAGCTCGATCAAATCTTGAGGCTTGTTTTGCAAGTGCGGCTGAGATTACATTCACGACTGTTTCTGTTCTGGCCGGAGGTTATTCTAGTGCCTTACCATGGGTTGATATGGTGGTTTGATACGAAGATACAGAAAACAAATGGAGGCGTTAACTTGCTGTTCTTTCTTCGCAAGCTACTTCCGTGACATTATGCCTTTTACCTTTTCAGTTCTGCTGAAGGGTAAGGTAACAAAGCATATTTTCTCTCGACCTGCTACTAAATAAAATAGGAGATGTATGGCGTACATTTCTTCCTGGAAAGTTTGATGATATGTTGTTGTATGATTATCAAGTTGATGGACAATATTGTCCTGAAGAAGGCCACCGCTATGATCCTTCGTGCATTTTGGTGGATCCTTATGCTAGGGCAGTCATAAGCAGAGTAGAATATGGGGTTTTGGGTCTGAAGGAAACTGTTGGCCTCAAATGGCTGGTATGGTCCCTGTTCTTGATGACGAGAGGGTAAAGAATAGTGTGGGAGCCGAACAATGGAGCAGATCGGTTATGGAGCAGGACACGAATTGTCTCACTCTCGCCTACTTTGCCATTTCAGGCCTCGACATCCTCAATGCCTCGATCAAAGGAGACTGGTCCTCGTGGAGGAGGGGCGTGGAAACCAGCTAGTGTACCAGTGTGTGTTGAATGGTGCAGCGGTGTGCGAAATGCACATCTGTTGCTATGTTGTTTCATTAAGTGTCGAATGCACCCTCAAATTCGAGATTCTCCTACAAGATATTTTTATCAAAATCGATTAAGTGACAGTGTGGATCATTACTGGAGACCCGATGAAATTTATTACGAGAGATTCTCTGTTAAGACCTTCTTGCTTTGTTCGATGTAACTCATGGGAGAGAGTCCCATAAGCGCGCGGATCTGTTTTAGATCGAATATTTGTGAAGCACATGTTTGCTTTGGCTTTGTTTTTTTTTTGTAGCATGCGTTTTGTGTAGGTGAGATCACACCTTTAGGCATAGGAGATCTATGCAATATTGGAGAAAATGTCTTGGGAGATGAAGGTAGCAGGATATTTCTCAAATCCAGAGCTTGCATTGTGTTTGTTCATCCAAAACCGATTCGTGACAGTGAGGGTGTTACCAACAGACCTGATGGAATTTATTTATGAGATTCTCTATTGCTTCATTACTTGTTTTACGATGTAACTCATGGGAGAGAATCTCATAGGCGTGGATCTATACTATATCAGCCCAAGGAAAGAACCCATGATAGTTTGCTTGATCAAGAGAAATGGTAACTCAGTTAGCAGTGGGACTACTTCTAGCCTGTAGGAGCCTGAAGGATGTGCAGAGAACTAAGGACAATTGTTCCATCTTATTACTTCATTTCAGGGAGATCACTTTACTTAGAATTTTGCTAATGATATTGTTGTAAGGCATGGATCGGCTAGGACTCTAATCAAGGACCTCCATCAGCATTGTTGAGCACTCTACCTTTGAGACAACGGTCCTTCGCAGGTTTGGGGTTTGCTAGTTGATTGGTTTCCTGTAGGCAGGGTTCAACTTTGCAATCTTTTGAGGCCGATCTGCTTCATATCAGAATATTCATGAAGCACAATTTGCCTTGCAACTATATGAGCATCTTCTACGAGTCTATATGTTGGCAGGCATAAAGGGTGCTGTTGGAATTATCACACCTTACAAGCTACAGCTGCAATGTTTGCACCGAGATTTTGATGCTATCCCCAAATCTGATGAAGGAAAAGGTTGTGTATCATCACGGTAGATGCCTACCCGAGCCAGGAGCGTGGTGTAATCAATATGTTTCGTGTCCGAGCTTCAAATCATGGGGTTGGTTTGTAGCTGTTTTTCACCACGTGAATGTGGCGATAGCTCGAGCTCGCAAAGCACTTTGGGTTAAAGGCAAGCAACGACATTGAAACAATCATATGCATGGAGATGGCGTTTTAAACCAGGCATGTTAAATCTACTCCTTGTAATAGTTTTCTACCTCCTTTCAGTATCTTGAAATGAATTTTCTTTCCTCTTGAATGGCGCCTAGACTAGATGTTTTCGTGGTTGTTTATATCACTGCCTGATTGTGTGGTTGTTCCTTTAAATCTTATTCCAATTTCGCTGATTTTTCTTGGAATGTTCCTTCCTCTCTTATAGCTTACTCTATTTCATATTTGTCTAAATGGGTTACTGCAATATTGAGTGATGTAGTCTAGTTCGTAGGGAAGGAAACATTATTGAGTTTTGTTTGCTTATATGACTTTCTCTTAAAAAGAATTATGTGATGGTAATTATAATTGAAGGTTACTAAATAGAAGGTTAAGCCTACATACCTCTTTTGGTTGAATAAATACGCATTTCCTGTTTAGGGCTCTCTTGTTTTGCTAAAAGGTACATTAATAGTGACGTTGTGTCTGAAACTTGTTTAAGCCTATGGGCATTCCTTACTTTATGTTTGATTAGAAAATGGCATTTGGGGTTTGTTTTAGAACTGTACATGGTTGACTGTTGTACCTAGTCTAGATGAGGGATAACCTGGCATCTATTTTGGCCTCCACGTGTTGAGAGTATTACTATACCTAATTCTTGATGTAAACTCTTGTATGATTAAAGCAAGGGGAAACATTGTAAGTTTAACTGAATGAAATCTCTACAATTTTTATTAAGGGTCGCAAGCAAGCTATTACTAGCTAGACTGAAACAAAAGTTGTAGGTGAATCCATGGTATTGGACTCGTGAACTCGTTTCCTGTTAGATGACAGCTGATTTCAGTGATAATATCATAGGTGGTTGTTATATTTATCTGTTTGATATTTGCTAAGACTTTTCCTCGATAAGCCCACATGGATCGGGTAAAATTTTCCATCTTCTATACCTTTGGCAAGGAGTTCATAGAACTTCTAGGCCTGACTGCACTGCGTAACCTTCCTGATAGCTATGTGCGTTGGTTCTTGGTTTGTGCTTGTACTCGTGGTAAGGTCTTTTGAGTCTGGGGCATCGTTGGTGTTTTGCCCTCTGCGTATCGAATCCCTTTGTTTTCGAACTCGAATACCTTATACTTCAAACTTGGTTACTAAAAGGTCCCATTTTGTGGCCTTGTTAGGGAAATCAATTTTTATTTTAATGTTTATTGACATTGTCTGAATTATATAAAAATTATTAACGACTTTTGAGTTTAGTCTTCCCTTATATTATGTAGAGAAGTTGACGATTAGGATAGGGTTTGTTGGTAGAATAATGGCCCTTTCTGTCTCTTTAAATACGCTTTTGGAAAAGTGGATTTGTTTTGGTTAACTAGTACTACGTTTTAAGAAATCCGATAAGGAGGTAGTGGTAAACTCCTTGGTTAAAACCAAAACTATAGTTGTGTTCTTTTAAGGGCATCGAACCCATATTACTTTGAAGCCCCCTGGAAGAATTGGATAACGTCATTTTTGCTTCGCGCCTACGATCATAATTAGTACGCTTTGTCTTCTCTTGGACCCCTTTAGTTGGATGGAGTAAATTTTGGATTCCATCACGTAACCCATAGGATTACATGAAGGAGATATCAACACTCTTGACTTTCTTGTTTCCAACCCATAAGGTCTTGCCTTGATTTATGTAATTTTGTTCTTACTAGTATTTGGACTTTCTCCTTGTTGGATGATTTAGTTTTCTCTCTCATGAGATTAATATTGGAGTTGTGAGTTGTGTTTTAATCCATTTCTGAATTTAGAATATTCCTTTCTTGATATTGTTAATTGTTAGCTTATTATTGCATTGTGTAGCCTTAACATGCTCAGTTCTTGCGAACTGACTTTAGTTAATATTTGTGCGAGATGGATTATGCGAGTAGACTAGAAGAAAAGAGTGTGTAAAAGTTTCATCTGTACCATTATGAAGTTCCTTGTAAAAATGTCCAATGTGTTGTAAATTGTGTAACATTGCTTGTAAAGAGAGTTGATATGACCTCTTGCCTTGTATTGTTTGGTAATGGTGAAATAAAGTGTCTTGTTCTTGTGTAGTTAAGCTTGAAATTATCCTTGTGAGAAATGGCATTCAATCTTTACATTGATATGAGTATTGTAAAACTTTGATCTTGAGAATAAATTATTAAGTTAAATCTTTCTAAGACTTAGCGACAATATTTTATAAGTAAAGTAAAATGAGTCGGTTAACCCTTAAAGAAGCTAAACAAAAATAATAATTTTATATTCAACAAATAAATGTAAAGGTGATCTATTTGAAATCAAATAATTCCATGAGTGATCAAAATGAAAACATCCTTTGTGAAGTAAACATTTATAAATTGATACCCCTAGCTAAACTAGCGAACACTATCCCTTTGGGGTGAACTCTTAAACAAGCTTAAAGGAAAACAATGGTTAGTTTCTGGAAGATATTAAGATTTAGTAAGTAGGAGAAGACTTTAAGTGAACTACTCTTCAGTGTATAAGAAATTAACTCAGTTGGTGAGATGAATTTGTGCAAACCATATATTGATTTCCTTCTGAAAACTTAAGTCATGAGCTAAAGGGTGTCTTACCAAAATAAATAAACCCTAACCATTTCTTACTGTGGCTTGCCCTAGCCGTGAGTGTGTCATGTGGATTGGACTTTCATGTTGTCTTGTCAAAAGAAAAATAAATTGTCCTTGATAAGTGTGAACGCGTTTCCGTCTTTGACCTTGTGGTCTTCCCCGTAACAAATGATTCCAAGTGTTGATTGTAACCTTGTGACGACATGTTGTGTCGTGTTGAGTCAAAGCAAGTCAAAAAAAAAAAAAAAAAAAAGTTATCCTGTATTTCACTGTGTTGTTCTTGTGTTGGTAATTTTGGTGCGTTACACTTTGGTATCAGAGCGTAGGTTCATGCTCTCGAACCTATGGGCCGGATTGGTGTTGTATGGTGATGTTGCATGGTGGTGGTGGTGTTACATGATGATACTGCATGATGATGATGATGTTGCATGATGATGATTTATATTGGAAGAGTAATGTGCTTTAAGCGTGATGTGATTATTGTCGTAATTGTGATATTGTGAACGCACGTGATGTGTATGTCACTCAGTGCGTATTTGTCATCATGTTGATGTGTTGGGGATGAGAGTATTCTCTCTCCTTCTTGTGGATTCTAAGAAGAATTCACGTGTAAATTATTGTTTGTGATGTGTGAAAAGAATTCTAATGTGGATGACGTAGTGTTGGAGCATTGTGGCATATTGTGATATGTGGGTGTATCAATGTGTTGTATGACTAGTTGATGTTAAAAGAAATGAGTTGTATCATGATGTTTTTACCATGTTCTGAAGAAATGTGTGTACTACCTTGTTATGAAGTAATTATTGTTATGTTGTGATGTTATTATGTTCATCGTATATATGAGTTGTGTAATATGTAATGCCTCATGTCGTGAATTAGGGTCATACGGTGAGTGTATGAACCCTATCGTATTGTGATTGCACTTTGGGTGCAGAATGTAGTAAAGTGATGTATTGTGCCCTGTGAATGTATAATTGTGATCTACCCCGTATACCTACCATACGTGAGACGTTATGGTAGCTATGTGTGTACCACCATGGTGTTAGTGATGTAGTTACATGTTATGTTGTGAGCCTTACACTAACCGACCCTGAGGGAGATCGGTAGAAGTGTATGTTGAGAGTGAGGAATGGTGTACCATGGGTCAATAACTCGAGTCAAAACTCGGTTTAGTAGATTACATGTGACTCTTTCCTCTCTCCCTATGTGGTTGTATGTATGCAACCTAGTGTATCTATGACTATGTTTAGCCTTGTCGAAGGGTGGCGGGATTGATATATATATTTTACGAGCCGAGGCTCGATGTTCCGAAGTGCCAAGACTCGTTGAGTACCCCTTTGGTGGCTAGATAAGGCCACACGGTTATCGTAATGTGACATTATTATAAGTTGATTTTATTCGTAAATTGAGCTTTTACTTTATTTTTGCAGGACCAAAGCATCTTTTCTTGATTGCAATGCTTTACAATTTTGGGCATTTCTTTGGTTTGTGGCACTAACATGGGGATTTGATACTAACTTTGGCCATTTGGTCATTTATTTTAGCTTGATTTGGGGTCTTCTTTTAAATTTGGAATTTTTACCGCCTTGCCCTAGGCTTGTACTTTGCCACTTGGCACTTTGACTGGATTGTTGTGCTGGTTCTAATGTCGTGATGTGTGGAATAGGGTCATGGGATGCACCATGGATTGGTTGGACCTATGGACCCGCTTCGTTGTATGGGGGTACGCCCCAAGGGGTACATATGACTAGCGGGTTATGGAGAACTACGCGTCATTATGTCACTTGGGTTAGGAGTGTCCAAACTCTGTGTGTCTTTGACCATGGGGACAACCGGCCTCCTTGAGGGAGGCAAAAGAGTTTGAGGGAGGCATAAGAGTTTGAGGGAGGCATAAGAGATTTGAGGGAGGCATAAGAGTTTGAGGGAGGCATAAGAGACTTGAGGGAGGCATAAGAGTTTGAGGGAGGCATAAGAGACTTGAGGGAGGCATAAGAGCTTGAGGGAGGCATAAGAGTTTGAGGGAGGCTTATGATATTTGTCTGTATGGTTGATGTTTCAGGATATATGTTGAGTTATTGTGATGTTTGGTAGTGGTCTTTTGATGTATGTGTTACTCATGTCAGATGGTTATGTGTTGTGATGTTGTGGACATGTCATTGATTCCCTTGTGGACACTATGTACCTGTAACATGGTTTGTTGTTATGTGAGTCTTTCATTGATGCAAATTGAGGAAATGTCTGGTGGATTGTAGTACTCTTTTGTTTGAGTATTTGGTATGTCAGTCATTGATGTGTGACGTGTACTATGTGGACTGTGCCTAATCCATTCCGTATTTGAGTAACCTTTTGTGGTGTAATACAATCTTGAAGTATATACTTGTGTGCTTGTGAATCTGTGATGTCTTGTGAACCTGATAGGGTGTTGTGGTAGCAGTTCATGTTGGGCACCCACAATAAGGAATAAATCAAAACTCTTCCATGATGATATTTTATTTTAAAAGAAACTAAAACTTAATGTTAACGGAAAGAGACTAATAAGAAAGAACTGCCAATCTTCACAGAACATTGAAAGTTAAAAATTCTACCAAATGTTCCTAAGGCTACCCTGTGGTCGTGCTTTAATCAGTTAAATTTTAAACCATAAGGTGCAATGTCTCCTCTACCTGTTCTTGGTTGCGAACCATTTCCTTTCCTCTGTTTAATGTCGCATCGAGGACGATGCTTTCTTAAGGGGAGGAGAATGTAATGCCCCCTAGCCTACCTGGACTCGGTCAGCATCATCTCCTTGGCGTGGAGGATGGAGAAATTAATTTTCTGACATGATGGAAACCTTGCTGGTGGCCGCACCCACCGATTTTCCTGATTTGCAAATCTTTTGCTTTCTTGTTTGACCTGCTTGCTTCCTCTCGGACCGCGTGAGATCTCCCGTGGATTTGCCTGCATGTGGAGTGGTTGAGAAGGCATTGAAATCTGTCTGTCAAGTTCCTTTTTCTCACGTTTTCTCCTAGACGCATCCTTCTTCCTGCCCTGAACCACGAATGCTTGCTTGTGCTCCTTCAGATGTTGCGACAGATAAATTGCTACACCGTGTTCTGGACTGTGGATTCTCAAATCGTGTTGTACAGGTAGTTTCAGTGGAGCGTAGAACCAAAATTTTCTCCGAAGAGAGTGCCGTGAGGAAGTGTTGGCTTTATGCAGCGCTCTACGGAGCGAGAGAAGTAAACTTATCTCAGAAAATAAGTGGCCTCCAGAGAGAGTGAAGTGCGACACAGGGCGATCCCAAGGCACCGCTGGTGTTGAGCTTGTGTTCGGTTGCACGCGACCAGTCGTGACCAGTTGTGCAAAATCTTGCAGCGGTAGTTGAAGAACGAGATAAAGGTTTGTTGAGCTGTCTTGCCTTTCATTGTGGAAAGTCGCTCTGTCCAGGTGATGAATTTAACATGGAAGAAGCTCGATCAAATCTTGAGGCTTGTTTTGCAAGTGCGGCTGAGATTACATTCACGACTGTTTCTGTTCCGGAGGTTATTCTAGTGCCTTACCATGGGTTGATATGGTGGTTTGATACGAAGATACAGAAAACAAATGGAGGCGTTAACTTGCTGTTCTTTCTTCGCAAGCTACTTCCGTGACATTATGCCTTTTACCTTTTCTGTTCTGCTGAAGGGTAAGGTAACAAAGCATATTTTCTCTCGACCTGCTACTGAATAAAATAGGAGATGTATGGCGCACATTTCTTCCTGGAAAGTTTGATGATATGTTGTTGTATGATTATCAAGTTGATGGACAATATTGTCCTGAAGAAGGCCACCGCTATGATCCTTCGTGCATTTTGGTGGATCCTTATGCTAGGGCAGTCATAAGCAGAGTAGAATATGGGGTTTTGGGTCCTGAAGGAAACTGTTGGCCTCAAATGGCTGGTATGGTCCCTGTTCCTGATGACGAGAGGGTAAAGAATAGTGTGGGAGCCGAACAATGGAGCAGATCGGTTATGGAGCAGGACACGAATTGTCTCACTCTCGCCTACTTTGCCATTTCAGGCCTCGACATCCTCAATGCCTCGATCAGGTGGAGACTGGTCCCTCGTGGAGGAGGGGCGTGGAAACCAGCTAGTGTACCAGGTGTGTGTTGAATGGTGCAGCGGTGTGCGAAATGCACATCTGTTGCTATGTTGTTTCTGTTAAGTGTCGAATGCACCCTCAAATTCGAGATTCTCCTACAAGATATTTTTATCAAAATCGATTAAGTGACAGTGTGACTGTTACCAGGAGACCCGATGAAATTTATTACAGAGATTCTCTGTTAAGACCTTCTTGCTGTTCGATGTAACTCATGGGAGAGAGTCCCATAAGCGCGGATCTGTTTTAGATCAGAATATTTGTGAAGCATGTTTGCTTTGCTGTTTTTTTGGAGCATGCGTTTTGTGTAGGTGACAGATCACACCTTTAGGCACAGGAGATCTATGCAATATTGGAGAAAATGTCTTGGGAGATGAAGGTAGCAGGATATTTCTCAAATCCAGAGCTTGCATTGTGTTTGTTCATCCAAAACCGATTCGTGACAGTGAGGGTGTTACCAACAGACCTGATGGAATTTATTTATGAGATTCTCTATTGCTTCCTTACTTGTTTTACGATGTAACTCATGGGAGAGAATCTCATAGGCGTGGATCTGTACTATATCAGCCCAAGGAAAGAACCCATGATGGTTTGCTTGATCAAGAGAAATGGTAACTCAGTTAGCAGTGGGACTACTTCTAGCCTGTAGGAGCCTGAAGGATGTGCAGAGAACTAAGGACAATTGTTCCATCTTATTACTTCATTTCAGGGAGATCACTTTACTTAGAATTTTGCTAATGATAATGTTGTAAGGCATGGATCGGCTAGGACTCAAATCAAGGACCTCCATCAGCATTGCTGAGCACTCTACCTTTGAGACAACGGTCCTTCGCAGGTTTGGGGTTTGCTAGTTGATTGGTTTCCTGTAGGCAGGGTTCAACTTTGCAATCTTTTGAGGCCGATCTGTTCCATATCAGAATATTCATGAAGCACAATTTGCCTTGCAACTATATGAGCATCTTCTACGAGTCTATATGTTGGCAGGCATAAAGGGTGCTGTTGGAATTATCACACCTTACAAGCTACAGCTGCAATGTTTGCACCGAGATTTTGATGCTTTGTCCCCAAATCTGATGAAGGAAAAGGTTGTGTATCATCACGGTAGATGCCTACCCGAGCCAGGAGCGTGGTGTAATCAATATGTCTCGTGTCCGAGCTTCAAATCATGGGGTTGGTTTGTAGCTGTTTTTCACTGCGTGAATGTGGCGCTAGCTCGAGCTCGCAAAGCACTTTGGGTTAAAGGCAAGCAACGGCATTGAAACAATCATATGCATGGAGATGGCGTTTTAAACCAGGCATGTTAAATCTACTCCTTGTAATAGTTTTCTACCTCCTTTCAGTATCTTGAAATGAATTTTCTTTCCTCTTGAATGGCGCCTAGACTAGATGTTTTCGTGGTTGTTTATATCACTTCCTGATTGTGTGGTTGTTCCTTTAAATCTTATTCCAATTTCGCTGATTTTTCTTGGAATGTTCCTTCCTCTCTTATAGCTTACTCTATTTCATATTTGTCTAAATGGGTTCTTTGCAATATTGAGTGATGTAGTCTAGTTCGTAGGGAAGGAAACAGTATTGAGTTTTGTTTGCTTATATGACTTTCTCTTAAAAAGAATTATGTGATGGTAATTATAATTGAAGGTTACTAAATAGAAGGTTAAGCCTACATACCTCTTTTGGTTGAATAAATACGCATTTCCTGTTTAGGGCTCTCTTGTTTTGCTAAAAGGTACATTAATAGTGACGTTGTGTCTGAAACTTGTTTAAGCCTATGGGCATTCCTTACTTTATGTTTGATTAGAAAATGGCATTTGGGGTTTGTTTTAGAACTGTACATGGTTGACTGTTGTACCTAGTCTAGATGAGGGATAACCTGGCATCTATTTTGGCCTCCACGTGTTGAGAGTATTACTATACCTATTTCTTGATGTAAACTCTTGTTTGATTAAAGCAAGGGGAAACATTGTAAGTTTAACTGAATGAAATCTCTACAATTTTTATTAAGGGTCGCAAGCAAGCTATTACTAGCTAGACTAAAACAAAAGTTGTAGGTGAATCCATGGTACTGGACTCGTGAACTCGTTTCCTGTTAGATGACAATGATTTCATGATAATATCATAGGTGGTTGTTATATTTATCATTTGATATTTGCTAAGACTTTTCCTCGATAAGCCCACATGGATCGGGTAAAATTTTCCATCTTCTATACCTTTGGCAAGGAGTTCATAGAACTTCTAGGCCTGACTGCACTGCGTAACCTTCCTGATAGCTATGTGCGTTGGTTCTTGGTTTGTGCTTGTACTCGTGGTAAGGTCTTTTGAGTCTGGGGCATCGTTGGTGTTTTTCCCTCTGCGTATCGAATCCCTTTGTTTTCGAACTCGAATACCTTATACTTCAAACTTGGTTACTAAAAGGTCCCATTTTGTGGCCTTGTTAGGGAAATCAATTTTTATTTTAATGTTTATTGACATTGTCTGAATTATATAAAAATTATTAACGACTTTTGGTTTAGTCTTCCCTTATATTATGTAGAGAAGTTGACGATTAGGATAGGGTTTGTTGGTAGAATAATGGCCCTTTCTGTGTCTCTTTCGTACGCTTTTGGAAAAGTGGATTTGTTTTGGTTAACTAGTACTACGTTTTAAGAAATCCGATAAGGAGGTAGTGGTAAACTCCTTGGTTAAAACCAAAACTATAGTTGTGTTCTTTTAAGGGCATCGAACCCATATTACTTTGAAGCCCCCCTGGAAGAATTGGATAACGTCATTTTTTTGCTTCGCGCCTACGATCATAATTAGTACGCTTTGTCTTCTCTTGGACCCCTTAGTTGGATGAAGTAAATTTTGGATTCCAATCACGTAACCCATAGGATTACATGAAGGAGATATCAACACTCTTGACTTTCTTGTTTCCAACCCATAAGGTCTTGCCTTGATTTATGTAATTTTGTTCTTACTAGTATTTGGACTTTCTCCTTGTTGGATAATTTTAGTTTTCTCTCTCATGAGATTAATATTGGAGTTGTGAGTTGTGTTTTAATCCATTTCTGAATTTAGAATATTCCTTTCTTGATATTGTTAATTGTTAGCTTACTATTGCATTGTGTAGCCTTAACATGCTCAGTTCTTGCGAACTGACTTTAGTTAATATTTGTGCAGATGGATTATGCGAGTAGACTAGAAGAAAAGAGTGTAAAAGTTTCATCTGTACCATTATGAAGTTCCTTGTAAAAATGTCCAATGTGTTGTAAATTGTGTAACATTGCTTGTAAAGAGAGTTGATACGACCTCTTGCCTTGTATTGTTTGGTAATGGTGAAATAAAGTGT
This sequence comes from Taxus wallichiana var. yunnanensis, assembly GCA_018340775.1. NCBI lineage: Eukaryota > Viridiplantae > Streptophyta > Pinopsida > Cupressales > Taxaceae > Taxus > Taxus wallichiana. The sequence goes on along the minus strand of CM031242.1, from coordinate 430,893,247 downwards.
CTTGTTCTGGTGTAGTTAAGCTTGAAATTATCCTTGTGAAAATGGCATTCAATCTTTACATTGATATGAGTATTGTAAAACTTTGATCTTGAGAATAAATTATTAAGTTAAATCTTTCTAAGACTTAGCGACAATATTTTATAAGTAAAGTAAAATGAGTCGGTTAACCCTTAAAGAAGCTAAACAAAAATAATGATTTTATATTCAACAAATAAATGTAAAGGTGATCTATTTGAAATCAAATAATTCCATGAGTGATCAAAATGAAAACATCCTTTGTGAAGTAAACATTTATTAATTGATACCCCTAGCTAAACTAGCGAACACTATCCCTTTGGGGTGAACTCTTAAACAAGCTTAAAGGAAAACAATGGTTAGTTTCTGGAAGATATTAAGATTTAGTAAGTAGGAGAAGACTTTAAGTGAACTACTCTTGAGTGTATAAGAAATTAACTCAGTTGGTGAGATGAATTTGTGCAAACCATATATTGATTTCCTTCTGAAAACTTAAGTCATGAGCTAAAGGGCATCTTACCAAAATAAATAAACCCTAACCATTTCTTACTGTGGCTTGCCCTAGCCGTGAGTGTGTCATGTGGATTGGACTTTCATGTTGTCTTGTCAAAAGAAAAATAAATTGTCTTTGATAAGTGTGAACGTTTCCGTGCTGACCTTGTGGTCTTCCCCGTAACAAATGATTCCAAGTGTTGATTGTAACCTTGTGACGACATGTTGTGTCGTGTTGAGTCAAAGCAAGTCAAAAAAAAAAGTTATCCTGTATTTCACTGTGTTGTTCTTGTGTTGGGGGTAAGAACCAGATCTAAAACTTTATCTCGTTCTCCTACTACATTTACGAGATTTTGCTTGAGATCAGGATGTATAACAACATAGACAAAACACCTGGTTAACCCGCCAACACGTTGCCCTGTTGGAAGACTTCGCGATTTTGAGAACAACTCAAGGGAAGAACCCGGCGAGTCGAGGATGCATCGAATCAATGTATAACATTTGGCAACAACCCGCATGTTGGGAAGCGCTCAAGACAGACTTTCTGCAATGGTGCGCAAGCAACAATCGAACACGTCGCGTGCAACGTCCAGAACATCAGGATCGACACCCATGGCTCCTTGGGTTCGCCCTGTGGCAGCAGTCGCACATAACTCTCTCTGGAGGCCACTGATTTTCTGAGATAAGTTTACTTCTCTACCCTGTAGCTGCTGTCAATCGCCGAACACCTCCTCACGGCACTGTCCTAGGAGAATTTCAGTTCTACACTCCACGATAGGTACAGGCATAGGCTAGAGGCGTGCTGGTCTTTGTTTAATGCATTTGGTGAGACGGTGACAGCCACTGAAGCGCCCCCTGCCAATCTGAACCGACTCTCACCCACCCGCCTTCAATTCTCTTAGAAAAACCGCCCCATTCTTTCATTTGGTCAAGCAATTAAAATATGGCAGGAGGCCATACACTCCTCCACGCACCCCCCACTTGCCAGGAAACAAATAAAAAAAGAAACCTTCAACCCCACGCCAACCAAAGGAGTAAAAGCCATAAAGGCAGTCGGTGGATGACAAAGAAAAGATTAACATGGCCTGAAAAGGCTTAATTTATTCCACATAAAATTTTATTATTTATTTACACAATTAAAGTATAATTGTTACTGATTCCTTTATTATCTATTCTTATTACGCTTTAAGACATCGTGACACCTAAACGGGGTTCGAATAATCGTTTAGGAACTAACACGACAGTGACAAAACAAAATAATTTGATCGAGGGGTCGGGCACAAGAGAGATCAATACTATGGTTGAAAAGCTTGCAAGAACTAATAACTATACTGCTAAAAGAAAATGACACTAACATAAATAATCGCCAATCGACAAAATAATTTAAAATATTATTTTTATCATTATTTTTTTTTGCATGACTTTTATTAAAAACATAAAATTATTAATCATGTTACTAGCGATCAAAAGGAACGCTCGACAAGGCGAAGACACAAACGTTTCAAAGGAACATAACAGCATTCATCTCCTAGAAGCATGGTCGTCGCAGAAGCAAGGGAGCGACGATGAACGGGCATTACGGTGTGTGTCTTGTTTAACACGTATTAGAATATGTAGAGTCTTCTAAAGCGTCGGATAGTTGGAAAGCATATGTGTCCATTGAAAGATTCGTTGATACGTGCTCTATAAAAAAATACTCCTTGACCTCCTCGAATTATGGCTTGTTTTGGTTTTTGAGGGTTTATTATTTTGTTTGTAGATGTTTGATGTTTGTGTAGCATGGTCATGCATGTGCTTTAATTGTTTTTGTTTTTCAATTTGATCTGTTTGATATCTATGTTGTCATGTTTTGAATTTTAATCTTGAAAATTAAACATTCCCTATTTATAACCTTGGATGAGTTAGAGCACCAAAGTAGGGACCATGAGCACACACACAAAATAATTTTACTCTTTTTCCAGTACCTCAAAAACTAATTATGACAATAGTCCTTTACAAACTGTAGTCTCGGTGGCGGTGCCTGTCACATGTTAGGAAAAGGAAGGTTGACATTTTGTACCAATATTCATTGGCATATATTAACTCAAGGATTTTTGATGAGAGAAATCCTAATTGCTACCTTAATCACTAAAGAAAAACTATTATCACAAATGTGCATGAAAACTATATTAGTAAGAACCCTAAATGTAGAGATTTGGTATCTACCATATCTCGAGTTAAAAGTTTGAAAAAAATTAGTTTTCTCTATCTACAAGGGGTGGTAAAGGAGACTCTACATTAAAAACAACTGACTCACCTCTCCGCACAGTACACAAATGGGTGCCACTTAAAGATTGATTAACACTTTCTTTATTTGAATTTAGTTGTATTGATCACATATGACAAGTGCTTTAATATAAGATATTTTCATGAGGATCATCCAAGCTTGACAACCTGTTGCATCATGGATCCCATATTAAGTATTATGATTCAAACTTACTTGCATCTTGCATCTCCCTGACACAATTGACGAGATCACCATACTTTACATCTTCGCTCGAATCGTCCACTTTTTATCTTCACATGTGATGGATAAACATTGCATTAGTTAATTCTCCAAATGAATTTATCATAAAGGCTACACGTGTAATCATGCATCGACATACTGTCTAACATATCTTCTAACTATCCTTGATAAAATAAAAAAAACCATGCATAAATAACAAATTCCACGTATTCGAATTTATTTTTTCATCAATAGATTGTAACTTCAAATCGATAAAATGAATTCTAATCTTCAAAATTAAATGTTCCCTATTTTTAACCTTGGATGAGTTATAGCACCAAAGTAGGGCCCACGAGCACACACAAAAAATAAGTTTAATCTTTTTCTAATGCCTTAAAAATTAATTACTATGATAGGCTTTTCCAAACTAGAGTCGCGTTGGATGTTTCGACATGTGTCGGAAAAAAAAGGTCGAGGTTTTGTAATTTGACATTAATTGGCAGATATTAACATATGAATTGCTAATGAGAGAAATTCTAATCGCTACCTTAATCACTAAAGAGAAACCATGATCGTAAATGTGCATGAAAACTATAGTAGAAGGAACCCTAAATGCAAAGCTTTGGTATCTACCATATGCCGAGTTCAAATTTTGCACAAATGCAAGTTTCCCTATTTACAGGGGTGGCAAAGGAATCTCTACATTACAAACTCGACTCAACTCTCTAAATAGTACATGAATATGTGCACTTGAAGATTGATTAATGCTTTCTTTATTTTAATTTAATTGTATTGATCAAACATGACAAGTGTTTCGATCTAAGATATCCTCGTAATGCATTGTCTTGATGACATGTCCATTGAATCCCCTTTCTTCTTGAAGTGATTGCCAAAAATCTTTCATCATTCATATACACCAATAAGAGTTTCACATTTCTTCCCCTAAAATATTCCCTACCCTTACACTTTTTTTTCCCTCAATCCGCTTCTTAATTACCCCTCTTCTCCTATGTTTTTTCCCTCCCTAAAGATTATCTTCTTCGACACATCCTCCACTACACCATTCTTGTGTGATTGCTAATTTATCCAAAGTCATAATATATTTCTAACGGGCAAAATATGACATTGCAGGAAAGCTTATCCATTCAAAAAACACTCTTGTTGTGTGTGTCTTCTTTAACACGTACGGGAATCTTCTAAAGCGCTTCACAGCTGGAAAGCATGTGTCCGTTAAAAGCGCTACACAGCTTGATAAGTGCTCTATAAAAAATACTCCTTCCTTGCTCCTCTGCATTCCGGTTTGGTTGTGGTTTTTGATGTCCTGGTTTCTGCTCTCCGGTTTTTTTGTGGTTTTTGAGGGTCTGTTTTTATATTTTTAATGTGCGGAGGTCTGATGTTTGTGTAGCATGGCCATGCCTATGTTTTGACTGTTTGTGTTTTTCAGTTTGATCCGTTTGATGTCTGTATATTTTTTGCGAGTTCACGTCATTTTTTCTGAGGGTGAAGAATAGCGCTAGGATCCGAGCAATGGAGCATCCTTTTGGAAGAGCCTTCTGCTCCAATACCAGACGGGTTAGCCATTTTTGAACAGCCTTCTGCTCCAATACCAGTCGGGTAAGCCATCTCAGAACAACCTTCTTCTAATTTTCTTTAAATTTGTCGTGTATGCTAAAACAGAGTAAATATTAACGATCTTCATATGTACAATCTTTGAAACAGGGTTTAATTCTGTAGTCTAGGGTTTTGATGATTTTTCCTGTATTTATTTAGGGATTTGATTGATTTCTCCTATTTAGATTTAGGGGTTAGCACTACAGTTTATGATCACAGTCATGTTTGTTCATTGAACAGCCTTCTGCTAATTTTCTTTAAATGTGCCTTGTGTATGCTAAAACAGAGTAAATAATAATGATTTTTGTCTATGTTTAACCTGGTTTAATTTTGTTGTCTAGGGTTTTGATGAATTTTCCTGTACTTATTTAGGGCTATTATTGATTTCTCCTATTTAGATTTAGGGGTTAGCATCATTGATTTCTCCTGTTTATGATCAGTCAGTCAAATGTTTGCTCGGTGAATCATATATCATCACATCTTGTGCCTGCAGGGCTCGGTTTTTAAAAGTCAAAACATTGAGAAGATTATTTTTCTCCTCAATTCGTAGTTTCAGTGTGCACTTTGCAAATGAATATAAACGGACTAAATGTCTACCATTCGATATTTTGTGAAATTGGGATTCGCATAGTTTTTGGTTTCTATTGGATTAAGTCATGCTTGTCTTGTGTTTTTATTCTTGCTTATGGCCGACCTTTGTAGCGGTTTGATCTATTTTTCATATGAAAAGAAGATATGCGGTTTGATCTTTTCATTGTACCTAGCTGGAATATTTGGTTCTGTTTTTGTGTTGTAGCTTCACCGCTTTTAAGGTAATTTGACAGTACAGTAAAAGGACTTTAACAATAAGTTAATTGATATCTTTAAAAGAACGTGCAGCAGTTTTTCTCGTTACATACGCTATTACCTGTTTGCATAGTAATAGTCAGGGGTTAAATTTGATGCCCATTTAGACTTTTTTATAAGTTTTTAACCGTAAAAAACAGTCGCTTTTATTTTCATCCCATACCAAAGGATGGGCAATTTTCCCTGCTAACTGACAGTTTGACGTGCACTCCATAAAATCAACCGTTTCAAATTTATATGTATAAATCTAAAATAAATAGTCGTCTTCACCTGGGCACCAGTCCGACTTGGCACTTAGCAAGTTGCAGAATTGGTTGTCAGTTGTCCCACTTCCAACTCCCAAGTCACACTTCAATTTGACATTATTACAATTTGCAGCCGCTAGTGCTAGTGCCTAGTACCTAATTTGACAGGACACTGAAGTGAGCAGCGCTGGCGAGACTATAAAACCCCGCACATGTAGTGTAAAAACAGGGCTTTGAAGAGCACCCCTGGGTGGTGTCAGAGGGCTCTCCTACCCTGTTTGCGCACATGGAACTCAAAATATGCTGAGGCCAAACACAGAAAGTTTAACAGGTGTTAAAATATGATTGGAGATTTTGAAATTGAAGTGACAGTTTTCTGTCAGCAAGTACAGAGCCGCAGGAGAGCCCGAGGCGAGCCTAGGCAGCAGTCAATGCTTGTCAGCACGGACTCCAAGAAGCCTCGAGCGCGCTACTAGCCCAGTTTTTCACTGCATTTAGGATGGCACTTCGTAGGTAATATTGTCAATGGTGCAGCAGCATAAGGATCAAATCGTTGCAATTTACTATGATTTAAGAATTTAGGTAATACCGTAATAGGATTAGAACCTATGATATGTCAAAGATTCTCTTTTGCAACAACAGGCGGGAAAACATGTTTTTAAAGCAAACTTTGTGTCGGTTACCTCATTTAGCAAATGGATTATGTGACTCAAGCAAAAGTGATTAAAAGATGCATATGACCAATGGGTGAGCCAAAGGGTACTTCGTGGGAAGATTTCGTATCTTAACTAGGTGGAAATAATATTAGTTTATTTATAACCTACTTATGCGTGTTGAGCTTGAAGTACTCACTTTTTCTAAAGATTTCAAATCCTAGGGTTGGAATGATATTTCACTCATGTCGTCAGCATCCAAGATTAACATTTCTTACTTGTGGACTTGCAAGATGTGGTTGAACTTTGTTAACAATGGGGAGAAGATATGGGCATTTATCATGAAAACTAGAAGAGAAGGTCAAGAACCCTATTTTTGAATCCAACATTCTAATGAGAGAATTTTGCATCATGTGGGAAGGATAAAACCTTTGGAAATTGTCTTTGCATTTGGTGAGGTTATGTGGACTGGGCATTTGCTGAGTTGAGACATGAGAGTTTGGGAAATTGAATTTTAATGGTGGGGTTTGAGACATCTTGCAAGGATCTCATGTGCTCATAGAGTTGCAAAAATTTGTGAAAAACCTTCACTCAATTCTTCCTTTAGTTTGTTATCCGGTAAGAAGTGGTAAGTTTGTTTCCTTTCTCTATTTTATTAACATGTATCCGCCTAAAGTTTAAATTAATGCATTTATTTATTTATTTATTTATTAATCTCCTCATATTTGAGTGCAATGATTTCTTGAGTCATAGATTGAATTTCCCAAGTAGAGGATCTTGTTTGTAACTTGTTTTCTCGAAATGTTTTCTATAAATCTCTCAATGACAATTAAACAATGTCTTCTAATCAATAACAATGTTTTATAATATTTTTCTGATTTTTGTTTATAAAATTTTATACAACTTTGCCATATTTTAAAAAATGTATCAAAAAAAAAATCTAAAATATATATGCCTATAAAAATTCTCAACATTGTAAGGATTTACATCTTTTATTTGGTTTATAGTTTGGTATTTATATGAAAACCATGAAAGGTAAAATTGAAAAATAAACGTCATATGCAAGGTTGTGTTAATTTAAAAAATCGTCACAAAAATTTTCTTGACAGTGGTAAGACTGATCGTCAAATTTAACCCCTGTGCAATAGTTTACCTTGCTTTCTAAATCATGCCGCCCACCTTATCATATAAGGGAGGTGGGAGGTGTTCTTCCACAGTTTGCTTTTGTTAATATGCTGCCAACTACGTCAAAAAATAATTACAATTATATCGTAAAAGGATCGTGGGGTCATTGTTCTCCGTTTTCATTATTTTGTTTAGGATAATTTTTTTTAATAAAAATCTCACAATTTGAAATAGATGCACAATTTTAAGTAGATTTGTTAGTCTGTTTAAGTAGATGCACAATTTTAAGTGATTTTCGGCTTATGTTGTATGTGAGTTTTGTATTTGGGGGATTTAAAAGTTTATTTAGATTTAAATAGTGCAGAGTAGATGTAAAACTTGCATTTTAGATTTAGATAACAACTTATATCTTGTGCAATGCAGAGTAGATGTTTCTAATTTGTTGTTCATAATTTAATAATTATCCTAATATAATACTTGTTTTTGTAGGGTTGATGTTTTGAGAATGGTTTAATTTTGTAGTTTAGGGTGATATTTTTCCTTACATTTGTTTAGGGCTTAGAGCTTCTTTAAATTACTTAGTTTATACACTTAGACCATTGGAGAGTTTATAAAGATGTGTGTGATAATTTGTGGTGTGGATATTATTTATTTTAGTAAAATAGTTTGGTGTGGATATTAGTTTTTTTTTGGTAAAATAGTTTGTTTTTGGTTTGTCTATTGATTATTATAACATTTTTGAACTAATCATTGCAATAAAAGAATTATTTCAAGAGTTAAACATCTATAGATGTTCTAGCAATTACTTTAACATTTGTAACATATCTAACATCTGTAGTTAGACTTAGAATGTAAAACTTCATCAGTACATTTATTGAATGCACAACAATCATTTCTTTTATTGAATCCATTACTCTTTGATCAGTAACTTGTTTGTTTAAGGGTTGAAAATTAAATATATAAGGGTTTTGGCGTTATTGAGCAAGGATTAAGTTTTGATTCTTGTTCTGACCAAATTTATTGCAGGGATAGCAGCTGGAATCTCTCTTTGTAGGAGGAAATGCCTGATTTTATTCTCTTTTGTTTGAGATGTTAGTTTCATTTTAGTTTTCCTGCTTCCGTTTATGTTAAGTGTTTTACTTTTTTCACCCCTGTTTCCACTTATATTTAAGCGTTTTCTTTTCTATAATCTATTCTTCTAATTAATCGGAAAAATAATTTAAAAATACTATTTTTCTCCTGTTGCTAACATTTTAAACTCTAAAATGAATACTTTCTATGATTATTTTTTAATCACAATGTTTAATGAAAATTTTGAAGGAACAAAGTAGATCGTTGAATCCACTCGTTATTTAATATATACTCTGTTTTTTATTTTATTTAAAACCCTATTGTTTGCTCTTTCAACTTCAAGGAAAAAAATTGAACTACTTGACTTTAGTAATACCTATAAGTAATTAGTAGACACATGTCAGAGATAAATAATTGCTTTTGTTGTTATTCTTAGTTTTTTTTTCTGATATGAATGACTCGGTGAGTGTTTATTTTGGTGTTCGAAGTGTAATTGTGAAAAAAATGTTATTGTTATTGTGCTTTTGTTAATCTTCTTTTTTTGTTCGTTATATAATTTAAATTTTTTCGATACATGCCAAATGACATTTAAAATAATTTGATACATAATGAAGTACTTTTTTGGTGCTCTTATAATCCAAAACTTTTGATATGAATGAGTGTTTGTTAGTGTGTTTTTATAATCTTAAAAATTAAATTTGAACACCAACTTTTGATATGAATGAGTGCTTCTCAGAAATTAAATTTGTTTTGTGCTCAAATTTGTAAATTTTGTTATGGTGCTTGTTATTGTTCTTTTATAATCTTAGAAATTAAATTTTTGGTGCTCATTTAATTTAAAAAATCTGATACATAAAATGAGTGTTTTTTTTTGTGGTCTTATAATCTGAAACTTTTTATATGAATGAGTTCTTGTTATTGTGCTTATAATTCTAGAAATGAAATTTTTGGTGCTCATGTAATTTAAATTTTTTTAATACATAATGAGTGTATATTTTGGTGCTCTTATAAACTGAATTTTTTGATGTGGATGAGATGAGTGTTTATTTTGGTTTTTTTGTATTCTTACAAAATTTTAATAATTGTTTTGTGATGTTTTTGTAATCCTAGAAAATTGATATAGATGATTGTTTTGTGGTGTTTTTTTAATTTATAAATTTTTGATACATATGAATGTTTGTTTCGGTGTTTTTGTAATTTGAAATTTTTGAGTGTTTGTTGTGGTGTTTTTTATAATCTTAGAAAATTGATATGGATGATTGTTTTGTGGTGTTTTTGTAATTTAGAAATTTTTGATATATGAATGTTTGCTTTGATGTTTTTGTAATCTGAAATTTTTGAGTGTTTGTTGTGTGTTTTTATAATCTTAGAAAATTGATATGGATGATTGTTTTGTGGTGTTTTTGTAATTTAGAAATTTTTGATACATATGAATGTTTGCTTTGGTGTTTTTGTAATCTGAATTTTTGAGTGTTTGTTGTGGTGCTTTTATAATCTTAGAAAATTGATATGGATGATTGTTTTGTGGTGTTTTTGTAATTTAGAAAATTTTGATTTTGTAATAAAATATGAGTGTGTTTTTTGTAATTTTAAAATTTTGAGTGTTTTGTTGTGGTGCTTTTATAATTTTAGAAATTTTCAATATGAAATTTTGATGATTGTTTTGTGGTGTTTTTGTAATTTTAGAAATTTTTGATACAAATGAATCTTTGCTTTGGTGCTCTTGTAATTTTAGAAATTTTCGATATGAATGTGTGTTTGTTGTGGTGCTCTTGTAATCTTTAAATTTTTTGATATGGATGAGTGTTTGTTCTAGTATTGTTTTGTGGTGCTCTTCTAATAATATTAGAAAATTTTGATATGGATGATTGTTTATTTTAGTGGTCTTTTAAAGGTAGAAATTGTTTATATTGTAGTTAATGAATGTTGTATGAATGAATGTTTGTTCTATGTTTTAAAAGTAATTAAAATTTAACTAAATTAGATATTATTGAATGTTTTTATGATGCTTCTACAATCTTTAACTAGATTTGATATCAATGATTGTTTGTTCTCGTGTCTTAAAAGTAATTAAAATTAAAAAATAATAAAAATAAAAATTAACATAAAATTTAAAACTTTATAATTTTTTTGAAAAATAGGAATTAATAAAAATTCATCAAAATTGATAAAAATTAATTAAAATTAGAATTTTATAAAAAATAAATATATATATATATATATATATATATATATATAGAGATTAACTATATAGAAATGGTTGTGTGTATTCAAGGGGATTAGTATTTGTCATGCCGTTCCCTTTTAATTCCCAACTTGGCAAAATGTAAGACCAAGGTAAGGATGGATTAGCTTGTTAGGTTGGGCCATGGGGCACCCTAAGTATCAAAATAATATTAATTAAATATAATTTGAAAATTAATAAAAATTAAAAATTAAAAAAAAGTAATAAATTCAAAATTAAAAATTGTATAAATTTTTTGAAATATAGGATTTAATAAAAATTGATAAAAATTAAGTAAATTTTAAATTTTAAATAAACTAACAAAGAAATATTATATTAGAATTTTTTTAAAGTTAATAAATTCTTTAAAAGTAATAAAAATTAATAAAATTCAAAACTTTATAAATTTTTTGAAAAATATGAATTAATAAAAATCCATTGAAAATTAATTAAAATTAGAATTTTATAAAAAAAACAACAAAAAGAATAATTATATAGTAATGGATGTGTGCAACCTAGGGGACTAGTCTTGCCTCCACTCACCCCTTCCTGTCCCCAACTTGGCAAAATGTAAGACCAAGGTAAGGATGGGTACGTTGGGTTGGGGTACCCCTCTTAAAAAAATTAATATTAATAAAATTTGAAAATTATAATTTTCTTTATTAAAAAATTAATAAAATTCAAAAAAAATTTTTTTTTGAATAATAGGAATTATAAAATTCTATCAAAATTGATGTGTTAAAATAATTAAAATTAGAATTTTATAAAAATAATAAAGAGAATACTATAACAATGTCTATGGATCTTAGGGGATTAGTCTTATTCCCCCCATTCATGTCCCCAACTTGGCAAAATGTAAGACCAAGGTAAGGATGGTTAGCTCGTACGTTGGGTTGGGGGGTGCCCTCCATATAAAAATAATATTAATATAATTTGAAAATTAATAAAAATTAAAAATTAAAAAATTAATAAATTTAAAATTCAAAATTTATAAACTTTTTGAAAAATAGAAATTAATAAAAATCGATAAAAATTAAATATTTAAATTTTAAATTAACAAAATTATATTATTTTGTTTTAAGTTAAAAATTAAAAAATTCAAAACTCCAAATTTTAAGTTTTTGAAAAATATGAATTAATAAAATTCATTTCAAAATTGATAAAAATTAAGTAAAATTAGAATTTTATAAAAAACATAAAAAAAACTATATAGTAATGGATGGATATTAGGGGACTAGTCTTGTCTCCAACTCGCCCATTCTGTCCCCAACTTGGCAAAATGTAAGACCAAGGTAAGGATGAGTACGTTGGGTTGGTTTGCGAGGTACCCCTTTGAATAAAAAAATAATAATATTAATAAAATTTGAAAATTATAATTTTCTTTAAGTTAATAAAAATTAATAAAATTCAAAACTTAATAATTTTTTTGAAATATAGGAATTAATAAAATTCATCAAAATTGATAAAAATAATTAAAATTAGAATTTTATAAAAAATAATAAAGAGAATAACTATATAGCAATGTTGTGTGGATCTTAGGGGATTAGTCTTGTCCCAACTCGCCCCTTCCTGTCCCCAACTTGGCAAAATGTAAGACCAAGGTAAGGATGGGTTAGCTCGTTCTTATGGGTTACGGGGTGCCCCTCCATATAAAAGTAAATAAAAATATAAAAAAATATTAACAAAATATGAAAAATAATTGAAAATTAGATTTTCCTTAATGTTAATAAAAATTAAGAATAAAAAATTAATAAAATTCAAAACTGCATAATTTTTTTGAAATAATGGAATTAATAAAAATCCATCAAAATTGATAAAAATTAATAAAAGTTAGAATTTTATAAAAATAATAAAGAGAATAAGTATATAGCAATAATTAAAAGTAAAAATAATAAAATTAATTAATAATAAAAAGTAAAATTAATTCATAATAAAAATAAAATTATTTTAAGTAAAAATTATTTTTAATTTAAAATTAATAAAAAGTTCCAAATAAAATTAATTTTAAATAAAAATTAAAAAATTAATAAGAATTGTTGAAATTTTAAAAATTAAAATGTCTTAAAATTTAACAAAAAATCAAAAATTAATTAATTTTGAATTAATTAAAGTTTAAATAAATAAACAAATTCCAAATAAAATTAAGTATAGATAAAAAATTTAAATAAAAATTAATAATAAAATAAAAAAGAAATTTGAAAAATATTAAATATTAAAAAAAATAAAAAATATTAATATTTTAAAATAAAAATGTAAAATATTGTTTGTCACACATACCGGGAGGGTAATGGTGCAACGAATACTTTAACCAATGGAGGTGTTTGCTCTAAACAATACAAAGTTTGGAATGATCACATTAACATTCCTCACACGACTTAGATCATCATTGCTAAAGATGCCAAAGTGACATGTTCAGTTCAACAGTACTTGAGGGCGATCTAGGCATGTGTGGAGCCTTTTCTTGGGGTACGCCACACTTGTGGGTTTTTACCCTTTCAAACAGTCATCCTTCGCAAATTGGTGGGCGTTTATGTTGAGGGGATGACTGTTGAAAAACTATTTTGTTTATATAATCAGTCCGCTAAAGCTATGGGTAATTCTTCTTTTTCAACTGTCGACATTGGTGCTGCTATGAAGCCTTTGTTGCGATCCTCGAGTTATCAATACTATAACGCCCACAAATATCACACACAAATACATTAAAATTAGAATATTTGAAAAATTGCAAATAAAATTAATTTAGATAAAAATAAAAATAAAAATAATATTAAAAAATTAATAAGAATTGATGAAAATTAAAAAAAATGAATTTATTTTTAAAAATAATTAAAATTAGATTTTTCTTAAAAAAAAACTATAAACTAAAAAATTAAAAGCAATAAAATAAAAAAAGAAAGTTTAAAAGCATTAAAATAAAAATATAAAATATTGTTTGTTATACGTATTGGGAGGGTAATGGTGTAGTGATGCTTTAGCCAATGATCACAAGTTTGGAATGATCACATTGACATCCCTCACACGACACAAATTGTCATTACTAAAGATGCCAAAGTCACCTGTCCATTCCAGTAGTACTCGATGACGATCTAGGCATGTGTGGAGCCTTTTCTTGGGGTATGCCACACTTGTGGCTTTTAACCCTTTCAAACGGTTATCCTCTTGTAAATTGGCAGGGCGTTTATGTTGAGGGGACGTTTGTTGAAAAGCCATTTTGTTTCTGTAATCAATTTGCTAAAGCTATGGGTAATTTTTCTTTCTCAACTGTCGACATTGGTGTTATCGTGAACTCTTTCGCATCCCTCGACCTGTCAATAGCCTACATTCCACAATTCTTTCAACCATGGGTTTCCCTCCTTGTCGAGTTGAGCCCATTTGTGATCTAGCATGGAAAGAGAACACAAACATATGGAAGGTTCTAGAAGTGGATGGATTCACAGATTTTATACAAAGAATCAAAGGACATGATATCCAAAATTCTCTTAACTTTTCTCGAAAGTTGAAGGATAGGGTAATCACTTTCAGGGGGAAGGAATTCACCATTACTAAAAACGTAATCTCCTTCATTACGGGCTTAGGAATGGATGGTATAAAATTTTATAGGAACAAGTTCGACAAGGAAGCTAAAGAGAAGTGGTTTGTGGAGGGTGATGAAGTCTTAAAATTGGTAAATTACGGTTGTTATGCTCTTCTCTGCCCCCTCCTTACAATGATGTCGCCAAGATGATGGTCATGTATGTTACTTTGGAAGGCCATTATTCTATGTTGCCTCTTCATTACCTTGTCTGTTGAATCACTTCAGGCACTTTGCTAAGGTTAGTCTTTCTTACTACATCTTGCATTTCTTAGAAAAATCTGTTTTGGAAGTGCAAGCCCATGTCAGAGCCCTTCCTTACATCAAGGAGTTATATTCCTTTCACATCAGTATATCCATGACGTAGCACTCAATGACCTTGTTCCCCTCCATGTTTCCCCCTCCCCCAAATTCCCATCTCGCTCACCTCTCCCTCCTAAAAGAGTGTTGTGTAGTATGGACAAGGGCAAACAAATTGTGGTCGAAAGCCTCCTGAACATGAGCTACTCTACCCATGAACCCAATCTTAGCATTGACATGCAAACTCAACTGCAACACCAGACTAATGCGATAAAAACCATTGAGGATAATGTAGACTTTCTACTCATAGTTGGCAACATGAACGAATTGAGCTCCACAATCCTGCCAAACTAGAGGAAAAGATTGACAACATTTCAAAGAGGCAACAAGACATGGAGAAGACAATGCAATAGATGGTCAATAGACAAATCAACTAATTAACCATGCATAAGGCTTTTCTTGATTTCATTCAAATTCATGTTAAAAAATTTGTGAAGTTAGGGCATTTCGGAGGAGATTTGGACAAGAGGGTAATGCCAAGAAGAAGGCCTTAGCTAAGGACAACAAGGACTCAAACAAGAAAGTGGTGCTTAACCTATTCAAGGCCATGGAAGAATCTCAGTAAGTCTTTAACGAGTTTCTCAAATAGTTATCTTTGGTTTTTTGTCTCATTATGTGTTTTTGCGGTATTACTGCTGCTTTGTTGAGATGCATTTTGGTTGTTGTTGGGATCCTTGTTGGCATCTACGCCCCTTGCCATGATTTTCAAAGTTCATTCTAGCTAACTTAGGCTCTTTTGTTGGGGTGTGGCCCCACTTATCAAATAACCACTGCTCTATCTTTGTTATTTCTGGCTTTTGAGCCTTTTGTTCCATGGGGTATGGTCCCCTTTAAAACCATTTATCATTAATTAAAAGCTAAGAAAACATTATAATTAAAATTTAAAATTAAATTGAATAAAAAAATAATAAAAATAATTTCATTTAGTAGGCAGTTGATCATCACTGAAGTCACCTTCTTTTTGTGGGCTCCAATGTTTATATTTTTTTCTTCCATGGTCGTGTAGGTATTTTTGTTGGGAAAACCGACCTTTGAAAGCTTTGTAGTGGAGATCAGTTTAACCTCGGTTGTGGAAATGCCTTCTTAACTCAACTATAAAACACCCCCCTTTTGAAAGATAAAAGAGGTACACTTGTGATCTACTCAGAATTTGATAGTCGTTATCGACATAATGCAAGTGTACCTCAATGTTTAAATGCTCAATGACATCATCGAGAGTGAGCTTTCAAAAGGCACTTTGTTAGCTCATGTGCACAACCTATCTTGAAAATTCCCATGACAACATCATATCTTAGTATATTTGTACATTCCTACGATAAAATAATGAAAGGTATGCAAATTGTTGATTGGAGCCACAGGGCTATGCAATCAAACAATGAAAGGTATACAATTACATCACTCTGCAATTTCTTACATATAATTTGCACATAACTGGACTAAAAACTCAATAATGTCATTCAGGCTGGCTTCACTTCACCCATATTCGTGGAAAGCATAACGAACACTCCAATCAATCATGTAATCATTTATTGAGTAGTGGGCTGATTTTTTGTTCATGTAAATGCAAATGAATAAGCTTTGGGGTCTTGTTTGTTTTCTTATTTGGATATCTTTGATGGTTTTTGTCACACTGAAAATGCCTTCCTAAAAGGTGTGGAATGTGAATTTGAGTTTTCCTTTGCGAATCATAAAAGGGAAACTCAAATTCATGTTTCCACACCTTTTAGGAAACATAAATCACCGTAAACAGTCACTATTGTATCATAATGCGAGACTAAAAATTTTTCCTCAATTTTTTTTCAGAACATTTTATATGTCGTTGGATAGTTGAAAAGCTCTTCCAGGTCTTGCAATGACTGTGCACCTAGATTTTGTATTGATGACAACAAACATGGATCATCTTGAAGAGGTCTTTGTACAAAGTCTACTCGGGAACTTGTTGGTCGGGGGTTCCTAAGCTAACACAAACATATCAAAGTATTGTCTCGTTTTGTAAATAGAAGCATTATTTTCCCAATTAATTGCATCGATGTCAGGAGAATCTTCAACCCATATGTTTCATTCATACCTGCAAGTAATGGACAGGTAAATAAAGAATTCAAAAACATTGACATCATTCACAGTTGGGTTTTGACCCTAAAACTTATTGGATTTTTCCCATTTTTAGTTTGGTCACTTTAAGTGTAAATTGCACTATTGTGAATAATGTGCGCAAGATTGAGACAATAAAGTGAAACACAAAAATATTTTTTGGATCTCACAATTTGAGTAGTAAAAAAGGTGTGCTATTACATGCAAGTATTTAATTCTCACTGTTTCATTTCCATCTTTCCACTTGATGTCTTCAGATTTTCTAACAAATCAAACGTCATCCATTCAAAAATCTTGACGACGTAAAAGAAATAAAATTAAAAAATCATAGAGCTTGACTACCAGATAAAATATACTTGTCACTCATATGACTAATTGTTGGATGTGCTCAATTACCAATGATTGTTCATGTATCCCCTGTTTTCCGACATTTACTCGAGCTTAAAACTAAAAACGGGGCTATAAAGTACTACATGAAGAAAGCAATGTGGTTGTGTTTCGACCTTAGAACCTATTGAATTTTTCCCATTTTTATTTTTCCCACTTTAAGATTAAATTGCACTCACATGAATAATAGAGTCTCAATCTAAAACATTTACTCGCTAAACAAGTATGGCCAACCGGTGGAGGGGCTCAATTATCAATGATTTTTCCCCACATCACTTGTTTTCCTGCAATTACTCCTTTAAATTAAAGGGGGATACAAAGTGATCCAAGAAGAAAACATTTCTATTGGGTCTCAAATATGAGACCTTTTGGATTTTCTCCATTTTTTAGATTTTCCATTTTAAGCACAAATTGCAGTCACGTGAATAATGTAAGCAAGATAAAGACTATCTAGTGGAATCTATTAAATTTCTCTTCCCTCAAACCCTTTTTTTCGCTTCCTCAAATTTTAATTCTTGGCTTCATCCTATAATTATTAGTTGGTAGATTAAACATGATGTGTCTCTATTTATAATTAACCAGACTTTAAAGTAAATAAAAAAGCACAGTTGAAAAGAAGGGATGGGTAAATGTAAGTCATATAAGGAGTCATGAGCACAAAGTCTAAACAAAATAAAAGTCTTACACAGAAAAAAATAAATTTTCAAAATAAATCCTATGGTAAAAAAATGAGGAATCAAAACAGTGGAAATCAACATGAACCTACCTTAAATAATCAATAAATACATAACACAACAATTAACTAGGTACCACCTAAAACTAGGTGTAAATAATTATCATGCAATATTTCAAACAATGAGAGTAAAGACAAAATGTAGAGATGAAACTACCATATTAAAGTATAAACATTACAATTTAAAATATAATATAAATGAGTATATTAAACATAATTGTGTACAAAAATCATTCCTTAAAATAATATGAGCCAACTCTGATAAGGGGAGTAAAGGGAATAAGTTGGTAAGATGGATTCCTCCTTCTGAAGGAAGAATTAAATCAATTTTGATGGAGCGGAAAAAGAAATCCAGGTAATGCTAGGTGTGGATGTATCTTTAGGAACTTAGCTAGCCAACATATTGTGGCCATGACCTTTGATTGTGGCTTTTCTTCTAATACCTATGCGGAAGGTATGGCTCTTCTATTTGGCTTGTGTGAGGCTAAGAAAAGGAATTTGAATCGCTTATGAATTGAAGTTGATTCCAAGGCTATCATTGATATGGCCCAAGGGATTTCTCCTAAGGCCTAGCTTTCGAAGACTATATGGTCGAATATTAAGGCAATTTTGCCTTCCTTTTTAGAGGTTAAATTTTCGCACACAATGAGGAAGGTAATAAGGTGGTGGATGGTTTAGCAAATAAAGGGGTTGGTTTATGGGCCAATCTTCATTTAAGTTACCAATCTTGGGATTTGAGCTTCCCAAATGATATTTAGACGCTTTTGGTAGGGGATGCACATATGGTGTTGGTGGAAGGAGGTATATGATTGGGAAGGCCACCTTATAATTATTTCATCTCTTGGTATGATGTCGGTTGAGTTGAAATATTGTGGTAGAGATTTAGGGCTTTTGGATAGATTTCTGCATAGCTGAAAACCTAGGCAGTCATGAGATAAATCTCCCTCATTTACCGATGAGGATTCTATGTAAGATTTGTCAATAAAATATGCTAGTATCTATTTAGGGTTTTACTTTAACCATGTAGCTCATGAACCATAGTTGTATAGTTTTGCAGTAAGTAGTAGCGTTGTTTAAACAAAGGAAATATCTAAAGAAGAAGGAAGTAATAAAAACACAGGAAAGAAAGAGGGAAGATGTGTAACCCAATCAATAGATTAGAGAGTTGATTGCATGCACATAGACAAGACCAATAGATATTAACACTCAGAATTTTAAGCAAAGACAACTTTCAAATCTAGATCTAAGATAAAAAAAAGTTTATAAATAAATCTAAGACAATAATCTAGAAACAAAATGCACCGTGACACAAAGTTCTCCGGAAATTTGCTCCTTTCTATTCCTTTGCTTCAAATAGCTATCAGGGGCTTCAACACAAAGTCTAGAACACAAGAATGCTACTTACAAATTCTGATCTTTTAACCCGTAGGTTCTTCCTCTACTTATAACATGTAGAGGGGAAATTACAAATAGGAAGCTTTTAGTTGAACTGACACATGTGGAAGTCGGAAAGGAAACAACTGACAATCTCCCTCCTGGAATTCCTCTTTGCATGACATGCATGATTTGCAACTGGAGATAGAACATTCTATTTTGCATGTCTGCCACCTATTTCCAAGTAGTTGAATTCTTCAAGTAATGAATTTTAAACCAATCACTTAAGTTTTATAATTTAATTGATCACTCAATTACTTTGTCGGAGGAAATAAGAGAAAGAAGAAGAAAGAGGAAAGTTGCAGTCTTGTCCTTTTTCATATTCTGCATGTAGCTGATTCTTTTGCCTTTGATTCTCACCAAACTAGATCTGGAAGCAACTGGATCTGGAAGCGCTGGATCTAGAAGCAAGTGACTATGATTTGCTTGTGGGTATTGCCTTTGACATGTCTTCCCTCTTATCCTTGAAGCTTTTGCAGTTCTTCTCCAGTATATGCATCAATGCAATGTTTGCCATAAATAACTCATCTTTTTTATTTTTAATTGCATATGAGCAATTAAAAATTCTAGAAAGCACTCTAGGTGAATGCAACTTCAATGAAGGCTTCAACTGGAAGATTGGGAGAACATGCACAAGGTCCTGGAAGGAATTCTCCATGCACTGACTTCTTCACGGGCTGCATTCAAAACAAGAGGATGAAGCCTTTGCAATTATGGATCTAGATCTAGATTCTGAATCTGGATGTTATGCATGATTTTGTTGATCCTTTTCTTTCATCATGCTTCACCATGGCCAAAGAATCTTTTTCTGAGCAACCCTTTTTCTTTTTTATTCGCTTGGAATTCTTTACAATCGGTGCAAATATGGAGATTTCTTCAAATTCGAGGATATGTTCAATGTATTGGACATTAATTTAAGCTCCCTTTCTCTTATAAAGCACCTGTAATGAATTCCTGCAATTAATTCAGACAAAGATGGAAACCGAACATGAACACTTGATTTTAATTATAAAAATCTGCATATATCAAGCCTGTTGCCCCAAAATTTGATGTTTTGTTTGCATGCAAAGCAAGCATGAATTTTGTCAACTTCACTGAGCATCTATACCACTATGCAAACAATTAATCAGACTTAATTCAAGCTCCTTCAAACCTATGCGCCAAACTTTGAAGCCTTCTAGCAGTAAAAACACCTTCTTCTATGCAAAATTCCTCCTTAATTGGGTGCCAAAATTGCCTGGGCTGCACTTCCTTGCTAAATAATTAATAACTCCATTAATATGGCAGCCCATGCTTATATAACCTTCATCATTCTATAATTAATAATTTCCCTTCCTATTTCCGGCAATTAATTAATTAAAAATCATGTTTTTCTCTTCAATTTGGGTGCCTATTTTGTGCATGCTCATGGCTGCCATTAAATAAATTAAATTTATTTAATTTTAGCATGCTACATTCAGTTCACTTTGGCTTGTCTTCATGCATTGACTTTCCTTCTATTTATGGTGCCAAAATTGGGTGAATAAACATTAATAAATATTATTAAATGCATTGATTATTCACCCAAGGTGGGTCACACTTTTTGGCAAGGGTGAATTCTAAAAATAAGAAGTCAACTTCTGATGGGAATTTTCACCCTGCACTGCAGCTCTAAAAATCCCTTCTTCCACTTAAGTGATTTGACTTTCATCATGGGAATTTTTACCCTGCAAGGTAGGTAAGAAATTCCCGACGGTGCTTTAAGTGATTTTCTTTTATAATGGGAATTTTTACCTGCAAGGCAGGTAAGAAATTCCCGCCTGCCACATCTAATATTCCCATTGCAGCTTAAGTGACTTTGACTTCATGGGAAAAATTACCCTATAAAAGGCGGTGAGAAATTCCCACCTTCTGCCACATGGAATAAAATTTGCCATTTTTGGAAAGGGTTGCTTGCCAAAATTTCCACCGATATCTTCTCGAGCTCTACGCGATGATTGCAAATTAAAGTCTTCCTTCAAAAAAGTGCGACTTGCATGAAAGATAGCTCTTTTCCAAAAGTGCGACTTGCATTATGACTTTTGCCTTTAAAATTGCGTGAGAATTCGTCACTTAGGGAAGTGTGGAAATTGGACGTGGAAGGCAGCCTTGAAAATTGTGACTAGCATAAAAAACAACATTTCTTTCCTTTTTTGGATTTTTGGTGAAGAAAACACAAGCATGGAATAAAATTTTCCATTTTTGGAAAGGGTCCGGGAAGATGTAGCAACAAAAACTTGCATGTGCCGTAACTTTCATTCTGTGGCTCCGTTTTAGGTGTCATTTTCTCTAAAAGTGCATATCTTCTCGAGCTCTACGCATTGATGGCAATATTTTTCTTATTTCCATAAAATCCATTTATTCCAAAAAAATGCGACTTGCCTAGGAGAGGCTTTTTTTTGTGCACGACTTCATCTTTTTAGAGAAAACAAGACCCCCTGTGACAAATTCCTTCTGGCATGACATCCGTAGATGATCTCCAGATACTCAGGCAAGAAAATAGACTTTCATTTTGTTCCGACCATGAACCAACAAAGGAATTGACCTAAGAAATTTCACATAAAACAAAACAAGAAAACACCAAAAACGTAAAACATTGCCATGCTAAGTCACGATAAATCCCACGATTCATTCCCGGTTAAAACCCTACTAGTATATGAGAATATTGACATGTAAGATCACAACAAGGTTAAACCGGAGCACATTTTGCCTCAAACGAGGCTCAAAATTAATAATTAAATAAAAATTTCTCCAAAAACCCCAAAAACAAAATATAACAATTTCGGGCATCTAGGTATCTGGGAAAATTGGCTAATAATATAACTCTATGGGAATAACGTGACACAATACGGACACTTTTTTCAATAAAACACAAAACGACCATTATTTTAAAATTACAATTTTTTTTATGCCATACATGGGGTAGTCTCGCATTGTTTCGGGTGAAATTTGGGAACACCAAGGGCTTTGACACGTGTGAATTTTTTATTGTTTTTGGTGTAGGTATGTGTATTAAAGGCCAGCTAGTGGTGAGGTGATATTTATCCCTCACGTCTTTTTCTCATCCTTCCTGCGTGATTTCCTTACCATTCGGTTCGGTATAGCTTCATATTCTTTCAGCATGGCGTTAGAGGATGGTCTGGCGGGCTGAGCCGGAAGAGGCGTTGGGCTCAAATTGGGGAGTCTATGGGAGATTCTTTTGCAGATTGGATGAGTAGGAGAATAAAGAATGTTGCGATGCGTTGTTGGTTGGAGAAATCTGGATGGTGGCAAGGAGTTTTGAAGATGAAGATGAAGAGGGCGACAATAGTTATATAATGTGGAAGCTTATGGTCATCCTGGCCAGTCGGTTGGGTGTCGTAATGTCTTTGATGTCACAATGTCGCAAAGATAGAGCTACCATACTATACTGGCAGAAACAACAATTTTTTAGCAACAGTCAAAATTATTTAGTTTAAATAAAATGGCGGTCAGTATATGTGCATGTAGGGGGATATGTAGGGGCGGTGCAAACCTTTTGTGGGTGTGAAGTGTTGAGTGTTGAGTCCAGATGAAGAATATGTGCAAAATTTTGGTCTGAGAAACACAAAACATGCCATTTATTTATACAAGAATTACTACAATTATACAAGTCAATGCATGCTTTCATTTTTTCCAACCATGTGTACATGAATTTACCTTGAAACGTTTCACAGAAGTAAGCTCTCCTCTGTTCACTCGATGCTTATCATACTACCCATTGCACAATTTTTTTGGTCATATTATTTTTTATTTGGTTCCCACGTTTTTTAAATGGTATCGTTGTACAATAATTGTGAACTACAAAACTTACGTGTTCCTTTCACTATATTGCTAGTGTAACAAAAGATCACAATTACATTATATTTTTGTTTTCTTACATGAGTGTAAAATTTACCTCATGACTAAGCTTAACTTCATGTTTCTTGTAAAAGTGTTTGGAAGTGATTATATTTGTGTGAAGATTGTTTTTTCTTTCCTTTGTTTACATTTCACTTTCATGATGATAACACCCCTCAATATTTTCTTATCATCTAGATCATGTGTGACGAGGTTGGTCTTGGATCTCCATTTTCTTCATCCACCACACTCAATACACTAAAACACTTTGAATTGGTTATTTGTTTGATGGTTCTTTTAAATAATTCTTATATGTGGATATCACAGGGTAGAAATCGGGGTCAATATCAGAGGACTTGATTTGTGGGCCTATTTTTGTAGTCTATTTGGAAGTTTGAGTTGACAAAAATACTCATATTAGAAAATTCATAATTACGAAATACGATAAAATTTTAAAGATTTTCCATTTTTTCATTCAACCGTATATAACTTTGTATTTTCGGTGGTAAAATCTTAAAATACAAGATTTAGAAAATTTATGTTATTTATTATTATTTTATGCCATAAATGTTTAATTTATGAACACCTCCAAGATTTATTAGGCATTTCACGGTGAGCCATAATGGTAGGGACTTTTCCATTGAAGAAGAGAGCAATGTTAGATTAGTAGGCTAAAAGGAATTTAATTTTTTAGCATTGTTTATAAGGTTTTCAATAGTCCCTAGGAGATTAGTGAGATTCTATTTTTTATGAACCATATTTTTTCATATTTGAAGAACATCACTTAATACTCTTTGTATGAAAGCTTCTACCTTGAAAAACATTGATAGACATATGAAAGAGAATTAAGTATTTCTTTAGATGTGTGACTTTGCAAATTGTAGATGTGGAACCTGACAGTAAATATATACGGTCCGAGAAACAATTCCACAACCTACATGGCGTACCTTTGCATCTCCCTAAGGAAGAAATTACACTTGATAGGTGTTTTATTTTATGGGATGAAGGCTTCTTATTGCTTACATGTTTGTAGGAAATCGACCGCTTAAATTTTTTTTCCGTATATGCATTGAAATCGAACGGACATCATGTTTCTTTTTCTTGTGGTTGTCATTTTTTCTGCAATGACAATGATCTTTCAAATTGGATGGCTCAATGCTTGTCTGACTTGGAAAGGAAGATGCATCTAGGTATTCAAGATTGTATTTTCTTGGAATATTCATTCATGTTATCTGCTTCCAATTGCTCTTCAAATCTATAACGATCTTCAGATCGTAGAGCTCTACATGCAAGCTTGTCTTGAGATTTGTACCTTGGCAAGATTTTCCTAGGGAAATAGGCTCTTTGAGTGGCTCAATATCATTGTGGGCTTTAAGTTATCTTCTTTCGCATCCATGAATCATGATATGCATGATGATTAGTTCCTTATCTCCATGTTCACCTGCTTTGTTAAGAAGGAGAGGAAGGTGACAGTTATAAGCATATTTGTTTATCTCCGTGTTCACCTACTTTGTTATATGAATGAATGCCTTGTTCTACTAACTCTACTCTACTTGGTTCTCGATGTTTTATCATCTCGAACCTACATATTTATGAAAGCTTGATCTCTTTGTTTCGAGCATTTCTTTTTTATGGAACTCCAAATTATGCGATGTTGGATATCATTATCATTTCAGCTTGCCTTAGGTTGCCACAATCCCTTAACCTGGTTCAGACTCACTTCATGGTAACACCTATGTTATTGTTATTATGGATTTTTCTACCCATGTTAATTTGAAAACCTACTCACGTAACTTGAAATTGTCACCTTATGATCTCATCTTTCCCCTCTCGTCATCTCTATATATTCAGTGCTCAACCTCTTGTTCATGTTTCTTGTATCTTGGGTGTAAATTTTAGGAGATTCGATCTTGTGTTTGTTGTATTTTAGTTTTGTACTGGAGCCATTTTTATGCCAACATTTGAAGGAAGAAATGAAAGAAGTAAAAAAATGGCAACCATCGTAGTGCCGCTGAAACAACGTATGCTTGTGCAGTCACTTATTATTTCTTCAGTCTCATTTTTATACTATTTTTCTTATATCATTGACAATCCACAAGGAACTGCTAAAAATTTTAGATTGGCATGTGTTGGCCATAAGGATGTGTCGACTCTAATATAATCACAAGAATTGAAATGAGAGGAGGAAATCACATCGGTTGTTTGGATCCTAATTTGGTTGCCCCTACCTCTGTCTCAATGAAATCTACAATTTTACATGCTTGAGAGAGTACCTTCAAGAAGTTCTGACCTGAATTTGGAAGAAAGAAAAAAACATTAAGACAATTATCATCGTTATCTTGCATAAAAATTGGAGAAATATGGATATTAAATCTGATCAGTTAACTGCCATCATTTTTCAAGACTATTTACTTGATTTTTGAAATTTATTTTCACATCCACTAATTTATTTTCCACCCATATGTATTCATTATTTTATTCCCTAAATACATCAATCCTATTTGAGGTTTAGAAATATCCAACCATCCTCTTGTTATGGTTTCCCTTTTCTTGCCATTAATTCAATCATCTCTTGGTCGTGTATTCCATATCCTCATTTCCATGGGTAATAAGAATTTCTTCTTGTATAATAGACTTGTGGTTAGCTATCCACCCCATCTCTAGAGTTTCCTAACACATCAAAATGCTCTCTAAAAAATATTCAGGATATATTTGTCATAGTATTCATACACTGTCTTTTTTTGTACTAAAAATATGAAAGACAATAACTTACTCATACATATGTTTTAGAATATCATAAAAGAGTCAATCCATCATTATTTTAGAATCATACCATTACCCTCTATAATATCAACATGGCATATATCTACAAATAGGTGAAAGGGTTTGGACTCAAAGATTGGATTACAAAATATTGTCTTTTCGTTGGCATTAATGTTTTCAAACAGGTCATTTGATACAAGAGTGTGGGAAACCTAAGCATAAAATTGGGGAAAAGCTTCATGGTGGAAGGATTCTCTTCCTTCTCACTATATCATCAAATCCCCTTTAGTTTGTGAGGAAGATTCGTTTTCTAAAAGAGAACCTCTAGGGTTAAATCTACCCCTGTGGTAGAGTAATCTTCTTAGGTGCCCTAATATGGTTCACATACTTTAGAGAAAATTCCCCATGTTTTAGTGGGGTTGGTTAAGGAGAAGGAATCTCCTTCTTCTCCTACTAAGGTTTTGTTTCAACCTATTTCTTTTATTGATATTATTCTTTCGTGTGGATTTATGGGTTTTTCCTTTTTTTTCGGTTGCTTGAGTCAATCTTCTTTGGCTCTTTGTTGTTTGTTTTTTCAGTTCCATGTGAGCTTCACTATTATATCTTTATTGTAATGGTCCCTAGAGCCTTTCCATCAATTATTTAATAAAATACATTATTTGTACTTTTCAAGTGTATTATTGAAAAATTATTGTAACTTAAAAATTATTTCATAAATATATGGGTAAGTGCACCAATAAAGGGGGTCAAAAAGTGGACAAGAAAATGAAAAATGAGAAAAACATGATCACATTACGTTTTCTTTGGTTTGGTAATTCACAAACCTAAAATGAGTACGCATTATACTGAACTATAAACAAAAAGGCCCGAGCCCTATTCATTTTATTTTCCCCCAAACGTGAGTTTGAAAACAAAACCTTGCACTCACGTTTTATTTTCAACTGCATCTAGCTCCCACGTTTGTCTGAGAATCGCCATGAAGATCAAAATCGACAATGGCACCACGGAGAAGATGTAGGAAAATTTATTTTCTCTAAATTGGATTAAAA
This sequence comes from Taxus wallichiana var. yunnanensis, assembly GCA_018340775.1. NCBI lineage: Eukaryota > Viridiplantae > Streptophyta > Pinopsida > Cupressales > Taxaceae > Taxus > Taxus wallichiana. Next base: position 430,866,216 of record CM031242.1, on the reverse strand, counting down.
TTCGGTAATTATATAATAGAATTTGAATTGAATACTTTTTTTATTGTTATAGTTCCACCTCATCCACAACCAAAACCTACAATTCTTGTGAAGCCTCCTAGCCCTCCTATAGTTGTTGAACATCCCCAGCTACTTAGGAGCATTTATCAGCCCATATAGTGGAAAATAGATTGAAATTAAGGAATTAATCAAAAATTCAATAAAATGAGGGATTCCAATTCTACAAACCCCCACCGTGCCTCTTTTGCAAACACATTGGAGGCATTAGTGGCACAAGTTGACGCGACAATGAGTCAAATTGATCATTGAACATCTTATAGAGAGCATTGTAGGGAATATTACACCAAAAAATTTTCATATGTGAATGTAAAGTAAAAATAAATTATAAAAGAACTCATATGCACCTTATTTACAGAACCCCGAATCTAATTTCCTGTTCCGTTATCATGCAAATAGTTTCCAATCATGGATAATTTTAGTGGTGAATATTCGTAATATGGTGAAAATTTCATTTTAGGAAAATTTGAAAAGGTGATTTTAGTGGTGGGTCGGTGTCCTGTTTGCCTAAAATATATACTATTTTTTTTTGGGGAGTCAGCTTCGCCTTCATTTGAAAACATCTCCTATAAAAACCTAGGTGATTTGCCGGGTAGTATACCTCAAGTAGCTTACCAAATTACCATTGAACTCACATACTCTTAAGCACCAGAGATTCATCATTGCTTTGTGAGGGTTAGTTGTTAACGCGTGACAGGGACATTGTTGATGCGCGACAAAGAGTTATTACAGACGTGCGACAAGGAGATATTGCAGACGCACAAAAAAGAAATAGGTTTGACGTGCGATAGGGCGAGTTGACGCTCAACAAGAACCCAGACAGTGGAAGCGTGACAGGGCATATGCAGTTGACGCATGACAAGTGCAGAGTTGACACGTGACAAAGACCTCAAATAGGGGACGCCTTGACAGAGAGACCTTAGATAGTGGATAGAGTCACTACTTGGTTCTTTTGTTGATGCAGGACTCTCTTCAGAATAATGGAAGGTGCTAGCTCAAAGAATGCGAAGAACCTGAAAGTAAGTAAGAAATCTAAAAAATCGCTCTTAAAGTATTTTGGAAACTCTGCAGACATCTGATATTGAAAATACCAACCACATAGATGCCACCACAAAGAATCATACCGACCGTGTGGAAGGTATTATTGAGGTGGACATGAATTTTGCACAAAGTATCAACGTGAAACAAATGAAACCTATGATAATATGCCGATATTGAAGATATTGTTCCCGTTGGGGTGTAACCATAAGTGCATCAAGATATCACACATACAAATACTTAGCAAAATGGAACACGAAAATCAAATTCAAACTCGGTCCAAGAAAAAGGAAACCAGGGGATTGTGATATTGCCTAAAATTCTACTAAAAAGTAAAGCATTGAAAATGAACAAGAATATGTGGACCATTAGCAGGACATACAAGTTTGATTGGGCAACTAAATTTCCATTTATTGAACCTGTACAATCATCTAATTCTAAAGAGATCCCATCTGAATGTACATGTACAGTATGTACGTGGAAATTGGGAAAGCAATAAAAAATGCAAATGAAGCTAGACACTATAGAAAAACATTGTGGAAAACAATATTTGATTGTAACGGGGGCGGATGGCCAGAAAATCAAAACACACCGGTGGAAAACTGAAAAAGAATGCATGCATGTTAGATATGCAACGGAATATGAGGCAGAGCAGAAAAAACACAGACATCTCTTGAAAAGGGAGGAACAATCACATCGCATATTGGTAAGATGAAAGAAACAAATCTACATACAAAATTCATACAATTCTCTACTCTATTTCACATACTAAAAAAAGGAAGTCCGATTTCAGATTTCCTCAATTTCAAAGTTTTGTATCAATTTAATGGAATGCTGAATGTACCTCAATCTCATTGGTTTGAAAGTAGTGGATGGGAAATGGAAAAATGCCTTTCAATGATAGAGAAGGAAGATTTGAAAGAGAATGTAAAAAAAAAAAGTTTATCTCTCTTTCAATTAATGAAGTGACAATAGTTGACAACACTACATGGGTATGTATCCACGTCTATACTTTAGAAAATCATATAAGGACACATCATCTATTGGGTGTTATGAAAATGGTTGAAAATTGCAATGCTAAAAACCTACATAAAATAGTTGTTTCTCATTTAAAAGATATTGTTGGAATGACTGATTATGAAATTGCTATGAAGTTGCTATGCATTGGAGCAGATGGTGCATCTATCATGCAGGGTCACCAAACATGGCTGTGTGTTAGATTATAAACAATAGTGGCCCCATATATGCTACCAATTCACTATATGGCTCACAAAATGAATTTAGCGTATAAAATGGTAAGCAACCACGAAAATGTTGCTAAATTATAAGACCTTATAAGATAACTTCATGCCTATATGTCAAGTAGCCCAAAGCAATTTCTTGAGTTCCAGAAATTTACAATTGGAATTACAGATGGCAAAAAACCTCTGAAGGATGTCGAGACTAGATGGATCTCTTTGTATGAACTTGCATGTAGAGTTCGTGAGGAGTATCCTTTGTTGGTTGGTTTCATGCACAAATACCGTCATGAAGTTGATAGGGCGAGGGACTTTTTGTTCCGTTTAACTAATTTGGAGACATTGCTTATATTGGTTGGTATTCTTCCAATGTTAAAGGAGATTAATACACTGATGAAGCATGCACAGGGGCAGATTTTATACGGATGAGAAAAATGGTATGTCAAGTCTTATTTATTGTAGATGTTCTCAAGATAGTTTTGATGCACTGTTTTTGAGAATTGGAAAGCTTTATTAGATCTTAAGAATCCTAGCACCTTTTTGAGATTTAATATCCATGATCACCTCTGCATCACTTTGTTAATGGGAGGGAAATACCACTGCACATTTTACAAAAATGTTAAGATATTACAGGATCGGAACGAGAAGATGTTCCCGTGACACATAATCTCTTTGAGTCTGTTATAGTTGAAACAAGAATAAAACTTAAAAAAATTTCAGAAAACTTGTCATCAAAAATTAGGGAATATTTCTGTAAAGATAAAATTCTGGAAGCCATGGGTGTGATGAATCCTAATTTTTGGAATACTAAAGGTGGCCATGCATACTTTGTCGAAAGAATTTTCATAAATCCATGGGTACAATAATGGAACGATTTACAAAGACTTCGAGAGCTCAAGGGTACCAAAATCAAAGGTATATTGAATGTTTGATATATTAAAGTTTCAATCAACAAATTTTGCAACAAATGAGGAACCAATATAAAATTTTAGACGAACCTTCCAAAGTGGTGCTATTATAAGGTCAGTGGTGAGGAATCTATTAAAGTTCTATCTTACAAGAAGATATCAGTGAATATTTCAGATTATATGAGTTATGCCAAACAATGATTTTGGGGTCTGTGGAGGATGAAAGGGTTTTCAGTGCATTATCATTTATAAAATCACAACTGAGAAACATGTTGGATAAAAATATGGAAAGTTGCATGAGGTGTTATGTTTCTCGATACTCCATCGAAACCTTTCTGTTCGAAAGAGCAATTGCGCATTGGAATTCCCTTTGCGAAAGAAGAGGTGTGAATAATATAGCTACAAGTACAAATATTTCCAACCTTGAGAGTGTAATTGGCTCATCGTCACACTCTACAGAAGACACCATCGAGTTTGATGAAGCTATTGATAATGGATTTTTTCAACTTTAAATACGTATATTATGTATCTTAATCTTATTTTTTGTCACTTTACATTTTTTTCAGCTCTTGTTATCATTAGAGATGTTACAGGTCTATATATTTAAATTTATTTAACTACAATCTTTTATTTTTTTGAAAACGTGGGTTGACATCCATTCGAGGAAGCTGGTACTTCTCGGGACTGACAATGTTAGGCAATTCACCCATCTATCTACTAATCCATTTCTCATGTTGGGTTTTCTTAAAACACAGATCTAGCACATTACTAGTGGCAGTGATGATTTCAACTTTAAAGAGGTATCTTCTTCACCTTAATCTTATTGTTTGTTACTATTCATTTTTTTCAGCTCTTGTTATCATTAAAGATGTTACATGTCTATATATTTACATTTATTTAAATACAATCTTTTTATTTTTTGAAAACATGGGTTGACATCCATCCGAGGAAGTCACATTACTTCTGACAATGTCATGTCGAAACTCAACCTTCTATCTACTAATCCATTTCTTGTGTTGAGTTTTTTTAAAACAAAGGTCTAGCACATTACCAATGATGATTTCACAACAATCTAATACACAAGAGGTAAGTTAAACCCTATCATATTTGTAATTATGTTTAATTTCTTACCATGATGATTTTTTCTTGATTTCTTACAATTATGTTTAATTTATTTTTATATTTGCAAAATGCTTTGGTATATTTTTGTAATCGTGGATAAAATGACAATTGAATTTCTGAGAGGAAGATATTTCTATACTATACAATTCATAATCCACGATACATTAGACAATTTATAATATACGTCCACATAAAATTCACCATCATCCATATATATCATATCATCACCATATCATTATCATAATCCGAGTCCCGACACTACAATTATTATTAAAACAATTATTTAAATAATTTAAATTTATTAAAACAATTCCATGTTTTAAAAACAATTCATAATCATATAATTACAAGTATATCCATTCTAATTTCATCTATATCCATTCTAATAATTAATGTCATCTATATCCATTACAACACATTCCATTTATTTATCATCTATATCCATTCTAATGACATTTATGATCATATCATTACAAGTATAGAGAAGAATAATTATCTTAAAACAATTTTAAATGTCTAGAGAAGAAGAATTATCGTGCTTGAAGCTAAATCTACATCCACATTAAATTGATCATCGTCCATATATATCCTATCATTATCTTCATTCATCATCTTTCATCATTATCTATCATCATTCAATGTTTGTAAAAAAATTATCCATTATCATCATTCATCATCTACGTCCACATACAATTCATGATAATCCAAGTAAACAAGAAACATACATCATCATGATTCATCCCCATCTAATGCAATCACCATTAAGAGTAAACCAAAAAGCATAAACTCCATATCAAATCCATATGCAATCAAAATTAAAGATTATATAGTATTTCAAATTTTAAAAGGCTATCAAATCCATATAATTAAATTCAAATACCATACTCAATATTAAAAGTTTCCACACTCAATATTTAAAGTTTCCACAATAATAAAAGTTTCAAGTTTTCAACCCTCTTTTTCTTTATCCATTTCTACTCTTGTGCTCCTTTCCCCAACGGTTTCTTCCACTTGTGGCTATACCCCTTTCCCCAACAGTAGAAATAACCCTAGAACTTATAAGATCTTCCACAGCACTGTCCAGATTTTTTAAAATTCTTTCTTCTTGATTTGTCGCATCTCCATGCGATAGCAAATTTGGATCAGCTGCTGCCTTAGCTTTGAATAATATTTCAGGGTCAAAGCCATGCTCTTTAATTATCCGCTTTAGTGTATTGTTTTGTTTGTTAACCAAAACAATATTTTCCTTCAAATTCTTTGCTGCGGATAAATTGTTCTTCACTTTTTTTCAAGTGAACTTGGAATACCTTTGCTTGACTCTTCAAATTTTCATATTTCAACTGCACAAAAAGAGTAATGTCAATTCAAAATATTACTAAAAAATGAAAATTTCAAATTAACAAGAATGATTGTTTGAAAGTGATAGTACTTACAACTGCTCTATCTCTCTCGGCATTTGTAATTGCTACTGAGATACTTGTCCTTAGACCATTTGTTGAAATATGCCCGGCCTCGCACTAATATTTTCTAATTTGTTTAATGACTTATCCAAAATGTCATCTTTATAGTTGTTGTTATACGTGTGCATGTACCACTTTTTACTTGGGTAAGTAAGGAATCCATCTTCGCAGTTGATTCGGACTGCACCGTATAAACTATCCCTTTGCCAATAATTTTCATAACGACTAATAATCTCATTGATAAGAACTTTAGCCCTTCTCTTCCATTTTATAAGCTGATTGATATGAGGTAGAATAAACTCACTGACATGGGATTGACAATCATAACCAATTAAGTTTTCCAAAGGAAAAGGTAACAACTGTTCACTATCTAAATCTGATGAAGATGATCTTGCTGGAGAAGTATGGGGGCTTTCGCAAGATCAACTGCTACTTGTTTCTACCTTTGGGTGGCTTGATCCTATTTGTGATAAAATTAATCAAGATTCAGATAAATAAATTTAAATTGAAATGTAATTCAATATTGTAAAGCATATTTAAATTGAAGTATACCTGTTGGCCTTGAATCATCTCACGGGTATTGAAAAAACCAGTTGGGTCATTGCTATCAATGCCCAAATAATCTTCATCTAAATTTATATTGTTCAAAACCGATATGCCCGTTGCACTGGGAAAGCCACCAAGTGAGAGTGTTGGAATTCAAAAGGAGGAGGCAATGTTTAGTGTCTCGCTAGGGGCCGGAGCAATTGGCATGCGTTTACCAATGTTCTTTTTCACTAATCCTCTAGTTGGCATTTTAAAAATGATTGGTTGAGTGGGTGTCCGTGCCGCTGTTTGATCAGGACTACAATGTCCTAAAAGTACAAGAAAAAACATGAAAAATAGGAAAACAATCCAAAAAGGCAAAAACTACGAAATTAAACGTACTATCAAAAAGTTGTACCTTGTTGTCGAGGGGTAGTTTTTCACGGTGCTAAGGGTGGCCATGTAGGAGTTAGATCTTGTGGTTGTTTAGAAGATACAAATGCATGCGACTATATGGAGTGATTTGGGGAAGAAGGTTGAGTTTCTGAAACACGTGTATGGTCCAAAGTCCCTGCAATGTCATCAACATTAAATGTTATGTCAATTCATTTGGTTAAAATTTAAATTGAAAAATAAATATACAAATTTAGAATTTGTAAATAATATATGAGAAGGTATTACTTCTCTGGCATTTAACGAGTTCAAACTGTTGAGGGTTCGGAGAGGAGTGAGCTTCCATTTCAGATTGGGAGTCTCCCGAAGCCTCAGTGTGTTGTTGGCCTCTTCCTCTTGATAACACCTTTTTTTGAAGGAAGGGCTTCAATAAATATTCTCTCTGCAAAACATAAATTGTTAATAATCAGCGTAATGCAATGTCGAAAATTGAAATACAAACCAAATAATTTAGACCTGTTGTTCTTCAAATGGAATTGACAACTTCATCAACTCCTCGTCAATGCAAGTAGGAATTTTTTTATCTTTTAAATTTAAAAGTGCCTTGTAATAAAGGCCGAGGAGATAGTTTGTGGAATAAATGATAGGTTTTTCTGAAAGTTTTGAATTTGTTATTTCAGTTCTTATTTTTTTATAGATAGGTGCACCAATCAAATTTTTGTTTTGAGATAGTGGCAACTATGTATGCAATGGCCCAATTTGGTATATCTATTTGGCGACCCTGCAAAACTATTCTGGATTGAAAAAATGAAATAACCACAGCAAGAAAGTGGTGTGCAATTGATTGTGTATCCACACCATGCCTGGATTTATTTACATGAGCTGTAAATGCGAAATAGTGAGAATTAATATAAATTTATAACACCAAATTGTATCAGAATAAAAAACAGAATAAAAATGATGAATTAAAACAAATTATACTTACAATCAACATGGAAACCGAACGTTGATTCGAGAAATTTCTTGTCTTCTTCCAGGAGTGTTGCCTTCGTTGTAAAAATTGGTAAATTTTTGAATGGAAGGCCCGTAAACCAATGGATGTCATTTGCTTCGATACTGAATTGGAACATTCGGCCGTCGTTCAGAGTCACATAAAAAAGGCCATCCTCTGAATTGTAGGACGAGAGAAGGTAATTCAAAATATCTGGATTTGTTTCAAAATGGGGCATATCAACGAGCCCTGTAAACTCACACGCATCCATCAAATCTTTATATTTGGAAGACATCTTTAAAATAGTATTGATGTGAGGGCACAAGGGATTCTTGTAGATGATCTTGACCATGGATTGGACTGGATTCTCTTCTTTATTTTTTTCCTGAGCTTGTAGTTGGGAAGCATGTGAAGTCGACATTATAGTTGTGCTTGTGTCTTTGACAATGAGGGATACCTGCAAAAAAATTGAGAGCCGGAAAGTGTAAACGAGAAAATGACCGGTGGGAGGGTATTTATAGGCCAAATCACACGTCAATGGGATCTGTTGATGTGCATCAATGGGATCTGTTGATTTGGGTCAATGGGATCTGTTGATGCACGTCAATGGGTTCTTTTGATGCTGCGTCAATAGATTCTATTGACGCTCATCAACAAATCGCATTGATGCGCATCAATAGAGGCCATTGACATGCATTAATAGAGGCCATTGACATGTGTCAATAGGTCCCATCGATAGGTCAATAGAGCCCATTGACGCCAAGCGCGTCAACGCGAGTCCATTGACGCACATCAATGGGATCTGTTGACATTGTCTTGACGCGTATCAAGGATGGTTATTGACGTCGTATTGTCGCGTCGTCAATGGTGCAACCATGTCTAGAACTCTGATTTCTCTAGCTTGAAAAACCAGGTGAAAATTTGTTTTGGAATATTGTCAAATTCACCTTTCACTGAAACTGTTGGGGATATTTGCCAGGTATTTTCCACCTACAATTTTATAGAGGTGTCTTAAAATGAACCATGTTTCCAATCAACTGGTATAATAGTGACTTGATTAAAAATAATTTTTGGGACCGATGGTGGATGGTGTTTGATTTTCAACCTTGCAATAACAACAAGGTTCCACATTAATTTTTGAGGAAACTCTATTGTGAGTTTATCCTCAATGAGATCTTGAACTATTTTGATTTCGGGATTTCTAGGGTCGAGGAAAAGCTGTGCATAGGATCGACTAGGTGCACAACATGAACCTATTCAGCAGGGTAGAGTCTTGTACTATCTGAGCAAGTACTATAAGGTCAAGATAAGAAATAGAACCAACGACCTCATTCGAAGGACATACCAAGTCAGGTAAGCACACTGAGCCATATAAATAGAGTAGTGATATTGTATAAACCCTTGAGCCCAATACAAATCAAAGAACAACCAAGAAAAGTGCTACCCATTGAATAATAATGAAAGGCAGAGCTGGAGTAGAGCCACTCTAATCAGTCCAAGCCAAAGCAAAAAAAAAAAACAAAAAGCCAATTTTGAGCTCGTGCCTAGATTTGAAGCAATAAGTTCAATGCGAGTTAAACAATGCAAAGACATGATGACCATAAGGTAAGAATAAATCACCTCTAAACACTGAATGGCCATGTTAGGTAGATCTAAAACAATGCACAAACACAACAAACTGAGATCTCTACAGTGGAACCCCAACTCAAGATCCAACAATGAATGAAATAAAACAACCTTCAAACCATACAAAGTTTGAGTCTCCTTTTAATGGTGGCCATGACCATCACAGAGCATATCAAAACCTGATCCCAAGGTGGAGAAAACAAAGCTCAAAGGATCAATAAGCAGATCCATAAAAAGGAAGAGTGAGGAACTAGAAAAATAAAATGACAACCTTTCAATGAGAAACTCCAGCTCATAAACCTGAAAAAGGAGCTCAATACAAAGATACATGATGGCCAATTCAAAATAAAACCATAGAAACTAGAGATTCCATGCACAAAAATTGGTGTCCTATAGAAAATTTGGCAGGGCCTCCCCACTTCCTCTAGAACCATCCAAAGTTTTCGATGCAAAATGAGGGTATCTTAGGGTTACAACCCTAGTTTGGATGGGTTAACCATAGGGTTGGGATAACCTTACTTAGTTAATCATGGTCAATGGTGAGTTAAGACCATATGATTTTCCCATCAATCGAGTTTTTTTTATTTTCCATCAATGATTATATGCATGTGGCGTAATAATTTTAGCCAAGGTAGGACCAAGGCTATTACTTTTGCATGAATAAGGGTCCAAAATTTATAATTGCTAAAAGATAAAACCATATAATTACCCATGATGAGAACATGCATGCAATCCAAACAGGGAAAGAGACAAAGATAGCTTTTAAAAATAAAGTAAAGCCAAAACTGCTTTCTTATTTACAAACTCAACCATACACATACCTTAATCCTTACAAATAAGAAAGGTTTACTGAGTCAACAACAGGATGACCAAGCTTGAAAAAGGTCATGAAAAGCTATTTTTAGGCCTTGGAGCCTCATGCAGGCCAATTTTAGCTTCTTATTATTGAAATTGTATTTATTTGCAAAGAAGAGATAAAATTATGCATGTAAAGGCTAAAATTAGATTTGTCTCCAATTAGCCATCTTATCTATTTTTGGATGAGCTATTTTTAGCTGAGGGTCGTGTTATATTTTGCTACTTATACCTTACTTGTGCAACTCCAAAGGGGGGATTATGTCATTATGCATACTTGTATGTAGAAATAATTGTACTTTTCCACCTCATTGAAGCAATAAAGATGATTTTTTCCTCCAATTGAAGTTTTGTGAAGTGTGATACAACAGGTTGTGTGGTATGTTTTAATCAATCATTATTTCCTTTAGATGCTCATATCTTTCCAGTACCTCCATTTAACTATTTTATAAGTGTTACAAGTCGCGTAAGTGTATATTAATGCCTTTGTGAGTGCAATATCCATCATAGAACACTTTTAGCGAAGTTTTTCATTCTTTTTGTAGTCATTAAGTGTACTTTTGTGCAAGTATAGGTCCCAAAACATTATTATATCAACATATTTATCCACTTTCCTTAGGTTTGTGTTGTTTTCTCTCCCTAAACCTCACCAGAGAATTAGTTTAGGTGATTTATGAAGGGAACCAACCTACTCTGGAGGTTCTCCTCAACCTGAGGCACCCACAACTTAGAGGATTTCTCATTGTTCCGGCCAAAGTGTAGAGTCAAATTGCATTTCCAAGTCAAGTGTGTACTTGATTGATAACATGCACATCACCACTACTATAGTTTTGAAGAAATCAACTAGGTCAAGTACTTAGAGCATTTTCGTACCTCTAGACATCCATAGCCAACACCAAGATAGATCCAAAGGTATTACACTCACGGTAATGAGGGTAAGTGCACGAAGTTGGTGGAAAATTCCGTGGACATAAAAACCCGAAATAAAGGTACCGCGATCGCGGTTTTAAAACCGCGATCGCGGTCATAAAACCACGATTGTGGTTCTTGAATTCTAGGTTCGGTAATTACCGAACCTAAACTGTGATCGCGGTTTATAACCGCGATCGCGGAACTCTGAGACAAAATTTAACAGTCCCGCGACTCGTTATTTTCCTCATTTTTCATTTCGAACCGCGACTTTTCCTAAATGTTTTTCACTCGCGCTTTCAATACTATCTCAAAATTGCTCATCGGACTTCTGGATAGCGATATATTCAACCATGCCCAAGACGAGGAGGTAAGTCCTCGATTGTAATCATTTTTTTGCATTTTAGGGTTTTTTTTTGCATTTTCATGGGTTTTTTGAAATGTTTGTTTATGTATACAATTTTCTTGTTTTATCAGTTGGTCGGCAAGCTCGAAATCGTGCAAACCGTCAAAACATTCCTCAAAACCCTCCGAACATTCCTCAAAACCCTCCTCCAAACATAGATCCGCCTCCTGTGGCTCCTTCTGTCCCCACTGAGCCAACAGGAACGCAAGATAATATCATTGGAAGAATCCAAGAAAATAAAATTGTCATTGAGAACCTAATTCAAACTATAAGACAAAATCATGCTACAAATCCATCCCACATGACTTTAGCCAATACATTGCAAACATTGATTGGCGAAGTCGAGTCTGTAACCAACCAAATACATAGATGGAACACCTTTAGAAGTGACTATAGGCGGTGGTATGCGGATAAACTATCCCATGCGGCCGTCAAAAGACAAAAAAATTGGAAAAGACTTCATTTGTGCATTATTTACCGACCCTAGAACCAATGCCCCCTGCAGTTACTTGCAAACGGTTCCTAATCCATTGGTGCCATGATGATAGAATCAAAAACAAATTTTGGGACTGATGGTGGATGGTTTTTGATTATCCACCATGCAACAACAATGAGGTTCCTCTTTATTTTTTGAAGAAATTATATTGTGAGTTCATGCTCAATGAGGACTGAATTATTTTGACTTTTCGACTTTTTTTAGTCGAGGAGGTGGCTCTGCACAGAGCAGACCTGGTGCACGCGTAGGTCAGCCTAAGATCCCCCATGCCCCAAAACCCCCACTGCCTTCAGTTATCCCTCCTATAGTGAAGGAGGTTGTGGAGATTGATACATTACATGCATTGAGGGAGCTCACTGACACTCTCACCCAAAGATAGCACCCGTTGCATCCAAAGTGATGTTGGTGGAGGTGCCAGGTTCTAGTGCACCACACCACTGTGGATCATGTGGTGCCAGTATGCACTGCAGGCGAGACATCATTTGCTGGTTCACAGGATTTCTTTTCTATAGATGAGATGCTGGGGAATGTTTTTGGAACTGAGCCACTGATATTGGTCTTTCACAGGTAAATTTTAAATAAATTTAAATAATATATATATGTACAATAGTTTAATTCACATGTTTGAGATATATATATATATATATATATATATATATATATATATATATATATATATATTTGATTGTACGTCATGTACATACATGTAAAAAACTAATTTTTTATTTTATTTTAAATAGCAAGAGCCGGTGAAGGAAACATCCGGTGTCGACATGCTAGCTATTGCAAGGTGGCTTCAAACGTAAGTTTCAAGTTGTACAAACTTACATTTTTAATAAATCATTTAATTGCACTAGATTATTATTATAATTTGTTTCACGTGTATGTTGTACATGTATTAATATTTTTCTCTTTTATACACAGGAGCCTGGCGGGTCATCATCTGCTCAGGGAACTGAGGCTACTGGCATGCCTCACATGAGTTTTACGCAGGTTAGTTACAAATCTCTTTACACTTTGTTTCTAATTCTTGGACCTCTGTACATGAGTTTCACTTTCTTATACTCAACCTATATATTATTTCTAGTAGGAAATGCCAATTCATTTGATATAACTAGCCATGTATGTAATCATATATTGGTTTTACATGTCTCGGAGTACCACCACACAAATAACTCCTAAAAAGTCAAGTAACTCCTATGAAACAAAGAACATATAAGCAAGATGAGTCACGATATATCTACACGAAATATTCTAAGAAATAAATAATTACAAGGAAAATCTATACCTACACGAAAACACCCTGAAGTGTAGCTTAGGTTGGTAAAAATGAGGGTCCTTGAAATAAGACCATATGAGCTACCCAAATTACAATGAAACTCTCCAAAAGTAGAGAACATGAGAAAAACCAATGGGAAAAACTCCTTTAATTTAGAGAAAAGAAGAAAGGATGGATAAAATGCTCCCTCAGAAGATGATGTTGATATAGACCACACCCTTAAAATAGATCATAAGTGAATAATATTTCTGTCGGTGAATGGTTTGGTCAAGATGTTTGCAATATAATCCAATGTCTAGCAATATATGAGATAAATGACCTATCCATGGATCAACTCCTTGATGAAATTCTGTGAATCTATATGTGTTTGGTCTGGTGATGTTAGATAAAAGTCCTTCAAATTTGAATGATGCTCTAATTGTCATAGAAGATGACTATGGGTTACCTTGATTAAATACAAAACTTTGTCAAAATCTTATGAAGATAGATGGCCTTCGTGCTAACATTTATAGATCCTATGTATTTAGCCTAAATAGAAGATAAAATAATAACATTTTTATTCTTTCTTGACTAACTAAATATTGATTTGTACATGTTTTTTGTATAGCTCTTAAGTAGATTTTAATATTGATTTGTACATGTTTTTTGTATAGCTTATGACTGCTAGAGAGACTCCTCCATATATGCAGACTGTGGAGGCTACTGTAGATACTGCCATAGCATCTGCAGATCCACTAACTGAGGTACACAATTTTTTAAATTTGTTAAATTTTGGAGGTTCATTATTTCTTATTAAACTTAAATCTACAATATCAAATTTTGTAGGTATATATGTGAAATATTTAATTTGAAAATTAATTATTTGTATGTACAGCTTACCCCTCGTGAGTCTATTGTTGTCCCTGCGACACGTCAACAACAAATTGATAGGGATCATGACATTGTGGTAAGATTTCACATGCATTTTAACTAAATTGTACAAGTTTCTAAATTTTGAATGTATTTTAAAATTTTGGGTGTTAAAAACTTGTTTATGAATGTGCGAGTTAGGTTGCGAAGCATGCTTAGAGACACCTAGGACCACACGGATGAAATCCGTAGTGGCATCTCCCTCCACTACATCCCCAGGTCATGGATGTGCTACTTCTAGCAGGGCGAAGAGAGGGAAGATGTTTCATGAGTAGATTTATAGTCCACCTGGATGACACATATGTGGTCATGAGTAGATTAATACCATCAGTATATATATATATATATATATTATATATATATATATATATATAGCCTTTTGCATTATGACACATGCTTTCTACCGCATGTGTGGTCCCATATGTACATTATGACACATGCTTAGTTCGAGATGTATACATACATTATGAACTTATGTACATATATATTTTCAGAGACGTGCGCGTCTGGAGCACACTTTGTTTGATTCTTATATATATATCCATGTGTGTTGGTTAAATCATATTTATTTTGGTTATTTTGGTATTATTGCTAACTCTGAGAAAGTGGGTTTTGATCTCTGTTCGGTGGATTTAGTGTATTACTTCTAGTTATATATTTTCTAGTATCTTTCTGATTATTATTTGTGGTATATTTCACCATGGGCATTTTGAATTTTTATTTTTCAAACTAAAACAATATTGTTAGCTCTATTGCCAACTTAAGTATTAGTAACTAAAGCTTATTTGAGTTATGGTTCACATCCCTCCATCTTTTAACAACTCCCAAAATAATAATTCCATAACCTATGGATTTAATGGAATTCATCAATATCATCCTGTTGTATTTGGAAAAGTGTGCTTGAAACTCTGGTGTATTTGACTGTATCTTGATAATATTACAGGTATACCCAAAATTGGGTCTGCATTGTTTGTAACTTTTGTGTGTACATATGAGTTAATCCTTGAAGTAACTGTATTGATTTTCCAATCCTGTTCTTTTGTAACTCATAATAATCCTGAAATATTGTTAAATCTGAATGATATGTGGAGCTGTATCTTTATATTATTTTTATTTGCATCATAAGCTTGTACTGTTAGATGTGCATTACTGAAACATGCCATTATAGTTGCAATCTTCTTCTTCCATATGAAACTAATACCATGAAACTACATTCTTTCAATTGCTAAAAGGATTTGAGATAAGGTTGATACAGTGACAAGAAGAGAGACAAAGAGATAGATGAAAATGATGGGTGAAGTAAAGAGTGACCATGGTTACAAAATGCCACATTGGATGGAGAAGTTAGTATCAGAGAGATAAGATGCTAGACTAAAGCAATTACAAGAAAGGATAAGAGAACAAGAACATATGTGAAAAATAGAAAAGATGATGGAAACAAGGAAGAAACGTAGAGAAAGATAATTTTGAAGGTTATTAGGCCTCATGAATCAGACTTGATATATATGGTGAAGAAGAAGAACTAGCAGGAGATGTGATTCAAAGGTTGATAGAGCGTTAATGAGGTACAAGAAGAGAGAGAGAGAGAGAGAGAGAGAGAGAGAGAGAAAGAATAAAGGAGGAAGAAGATAATTATGGTTTCACGGGAGGTCGAGAGTTGAATCAAGAGAGTTGGGAAAAGAAAACCATAGAACAATTTACTACCCATAATATTATAACAAAACCAAGTGTTAAGGAGAACACGTAGAAAATAAGATTCATGAGCCCTGGATGTATATCATCCTACCAAGGACAAGATGACAACAAGAGATAACATAACAACCAAGTCATTGTAATTTAATTTAAATAAATAAGGAAATGCTATATTTTGTAAACGGTGGGTTGTGGCACCGAACCGACTGTGCCGGCATGTCTGGGTGGCTAGGTGAACGCTAGAGGAGGCAGTGTTTTGGTGCGCGAAAGGGTCGTTGCTTCTGGCTACTTCGTTCGGGCATAGTCCCTTAAGAGCCCTGAGACCAAAATATCGTTCAACTTTGACGGGTGACTACTCGAACTCCATGGCACCTAGAGAGGCCTCGTCTAATCCGACACCTCGCGTATGGACCCTCTACAATAGCCTCTCTTAGTTTTTTCCTTCTCATTTCAGTGCTCTCGCTGTCCCCTGCTTTCAAACGCTTACGCGAAATAGTGCAGTTGGAGCCAGTGTAAGGTTGTCAAATGCTATATTTTGCAAACGGTGGGTCGTGGCACTTAGACCTGCTGCGCCGGCACGTCCGGTGGCTAGGTGAACACTATAGGAGGTAGTGTTTTGGTGCGCGAAAGGGTCGTTTCCGGCTACTTCGTTCGAGCGTAGTCCCTTAAGAGCCCTGAGACCAAAATATCGTTCAACTTTGACGTGTGACTACTCAGACTCCATGGCACTTAGAGAGGCCTTGTCTGATCCAGAACCTTAGTGTAAGGACTCTCTACAATAGCCTCTCTCATTTTTTTCCTTCTCCTTTCGGTGCTCTCGCTGTCCTACTGTTTGTAAACGCGCGAAATAGTGCAGTTGGAGCCAGTGTAAGGTTGTCAAACGCTATATTTTGCAAACGGTGGGTCATGACACCGAGCCGAATGCGTCGGCACGTCTGGGTGGCTAGGTGAATGCTAGAGGAGGTGATGTTTCGGTGCGCGAAAGGGTCGTTGCTTCCGGGCTACTTCATTCGGGCGTAGTCCCTTAAGAGCCTTGAGACAAAAATATCGTTCAACTTTGACGGGTGACTACTCAGACTCCGTGGCACCTAGAGAGGCCTCGTCTAATCTAGAACCTTTGCGTACATGGACCCTCTACAATAGCCTCTCTCATTTTTTTCCTTCTCATTTCAAAGGTGCTCTCTTTGTCCTTCTGTATGCAAACGCGTAAAATAGTGTAGTTGGAGCCGTGTAAGGTTGTCAAAACGCTATATTTTGCAAATGGTGGGTCGTGGCACCAAACCAATCGAGCCGCACGTCCGGGTGGCCGTAAATGCTAGAGGAGTTAGTGTTTTGGTGCGCGAAAGAGTCGTTGCTTCGGGATACTTCGTTCGGCGTAGTCCATTAAGAGCCCCGAGACCAAAATATCGTTCAACTTTGACGGTGACTACTCGGACTCCGTGGCACCTAGAGAGTCCTCGTCGATCCGCACCTTGGCGTACACCCTCTACAATATCCTCTCTCAATTTTTTCCTTCTCATTTCGGTGCTCTCGCTGTCCTATTTGCAAACACGTAAAATAGTGCAGTTGGAGCCATTGTAAGGTTGTCAAACGCTATATTTTACAAACGGTGGGTCATGGCATCTAAGCTCACCGTGCCGGCACGTCTGGGTTGCTAGTGAACGCTAGAGGAGGTGGTGTTTTGGTGCGTAAAAGGGTCATTGCTTCCGGGCTACTTCGTTCGGGCTTAGTCCCTTAAGAGCCCTGAGACCAAAATATCGTTCAACTTCGACGGGTGACTACTCGGACTCCGTGGCACCTAGAGGAGTCGTTTTCAAAATTTACAACTTTTTCAAAATTTACAACATTTTCAAAATTTACAATTTTTTCAAACAATGTTCAAGCTTCTCTTAGCTTCGAGAATTTAAAATTCTCTACTAACAATGCCAACCACGTGAAGGTGGAAGCTTTTCTGGCACCACTAACCTAAACATAAAATTGTTAGTCAAAGAAATTTAAGTTTCAAATCAAAACCATATACTATCTATATACATGACACACAAAATACACAAATTTAAAATAAAATATATTCAAACTTAAATCTAGATCTTTAAACTAAAAATATATATATATATATATATATATATATATATTGAAACTTGAAATTAAATATATACCAGACATGAGCATTGTAAATTCATTCCAATGAACCATCAGGATCGGATCTACTCTGAATAGTAGACAAGATTGCTTCATGATCTGACTCTCGAACCTTCCAAAGAATCTTGTTATTAGGTCTTCCTCGATATCTATACAACTGAATATTTGTCGCTAGAACTAGATGTGAATATAAGAGTATTTTCTTGTGTGTCTCAAAGTCTTCAAACACCCAAACAGAGGAGTTT
Organism: Taxus wallichiana var. yunnanensis; assembly: GCA_018340775.1. Taxonomy (NCBI): domain Eukaryota; kingdom Viridiplantae; phylum Streptophyta; class Pinopsida; order Cupressales; family Taxaceae; genus Taxus; species Taxus wallichiana. The sequence continues at coordinate 430,847,928 of CM031242.1, read as the reverse complement.
TTAATGGATATCGTCGAAGCCAAGTTCCAGTAACTACCACTGACCCTATAGGATACTCAATCTCTTCGCCATCTATAATAGGAGAAGTCAACTTCTTTCTTTCCTCGATGCAACGACATAAGAAATAGTCTGTTCCTTCTTCATTGTCTTCTGTCGCAATTACTGCAAACACATGTCCTACAAAAAAATAACCAAGGTTGAACAACTCAAATTTAAATTACATATTAAAATTTCAATGGACATAACTCAATACAAAAATTAAATAAATAACCATAAATACCTTGTCGCACCAAAATCAAAATTTCGTCAAAGTCCTTGGATGTTGTAACTTCATCTGCAGAAACAAGTTGTAATGCTTGTGGAGGTTGATAACTAGGAAGTGGAGTTAGAGGCCTACAAATCCATCCTTCCACCCATTCTTGTGAATCACACTCAACAGTGACAAATTCGATACAAGATGCACAAAAACATGTCAAATTTCTTGTCCATACGGCCCACGAAGTAGTGTCTGAGCTACAAAATGAGTGCATATCATTGGACCCAGTGAGTGTCATACAATCCTCGTAGTTAGCAATATGTTTTTCCTCTATCAACCAAAAATATTTGCAAACTGTGGAATTTTCTTGAGAACCTCGGGCCATGTTGTCGATTACACCATTCCACTATGCTCTTTGCATCTTTTAATTTAGCACCATCTTTGTACTTCAACTCTTCTCTTGTAAGAGCTCTTTTCACACATGCCCCTGCACCGTCATGCTCTCTTTTTCCATGTCCAGCCTCAGTGAAACTCCAAATATGTTGCACACCCATCTTGACATGCATTCTGCTCATCCAATAAAACATTCATGCATTCTTAAACTGAGACGTGTAATTATTTGACCATATATAATGTTGTTTGAAGTGGATGTCCCTATCAGACAAGTTTCCATAAAATAACTAGAAACACCCTTACACAAATTCAGTAGAATGAGTACGATCATCACTGATATAAAAGTGGTACTCTCTTAAAAATTTCGATCATTCTCTGTATTGTCAGGAGAATGTAGAAATGCTTTGTATGCACAAAAATGGCAACTTGTACTTTGAGTTGTAATATTGCGATTGAACCTCCATTTGTGGTTGCAATGTGTAATTCTCTACAAAATCGACCACTGAAACAATAGTACCAATAGGAAATGTGTCTTTTCATAGCTTGAATTATTCATCCAACCATCGAGCTCTATGTGTATGCCTCGCATACTCATAAACAATTTCATCCTTAAATTTTTTCATAAATTAAAAATGGGCATTTGTTCTGTAACTAGCTCACACCGTTTCGACTCTTTTCCATCTTTCAATTGGTATGCAACTGATTTATATTTATCAAATTCAACTTAATTATGTCCTATTGTACCTTCAAGTTTCTCATGGATGCAACTTTCCAATTTAGGTAATCCGCCGCATGTACTACAACTTCCATCTAAACAATCCTGACTATAAAAAATTGTCCAACTTCTTTTTCACAAAATATAGTAGGAATGAAATCCCTAGAAGATATTGGTGGAACTTGAACACCACATTCAGATAACATAGTTTTAGAATGAAAAATAGAACGAATACGTAAAAATTTAGCATAATGCATCGCAAATTCAACATGTTGCCTACAACAACAAGTGGTGCGAGCATGGTTGATTTTCACATAGAATGGTTTTAACATTTCAAAAAAATGTTGACTAATTTTAATTTCTAGATTCTCTTGTTCAAACTTACAAAAAAATTGAGTTTGAGTCATATATAAGAAATGCTTTGGATGTGGTTCACGATTAGTAGAACCAACTCTCCGTTTATAAACATCTCTTGTATTAGGTGAAACTCTAGTGTTATCATGCCAAAATTTAATAACAACTTCTCTTATAGCATCGTAATTATTTTTGTCCTTACGCGATGCTCTAGCGAAAATGCCCAAATATCGACATTATTGAGTGATTGAAGGATATTACGTGCACAATTACTTTCATTAGAGTTTTTCGATTAACTTGCAACATTCAACTTGTTTGCGTAATCAAACATTGTTTTTTTATTGATTCACTTACAACACTAGTAGCAAGTACATGATGCACAATATTACTATCCCTAGTGCGTCTCTTGACACCAACAGTGTGATATGCATCATGAAGGTTTTCAACAATTGTAGAGGTTTGACCACGTATGTTAGATGTTGTCAATCCTAAGGTGTTTAATGTAGGTCTCATTTTAATCAATTTCATCAAACTAACCAACAACTGACATCTTTGGGAATCATTTAAAATTTCAAAATGATTATCCCAAATTTCAGTGGCTTTTCTTCGATTTTTCATTCGTAAAGTTTGTCGACATTGGTTTCAAAATGTTTTCATCAATTTCAATAAAAAATTAGGTTTCTTATGTAAAATCCTAGGAGGTGTTTTTGTCAAATTTTGCTTGTCTACGCTTTCAACATGAATTTCCTTTTCACATTTTCATTGTCTCCTTCAATTTCAACATTTTCTACATCATGAGTATTTAATTCTTCTTCAACATTGACAAGAAAAAACTTCTTCATCACGAGTATTTAATTCAACTTCAACATTGATGAGAGAAACATTACCTAGTTCTTCATTGCTTACAATAGTTGGGATTGAAGATGAACCTCTTCTAGATTCACGAAGTTTCCGCATTCGCTCAGCATTTTCAATTTTGTTGGCCTCTAATTCGTTTGGTGTTTTTTTACTTAATGACTTCTTTTTTGACTTCGTTTTTGTCTCCCATGATGTTTTGCTTCCGGTGATAAGAAAAACGTGCCTGGAAAAAGACAGAATTTCACAGTAATTTGTACGGTAAGGTCAGAGAGTAAAAATCACATGGTAATTCAGACATTGGGATGTGTGTAAATATGATTTATGAACCTGAGCGCGCTTTATAAAGCGCGCTCGCGGTATTGTTAAAAAAATGCGATCGTGGATCTATCTACCGAACCTAAGCCTCGGAAAATCTTTGTTTTTCCCTAACCAAAGCTATGGAAGGTCATTATGAAGTGCAAAAGGTCAAAAAACCTCAAATCTGCTCTTCCAAAGACTTGAACCATGCTAAAAAACTGAAAACGCTTCACAAAAATGATGCCATCACGTAGGGTAGACTCTTAGATTTCTAGAAATATTGTTTTTAAAGTGAATAGAATAAGATAAATATCATTTTATAATTTCTTACTAACAATAGGTCTTTAAGATATTTTTTCCCGTGAATGTTCATGTCTACGTTTAAGACTGTAAATTTTTTTCGCTTATCAAAATATGATAAAAATTATACCATCCCAAGCATGGAAAAATTATATACACGTTAAAAAAAAATAAAATTGATTTCGATATTTTTTGATATAGTTATGGCGGGCAAACGGAAAGTGCTCCATTTTCTAAATATTTTCAGACCACTTTCACGGAAAAAATCATAAAAAAAAATATTGCTAAAAAAATACAAAATAAAATCCATCCCAAGATAGACAACTACATATAACATTTCACCAAAGGAAAAAAAAACAAGATTTGGTCATCCAAAATGCGGGCAAACGGACTACAATCTTATAAGTTTTTTCAAAAAAAAAAAAAAAAAGTCATATAATTTTAAGTGTTTAATATAGCTAAACTTGTCCGTTTTTAAAAAAATTAGTATTTTAGAAACTAGATTCTGAATGCTATGATTCATATTTATATAAATTTTTCTAATTTAGAGTGCGTGTATAGCTAATAATCCCTACAAGTTGAGATTTCGTTATTTTTTTGCAATATGACGTCCACAGATGACCCTATATTTGTCTATCAACTTCCTGCACTTACCCAACATTCCGTAAGCAATGTCGTGGTACCAAGCATCATTCCTCGATCAACCATCATCACCATCAAACCATTTGAACTTGCACCATATTAAGTATACTTTTAACCAGCATCATCTATTTCTACTTCATTCTATTAAGTTCTTCTACCGATGTTATTAGTTTCCACTTGCACTCTCATTCCCCTACCATTTACCTACCTGTAAACTCAACCATTCCTCCACCCACACCATTAAATCACCTATATCTGACTATTACACATCTCTGAGTATACCTAAGATTCCCACAGACCTCTCCACCCCCCCTTTTTCTCTGTTTAACCTCGATCAACCTCTACAACCAGATCCCATTAAGTTTCTTTCACCCCGACCCTATCGACGTCGGTTACCCATGACCATCATCGGTTATACCATACTGACATCGGTCTCTGTGTTTAATACCTTTGCTAATAACAGAACCTAATAACCTTCATCCAAGTGACCTAAGCAACCTAGAACCTGACCCCGACCCCCCAAAGACTGCCTTGACAATTACCCCTCCATTCAGATCTGATTATAGCCTAGCATGTTATGATTAGATTTGCTTATTGTATTTGAATGAGATACCTAAATCATATCAAATACAGTAGGAATTTGTTTATTTCTCGCATTAAGTTGTTTTAAATAGTGGATTGACAACCATCTAGGGAGTATCACACTTCTTGGATCTAGCACACGCTAGGCAGTCCACTGCCATATATTGTTTAACTCTTCTTTTGTGGTCTTTTTTTCTATTTCAAGTAGTTCCTCCTAGCCAAAAGGAAGCTCTCACAGTCAGCATCGGATCGAGAAGTTAGAATGTGTGCATCAACCTCCAACCGACCAAAATGATAGGTATTCCTCCTCATCCCATAACATTATCTATTTCGTCACATTCAAAATGTAAAGAAAATGGTGAAACATTTTGGCACGCCGGTGGGACCCATCAGGGGTTATGTTGCATTTATTCATTCCTAGGTGAAAGTTGTGTGTTTGTTTCCCTTCAAAAAGATTACACATTAATTTTTCTTCTCTGGAATCATTCTTCCTCTCTTTATTGTCTAAAATCAATCATGTTTTTGGTGCTTTAAAAGAACACATTCTTCTTTCTTTTCGCATTGCATTAGTGAAAGATCATTCCTCTTCCTATTCATCACTTGCTACATTGAAAATAATATTTCGATTTGGGTTTTTAAAACACTTGCATTGCATTCTAATTTGCTGCATTTTTAGTTCACATTAAAATAAGGGAAACCTATATGCTGGAAGTCATGCCCAGCTGATGGTTGACACAATTAAACCGTAGAAAGCACTCTCTTTCTTCTTCTACCAAACTGCACAAATCTGAATATACACATTTTCTTAAATGACATCTTACTGGGAATGTCTCATGTGAATAATCACATGATCAAATGAATAAAAATTACTCACCAGCTGGGTATCTTTGTCTAGTCACCTATCAGAGAGCACCCTCCCCGCCATAACATAACCTGAAACCTCACCTTTTAGATATCCATCTTCGTAGGACATCTTTCAAACAAAAATTCTATTTTGAATTCACATGTTAGTTCTAAATAGCATAAGCTAAATAAACATAAGAAAATCACTTTTAGGATCATGTTTTTTCTTAGCGTTCCTCTTGACTTGTGTTTTGAGGTGTGAGACTACGAATCTACATTGTTCTTCTTCCTTGCACACTCCACCATTGTAGTTAGAGTATTCTGACTTTGTTTGAGTATGTCAGGGCTCCATATTTTCATTCTCAGATTTCTAAGTTTGATTCTTCACCAAATTTAATTCATAAAGACTATTTTATTCATTGCTCTCTCATTTCATAGTAATGGTGTTGGTCCAACGACCATCATCGGTTCACATCTGATCATCGTCGATTAAACCTAACCGATGTTAGCTTTTGGCTTTCTAGTTATTTCCTCGGAATAGCCTTCATCACTCATTCTATTTTGTTTTTGGCCCTCAGGGCACCATCCTATTCCCTATGTTGATATTTCTATCATACACAGTTTCCCCATTACACATTCATCAATCTGTTTCACTTTTTAAAATTGTTGTTTTCCATAGTAACCGGCATCGATTGTTGTGACAAACATCGGTTCCCATTTAGCTATCACTTTGGTCATCCCAATCATCATTGGTGTCTTTGTTTGGTTTCAAAATCCAAACTTTGACCAAATTCACCCTCCCAGCCTCATTTTTCTCTGTTCTCATTATTTTTTTATGTCATTTACAGAATACAGTCTTACTAGGTCAACACTTATCCACATGGTGTTAACTCACAACCAAAATAACACTCATATATTCCACGCTAACCATCAACCACTCCCACCTAGTCCCTTACCACCTTCTATCCTGTCACCGATGGATCTGACCCCGCCTACCACCATTGCTACAGTGACGAGGAGTTCGCATGACTCCTCGATCAGAATCCCACAATCTTACAATTCTATCTTTTCCATTCATCCACTTAGGATTCCTTAGGTCTGTTAGGTTATGGAGCCTATTTTCATGTGTGAAAGTGTTGAAGACTGTACACTAAGAGTACTTGTACACTTTTCATGTATCCTCATCGGGGTTTGGGGTGCAGCCCCGAATGTTTTTTTTTTAGGCGTAAATTTTTTTGGCCTCGAAAAAATGCACCCGACATATCGGGAAACGTGCTCTTCTCATATGGGTGAGATTTTTGACCCATAGGTTTATGGGATGGGTTTTTCCCATGGTTTTGATACCCATGGTTTTGTAAAACTACTTAAGCAGTTGTCTATTTATATGGTTTTATGCATATGATAGAGATATGAAGAACATTGCAGATGTGCTTTGAATTCAGCTGTGAATTCTGAGTAGTTTGTTGAGCATAGCTCCAAACGGATCTGGGTATTGTATTGAGAGAGCGGTGGCTTGTAATAAAATCTGAGCAAGTGATTCTTGGTGGACGTAGCCCAAATTGGGTGAACCATGTTAAATATTGTCTCTTTGTGTTGTGTTATTTTATTCTACAATTTTATTTGAGATCTGTAATAATTTCTACATATTAGTTTCTCTTTGTTGTGATTACATTAGGGATTATTCCCCATATTTTATCTCTTATTTCCTAAAAATTGGTATCGAGCTGGTTTGGTTTCTTGAAGTGTTGAATCGCGAGGAAAGTTTTTAGCTTGAGTGAGACCTATGACAGGATGATGGAAGATCTAGGGTTGATAAATTCAACGGGTAGAATTTCAGTATTTGGAAGATGTAGATGGAAGATTACCTTTATCATAAGGATCTTTATACTCCACTGTCTGAGAAGGTGAACAAACCCTCGAGTATGATAGATGCGGAATGTGATTTATTGGATCGGAAGGCACTTGGAATACTCTGACTATGTCTTACATCTTTGGTATTATTTAATGTTTCAAAGGAAAAGACTACAAAAGATCTAATGGATGCATTAGGGAAGTTGTATGAAAAACCCTCTGCCTCTAACAAGATATTTTTAATGAAAAAGTTGTTTAATATGAAGATGTATGAGAATAGTTCAGTAGTAGCAGATCATTTAAATGATTTCAATACGGTTGTGAATATGCTAGCTTCGGTTACAATAGAATTTGATGAAGAAGTTAGGGCTTTATTAATTTTGTGCTCTTTACCTGAGAGTTGGAATAGCCTAGTAATGGCGGTAAGTAACTCGGTTCCAACTAACTCGAAGTTGAAGTTTGAGGATGTTGTAGGGGTGATTCTAAGCGAGGAAATGTGAAGAAAAAGCTCTGGGAATCTTCTACTTTAGGGAATGCTTTGACAGTGGAAACTAGAGGGAGACAGAAGAATAGAGGAAACCGTGGAAAATCAAAAGATCGGGCAAGGTCAAAATCCAAGAACAAGATTGTATGCTGGAATTGTGGAAAGCCTGGGCATGTAAAGAAGGACTGTTGGGAGCTTCGAGGATAAGAAGAAACAACAAGAAGAAAACAAGGAGGCAAATGTGGCAACGGGTAATGTATGTCAGGATGCTTTGATTCTTTCTTTGCACAATATTACTGAATCTTGGGTTTTAGATTCGGGGGCTTCTTTCCATGCTTCTCCACATAGGCATTATTTTGTTGATTATGTTCAAGGAGATTTTGGGCATGTTTTTCTTGGTGATGATGAGCCTTGCAGCATAGTTGGAAAATGTTCATTCGTATTAAGATGCGGAGAATGGAATACTTGGCTATTGAAGGATGTCAGACATGTGCCTACATTAAGACGAAATTTGATATCGGTAGGGCAGTTGGGAAGTGATGGTTGTACTGTGATATTTACAGCAGACTCTTGGAAGGTTACCAAGGGTGCTCTTGTGGTGGCAAGAGGTAAGAAGGTTGGAACCTTGTATTTAACCACTGATAGTACTAATGATTGTAATCTTGTGGCTTCAGATGCAGATACAACATTATGGCACTATAGGCTTGGTCATATGAGCCATAAGGGCATGAACATCATAAAGAAGAATTTTCCTGGATATACAAAAACAGGTTTGGATTTCTGTGAGAACTGCATATATGGGAAACAGAAGCGAGTAAGGTTTCTCAAGGTTGGACCTACAAAGAAAGAGAGTAAGTTAGAGCTGGTGCATTCTGATGTGTGGGGCCAGCTCAGGTATCATCTCTTGGGGTTCAAGTTATTATGTTACTTTTATTGATGATGCAACAAGGAAAGTTTGGGTTTATTGTATTAGAAACAAATTTGATGTATTTGACACTTTTGTTAAATGGAAACCCTTGATTGAGAATGAAACAAGTCTTAAACTAAAATTTCTCGGGTCGGATAATGGAGGGGAGTATTGCAGCAATGAATTTGATGATTACTTGTTCTAATAATAGAATCCACGGGTAAAAGATGGTTCCGGGAACTCCACAATGTAAATGGGGTATCAAAAAGGATGAACAGAACAATAATGGAACGTCTAGGAGCATTAGGATACATGCAAGAAGCTTCTTTATTTTTGGGCAGAAGCGGTGAGCACAACTTGTGTACTTGATAAACAGAGGACCCTCAAGTGCCTTGGATGGAGGCATACCTAAGGAGGCTTGGTATGGTAAGAAATTTGATTATTCATTTCTTAGAGTCTTTGGATGTGAGGTGTTTGTTCATATAGACAAGGATGATAGGACCAAGCTAGAGGCTAAATCAGAAAAATGTACTTTCATTGGTTATGGTGGTGATGACTTTGGATATAAATGTTGGAGTATTAAGGACAAGAAAATCATTCGATCTAGGGATGTGGTCTTTAATGAGAAAGTCATGTATAAGTAGTAGTTGCAGGAAAATAGGGAAGAATCCAAGAAAGAATATGCAATGGCGGTAGAGGATCTTCCGATGGGAAAGTGACACATGAATCAGTTCAGAACCCCCTCAACAAGAACCCCAAACTCCTATATTGAGGTCTTCTAGGGTAAGAAGAGAACCTGAATTTTTTTCTCCTTCTCTTTATTATTTATTACTCACTGATAGTGGAGAACCAGAGAGCTTTGATGAAGCAATGCAGGTAGATGTCAGGAAGAAATGGGAGCAAGCCATGGATGAGGAGCATCAGGCTCTCATGGAGAACCAGACATGGAATTTGGTAAAGCTACCCGAAGGAAAATTAGCATTACAGAACAAGTGGGTGTTAAGAGTCAAAGAGGAAGAAGGAGGCAAGAAAAGATACAAGGCTCGGTTGGTGGTCAAGGGGTTTGCACAAAAAAAGGTATAGATTTTGATGAGATTTCTTCTCCTGTAGTAAAAATGACTTCTATTAGAACTGTTCTAGGAATAGTTGCAGCAAAAGACTTGCACTTAGAATAGCTTGATGTAAAGACTACATTTCTCCATGGTGATTTGGAGGAGGAACTATATATGCAGCAACTAGAGGGCTATGAGGTCAAAGGTAAAGAGGAGATGTTGTGCAAAATCAAGAAGAGCTTGTATAGCTGAAACAAGCTCCATGTCAATGGTATAAGAAATTTGATAGCTTCATGATGGAGCAAGGTTATATTAAATGTCATTCTGACCATTGCGTGTATACAAAGAAATTTGAGGATGACAGTTATATTATCCTTTGTCTGTATGTGGATGACATGTTGGTTACAAGTAAAAACATGCAAGAAATAAAATTACTCAAGAAGCAAACTAAGTGAATCCTTTGCTATGAAGGATTTGGGGGCAGCCAAAAAAATCCTTGGTATGAGGATATCTCGGGATAGGAAGGAACGGAAGCTGACTTTATCTCAGGAAGAGTACATTAAGAAAGTCTTGGAGAGGTTTAATATGTAGGATGCTAAACTGGTTGGGACTCCTTTGTTAGCCCATTTCAAGTTATCAAAGGAGTAGTGTCCCAAGACAGAGAAAGAGAGAAACCAAATGTCCAAGGTACCTTACTCATCAACAGTTGGTAGTTTGATGTATGTCATGGTGTGTACTAGGCTTGATATTGCCCATGCAAAGGGGAGAGGAGTGAGTAGATTTATGAGTGATCCGTAAAGAACATTGGGCAAGTAGTAAAGTGGATCCTTCGGTATTTGAGAGGGACTATGGGGACAGCTTTGTGCTATAGTGGATTAGACACCACTTTACGTGGTTATGTAGATTCGTACATGGCCGGAGATGTAAACAACAGCAGGAGGAGCACGACAGTTATATTTACACTATAGGTGGGACAACAAAGTGATCTGGATTTCACGAATGCGAAGTTGGTGGCTTTGTCAACCACGAGAGGTGAGTATGTGCTTTACCATAGAGGCAAGAAAAGAGATGATTTGGTTACAACAATTGTTTGAGGAGTTGGGGCATTAGCGGGAGGAATGTAAGCTGCATAGTGATAGTCGAGTGCTATACACCTAGCTAAGAACTCGCTTTCCACTCTAGGACAGCATATACAGGTTTAGGTACCATTTCATCAAGACAAATTTGGAGGAAGAGAAGTTGAAGTTGGAGAAGATTCATACCAGTCAAAATCATAGACATGATGACCAAGGTGGTCACAAGGGAAAAACTGAAGTTGTGTTCAGCTTTGGTTGGTCTTCATGGAAACTAGTGAAGGGTTGAGAAGCTTGCTCAGAGGAAAACTAGTCTCCAAGTGGGAGATTGTTAGGTTGTGGAGCTTGTTTTCATGTGTGAAAGTGTTGAAGACTAGTACACTAAGAGTACTGTACACTTTTCACGCATCCTCGTCGAAATTTTTTTTTAGGCGTAAATTTTTTTGGCCTCGAAAAAATGCACCCGACATATTGGGAAACGTGCTCTTCTCATATGGGCAAGATTTTTGACCCATAGGTTTATGGGATGGGTTTTTCCCATGGTTTTGATACCCACGGTTTTGTAAAACTACTTAAGCAGTTGTCTATTTATATGGTTTTATGCATATGATAGAGATATGAAGAACATTGCAGATGTGCTTTGAATTCGGCTGTGAATTCTATAGAGTTTGTTGAGCATAGCTCCAAACGGATCTGGGTATTGTATTGAGAGAGCGGTGGCTTGTAATAAAATCTGAGCAAGTGATTCTTGGTGGACGTAGCCCAAATTGGGTGAACCACATTAAATACTGTCTCTTTGTGTTGTGTTATTTTATTCTACAATTTTATTTGAGATCTATAATAATTTCTGCATATTAGTTTCTACTGTTGCATTTCGTGAGGGATTATTCCACATATTTTATCCCTTATTTCCTAATAAGGTCAGTTAATATATGGCATGCCTATATCCATTTCTCCTACCCTTTTCCCCACTCCTGTATCAACCCGTACTAGTTCGGCGTTACCTTCACCTGCTTTACCCCCAATGGTTTTGCAGCTTAGGCCCCACACGCATTATGACCGCTGCATCTACAACATCACTCACACCCATAGTATCTGTTGTTCCTTCATTGACAATCGAGATCATAACCCCATCCGTGCCCATTATCTCATATATACCAATTGCAACACAACCAGATATGGTTTCGATGACCCCTACCCCATTCCAGAATGTTATCCTCTCCATCCCATAATCTTTGCCCATAATCACTACTAGAGTCACTTCGACTGCCCCACCTACATATACATATTATCAAAAACCCCTATCTCATTCGTAATTCATTCTAGGTATATGCCCTCCATGTCAGTCCCCCATTCTCAACCTTCTTATTCAGGATCACCATACACTGGAATGCCACCCACATCACATGTTTAGCACCAACCCTCTTACACCACATGAGATGCCCTTCTATCATAACCTACCAAAGACCTCATCAAATTAATGATGGAAAGGATGTAGAAACTAGAAGCATCGGTTTCCAGCTCATGTAATTCTCTCACCTATGATGAAATTTGTAATGAGCCCATTCATCCATCCATTCCTATTTTCCCATACCCTGTACATTGGGAAATGCCAAAATTCAACCGCTTTAATAGTAAAGAAGACCCACAACAACATTTGCGAGTCCTTCAAACATGGGTGTTATCTGATTTCCCATGATGATGCTTTACTCCTACGGACCTTCCCAATGTCCTTGACAGGACCTGTATTAGAATGGTACAGTGGGCTACCCATACATTCCATCTACTCATTTAATCAAGTAGCCTAAGCCTTCTTAGACCACTTCTCAATCAACATTGTCAAGAAATTCACCATGACTGATCTCTATTCCACTCGACAGTATGACGAGAGTCTATCGTGGACTTTGTCACTTGTTGGCACAACCTAATTAACCAACTCACATTTCAATTACCTCAAACTGAGCTCATAGAATTGTTTACTCAGCTTGCGCTAGACACATTTCACCAACCCTACAAGTGCACCTTCCGCACCTTTGACGAGGCATTCACCATGGCACGAAAATTAGAGATTCATGCTATCGAAGAGAAGAAAATTCAGCTACGTAACAAAAACACCACATTCAAATCAAATGATGCTTCTTCATCTTTGAAACCCTAGAAAAACTATTCAAAATCCAAAGGATATTCCAATATCATGGTTCTCAAGGATGGACCCTCTCACCCATCAAACCAAGCCAAACCTTCTTCTAATCTCTCTCCTGTCTAAACTTTACAGTTCAGACGAGAAAGGAAAGTACACCCCAATAGGGGAACCATATTCTTCTGTTTTGGAAAAACTTATTAAGGCTGGTTCCATTACCCTTCCACCTATAAAACCACACACTAGTTTTGACCCTGATCACCCCACGCCCGCATGGTATAAAGAACATGAATTTTGCAACAATCATCGTGTCAAAGGTCATAACGATGGTAACTGCATCAGCTTCAATAATATCATCCAAGAAATGTTAGACAACAAAGATCTAGTCTTGGATAACCCAAATGCACCAACCAACCAAAACCTACATATCTTCAAAACACCATTCCCTAATCATGCCCCATCCGTTATCTCTCAAAATTTCACCCTGTAGAGAGATGGTTGCAGGTGTTCTAAGCTTGCAAAATTGATCTCTCTCTTTCATAGATACAATGGAAACACCTCAGGTCTGTGGGTATACCTATTTTGAGGTGAGTCTCCGGTATCAAGGTCGGTTCCTTATTGATGTATCTTAAACTAATTTTCTAGGGTATGAGGGTAAAAGAAGACTTTAAAAGATTTAAAACTAAGGTGATACACCAAACTTGTATGAGGTCTTTGACTGAGTATATGCACAATTGATATGAGAATGAATTCTTGATGCACAAGACAATAGTTTTCTACAGAATATTAAAGGCAAACACTTTGATGTATTGAGGGAAAGTATCACAACAATACTGCTAAGTTAAACATACACATTAATATCATGCAGAAATTACTAAATTTTGCAATAGGGTAAGATGATTAATCGGGAATTCAACATTCATGAGATTAATGGGACATACACAAGACTGTAAATAATTGGAAACACATAAAATACTTCTCATTTAGAGGTCAAAATTGGAAAAATATGCTTTAACACCCCTGTATCTAAAATTCCTCTCTTTGTGCGTTGCCAAGGCACACAATATATAGAAATATTGAATCACCCACCCTTCCTAAAAATAGGCTAAAATTGTACTCGCCCATGCATCCTATTTTTATCATTTATCTATTAAATAAATGAATAAAATAAATCAAACTAATACAAAGAGGCATTAATAGCCATTGATTACATCTCAGTCAAACTAAAGTTGATTGTCCTATTTTTAAGAAAAAGCATGGGTGAATAATTTGCTAATAATAAAATATTGCTTGATGAGAAAGTCTCCTTCCTTGTGTATGCAAATTTGTCTTCTTGTCTATTTTGTCCTTTTGTGAAGGTATGCAAAAATACTCCTGTGCAAGAAAATAAATACCTTTGATCTCCAATACTTAGAAAAAATTATTCACCTCACTGTGGGGACCACTGGGAGCACATGTGCAATCATAATCAACTCTTATTTTATGAAAAAATAAGGTAATCAAGTCTTCAAAAGGTTGCTTGCATTCTGATGTTGACCTCTACTCTATCCCTTGTGATCACATGAAAAATTTACATTCCAAGTCATGTTCAATCTATCACAATCAGTGGGGACCACCTGTGGCTATGAGAACTTGTATTCGTTGGGTTTGTCCACTCTTGTGGACTTAGCACATTACCATGGTTTTGGAAAACACATGGAGTTACTTTGTAAAAGGATACCATGCCATACTCGGCCACCTTTGATTAACACATGACCATGCAATTACTTGTCGGCTTTTGAATTTTGAATGGAATAAAGTTATACTTTACCTTTTGGGTGATCATTGTATGAACATGATTTGGTCAGTATTTTGGAATATTCGGTGCTCGAACTATAGTTTTGATCCCATTTTGATATGTCATGTGATGCCGCGAAAAAAAAAAAAAAATGACGACGATCTAAGAACTTACTTCCACAAACATATAACCCGAAAAATATGAAATTTTTTTTTTTGCATGAAGATCAAGATTTAAGAGAACCAGTTTATAATTGCTATATATTTAAATCGGGTCACTTAGCAGAATCCTCTAAAGAAATCTTCAACGTAGGAGGAGAAGATAAGTTTGTTCCATTATTTATGGCAAAGATTCTTGAGATTTGCCAAGATAAGAAAGTTAGTTTGGAGATGGTTGGGCTTGATGGAACCGAATCATCCTTAGAAGAGTAAAAACAAATTACAAATGGGCAAGAAGGAATAGTAATCAAAGATATAGAGGAGGTGCAAGTAGATTAGGCGAACTGAGTCTGTAATTAAGGCTCCAAAATATGTATGATTAAGAAGGAGACTATATAAATGCATGTAAGTCTTGTTTTTTAATGCATTGATTAACCATAATATTCAAACAATGATAAAATGGAGCCAATATCAGAATATACAATAAATTACGGGTGGATTCAAATTCCAAATTATGTTTGAAAATTATGGTTGGGGGTGGGTGGCTCAATAAACACCTGCCATTCCATTAAGACCCCATCCCTTGCGTGCAGGTTACTCCGTGCTGGGCCGCGTATCTTTATTTATTGCATTGTAATGATCCGGAGATCTTCTGCCCCCCCTGTTTGGTCTGCCTACTTGTCTTTACTCGGCCCTGCCGCAGCTTGGACATGGTGATAATAGATGAAGCTACAGCTAGTGGGGCAGGCATGTTACCTCCACTTCCATTGGGTGCTGCGAGGTGAGTTCTTGGCGGGGATCCATGGCCTCGACTGCAATAGTAATTGGCCAAGCGGTCGATCGGGCCGCGGTGGAAAACAAAAGCCCTTTTGAGTGCTTCCAACAAGCGTGTTATCCAACTTTGTTGTTATCTCTGCATTCGATGTCAAATGCATCTTCAAATTCGGGATTCATTTTCAAGAGACTTTTATCAAAATCGATTAAGGAGCAGTGAGAGTGTGGCGAGGAGACCCGAAGAAAACTATTACAAGGATCTTCTAGTTGAGTTCTTCTTGTTTACGGTGGCTCGTGGAAGAGAATCTCGTAGAGGTGGATCTGTTTCATATCAGAATATTCATGGAACACAATTTTCTTAGCAAATATATGAACATTTCAGCGTAGAGGTGGATCTGCTTCATATCGTAATATTCATGGAACATAGTTTGCTTAGCAAATATATGAACATTTCAGCATAGAGGTGGATCTATTTCATATCGAATATTCATGGAACACGGTTTGCTTAGCAAATATATGAACATTTCAGCGTAGAGGTGGATCTGTTTCATATCGGACTATTCATGAAGCACGATCTGCTTTGCATTTGCATGAACATCTCATGCATAGGTTTGATTACAGACCTATTACGGCCATGCCATAGGTTTTGTTTTATATATATAATTAATATTATCTACTTGGCAATAGTTTATACTAGCCTACTTTTGTTAATATAAAAGAAATATTGATATTAATATAACTTGATAATAATAAATTCATTAATTTTAGTATTACTTTAATATGAGTAATATTTACAATATTAGTTTCCTTCTTAAACATTAAGGACATGTGGTTAATGGACTTGATAAGTTAGAGCTTTTACATTAAAATTCCTTTCTACACAATCTAATAGGCATTGAACGGGATTTCAAGTAGATTTGATTTCATTTCCTTTTACAATTTGCAATTAGATTTACAATAAGTTCAAACATAATAGAGATATGACTTAAATTACTTCATTGGCATATTGAAAACTATTTAAAACTTAAGTCTTTCCATCAACAATACAAGAAGAGCTAATGCACTAATATTCCCACTTTTCAATACATCTCTTTTAAGCAACAAAATGAAATTTAATGTATATATTTTTTTAAAGTAAATTTCCCAACATTCCTCAAGAGGGTTTCAACAATATTTCCATTAAGTTTTAGAGTAAGCACTACTAACATTTCAACAAGATCAACACACTCATATGAGGTTCCAAGCCAAGTAAAGGAGAATAAATAAATTGTCTTTCCTTCAACTTTCAATTCCACCCACATTACAACCTTACTAATGAAGATCAAAACAACTTTCTTTCAAAATCTTGTTACAACATTTTCCACTTAATGTGGGACAAATTTACAATAATGGAAGCTAAAATACAAAGAAATATTACACTTTTCCTCCACTCAAGGTGGGTAAAAATACAAGGTGGTTTCACATTGTCATCAACAAGGCTCCAATGCTACAAAACATCAACAAGGTAGTTCCTCCAATAGTTTGCTTAATTCACAACAAAACAAGGGGAGAGGCAACGCTTTCCTCCCAACCAAGATACCCAATGGAGAAGAGAAGCCATCCTCTCCATTGGCCCCCGAGTCCCAACCACATTACAATGGGAGAAAATCCAACTCATGGCAACTACTAGCTTCCACATAACTTAACATAAAAATTTCACAATCATTCCATAATCCTTCAAAACAAAATCAACAACTCAAACAAGAGGGAAACCATCAAAACAACAAAGTCACAAGGCTTATCAAGAAATCCATAAGAGTAAGACCTATGGGGAGGCCATTTATGCCTCCCAATGGGAATGGGTGCCACCTAAAAGCCTCCAATACAAAACACATTACCCCTAACAACTCTTATGCCTCCCTCAAGTACCCCTTATCCCTCCATCCACTCTTATGCCTCCCTCAACTCTTATGGCTCCCCCAAAGTAAGAACAAGAAGAAAATGCAAGCATTTCTCATACTAGGTGGGCACCCAACCCAAACTCCCTCCTCAAGAAAATGATCTCTTATGCCTCCCTCAAATAAACTCCCCATAGTCTCCTCCCACTCCCAACTTAGGCATTCTACCCATTCCCAACAAGCATTTCAAACAACAACATTCAACACAACATATATATACATTCATATAACAAAAAAAGAAACATAATACAAACAAAGGTGAAGCTCCTACCTTTCCATGGTAGAGCTTGTTCCAAGTATGAAGTCTCAATTCCCTCCAAAGGTCAAGCAAGCATCCACAAGCTCCAACAAAATTCCCACAAGTATCAACAAGCTCCAAAAATCCACAAACTCCTTCAAAATCCTCTCCTCTCCAAAATACAAGAGACTAAAAATGAAACCTCCAACCCCCAAAACAAACAAGAGGATCAATTAAATAGAGAAAAGAGAGGGAGGGATGATGTGGATCCAAGTAGGATGCCACCTCCTTTTCCTCCACTCCACATCATTTGTTCAACCTCATATTCCAATGCATCATTAATAAGTGGTTGAAAGAAAGGCAAGCACCTTACACACTCCATCTAAGCCCACTCCCCAAAGGACAAAATTAAATTTTTGAAAGAAAGTGCAATTAATATTTTACCCTTTTTATCCCCCCAAAACACCTAAAAGACCCTAAATTTGGCCTTCCAACCCATAGGTAGGGTTGGCATGAGGTTTTAAGAGGTGTGGGACAAGTTTGACTTGTCCCACAAGCTTTCAAATTTGGCCTCTAAGGCCAAATTCGAGTTTCCCATGTGGGGTAGAGTGTGCTACACTCAAAACTCAAACACACATCAATCCACACAAAATCCAAAGTAAATCAAGCCTAATAAATGAACTCCCTTTTGGTCATATCCTTTAATTAGTTTAGGACAATTTCAAATTAGCTTAATTAAGCCACTACAACCCATGACTAATAAAGGGGTAAACACCAATCCAAAGAATATAAATAATAACACAAGTAAAATTTCACTTACTAAGAGAAACACATACTAACATAATAGAAAGGGAAAATTAAAACAAAACAACACATGACCCCTAGGTCACAATTTTCCCCTAACCAAATAATTCTAACACACACACAATTACTTGTTGCCATGGTGACCTTAGTTGGATTCTTCTCGAATTCCAATGTGGTTGGACTCCATTCCCCAATATTATTGTGAATATAATATACCTGCAGAACAGAGAATACCTCCTTCGGCCTATTGGCCGCATTAAAACATTCATGCCAAATATACAATATAATCTAAAATAAACGACACATGATTTACTATCATCTATGCAAGTATGATATCACTTACACTTTCTAGCACATTTCTATTCCACATTTCATTTATGTCAAAACGATCATCACATTAGTCCAATTATCAAGTTCTACTCAATATGATTAAATATATTACATGTCATAATTAAAGATAAATAACCATGTCAAAAATATACAAATATCATCATCAAATGTCCATCAGTAGACCATATGCATCATATAAAGATCAAATCAATAACAGTCCATTAATCTATGATATCTACTAGCATGCTAAATCAAGAAGCCATAATAAATCCATAAGTGAAGTAATCAGTCTCAAAAACAACAAAACAAAAATGGTGTCGAAGGGAAGTGGGCACTACATCCCCCTCCCCTTAGACTCGACTTCCTCCTGGAAGTCACTGGAAAAGGTGTGGAAACTGTCCTCGTAGAAAAGTAGCATCCTCCCAAGTAGCTGCAGTCTCATCATACCTGTCCCATTGGACCCGAACCTGATCAATCTCTCTACCGCGAAGGCCTAGGGTCCTACGCTCTATAATGCATACGGGCTCCACCATCACCTACCCCTGATCCTGCACCTACAATGCGGTCCAATCTAGCACGTGAGAAGGATCAAAAATATATCTCCTAAGCACAGAAACGTGAAACACATCATGGACGCGAGATAAGCTAGGTGGCAATGCTAGACGATAGGCCAAGGGACCGAGGTGCTCCAAGATCTCAAAGGGACCCACAAACCTAGGAGCAAGCTTAGAACCTTTTCCGTAGCGAGATAGGGCTCTTATGCGGTCTGACATGAAGAAACACCTTCGTGCCCACCTCAAAACTACGATTTGTCCTATGCTAGTTTGCATACTTTTTCTATCTGTCCTGCGCCTCTTGCAATCTCTGCCTGATCAAGGTAACCTGCTGCTCCATATCCTGTAATAATGCTGGCCCAAGGGAAACCCTGTCCTCAATCCTGTCCCAACTAAGAGGTGTCCTGCACTCTCTACCATATAATGCCTGAAAAGGAGCCATGCCTATAGAACTCTGGAAACTATTATTATAGGCAAACTCCACCAAATACAGATACTCCTCCCATCTCGACTAATGATCCATCACGTACATCCTGAGCATATCCTCCAAAATCTGATTCACCCTCTCTGTCTATCCATCTGTCTCAGGGTGATAAGCTATGCTGAAATTAATCCTCGTCCCGAGGGCATACTGCATGGTGGTCCAGAAATGGGAAGTGTACAAAGGATCGCGGTCACAAATGATCTTCCGCGGAATCCCATGTAATCTGACAATCTCATCAAGGTATACTCGTGCCACAGCACTCACTGTATAAGTGGTCTTCACCGGATAAAAATGAGCTACCTTCGTCAATTTATCCACCATGACCATGATGGCGTCGTGATGGTATCTCGACATAGGTAACCCAATGATGAAGTCCATGGAAATGGTGTCCCACTTCCACTCGGTATGGCGTGAGGATAGAGAAGGCCAATTGGATGTTGATGCTCGGCCTTCACCCTCGGCACTCTAAACAACATGACACAAACAAAGCTACGTCTCTCTCGAAGTCCTCTCCAAAAATACAACTATCTCAAGGTGGCGTGCATCTTCTTCACCCCGAGATGGGCTGAATAAGGTGCACGATGAGCCTTTGACAAAATGTCATGTCTCAAGCCTCCATCTCTAGGAACATATATCCGACCTTTGTGTCTGAGAAGACCATCTGCCTCTAATGAAAATCCATCAAATCTCCCCTCAAGGGGTCTCTGAGACTCAATCTCTGCTCTGGCTGCAAGGTAGAAACTATCCTGAGGAAGCTGCTGCAAGATCCTACTCCATGAAATCATGCTTGCCCACTGAGGTGGCCATAGCCACATGTCTCCACCTACTCAAGGCATCTACAACCACATTCTCCTTCCCTTTCACATGCTCTATCTCTATGTCATACTCACAAAGTAATTCCATCCAACGCCGCTGACGAGCGTTGAGATTGGGCTGCGTGAAGAGGTGGCGAAGACTCAAGTGATCAGTCCTAAGTGTAAATCTCCGGCCAAGAAGAAAATGTCTCCACCACACTAAGGCATGTACCACTGCTGAAAGCTCAAGGTCATGGGTCGGATAATTGAGCTCATAATCTTTGAGTTTGCGAGATTCAAAGGCAACTACTCTACCCTCTTGCATTAACACACCTCCAAGTCCTACCAAGGAAGCATCTGTGCAAAAGTAGAACTCACCCTGAGGATCTGGCAATGCAAGAATAGGCGCTCTCGTGAGGCATTCCTTTAGTGTACTGAAGGCCTACTCACATCTATCTAACCATAAAAAAATCTTCCCTTTCCGCTGAAGGGAAGTGATGGGGTGTGCAATCCAAGAGAAAATCCTGAACAAACCTCCTATAATACCCTGCTAGACCCATGAAACTATGCACTTCGGTCACACTAGGGGGTGCTTTGGCTAGTCCATGATGGCTCAAATCTTGGAAGGATCGACGGTGATACCTTCCCCGAAATGATGTGGCCCAAATCTGCACCCCAGCCTGAAAGAACGCACACTTCTCCAAGTTCCCGTAAAGGCGTTGTTCGTGAAGACACTAAAGAACTTGGCAAAGGTGCTCCTCGTGCTCCTCACGTGTGCGTGAGTAAATCAGAATGTCATCAAGGAAGATGAGCATGAAGTGATCAAGGAAGGTCCTGAATACCCCATTCATCAAACTCATAAACACTTCTGCAGCGGCATTAAATCGGCCCGAAAGGTACCACTTTGTGAACTTGTAGTGGCCATATCTCGCAAAAAAGCTATCTTGTGAATATCCGTCTCCATGAATCCTAAGGTGATGGTACCCTGACTTAAGATCTATCTTAGAGAAAACTGTAGCCCCCTTCATCTAATCAAATAAATCATCAATGCGTGGAAGGGGGTAACGATTCTTGATCGTTACTTTATTTAGCTGACGGTAGTCAATACACAACCGTAGAGATCCATCCTTCTTCTTCACGAAGATCACCGGTGCACCCTAAGGGGATACACTAGGATGGATTATGCCTTTCTCCAGAAGGCCCTCAAGCTACAACTTGAGCTCACATAACTCAGGAGTAGTCATCCGATAGGGTGCTCGTGAGATAGGCTCTGCGCCCGGAACTAGATCTATATGGAAATCTATCTCACGTGGGGGAGGTAACCCCAGTAGCTCCCCCAGGGAACACATCAAAAAACTTTGATAAGATGGGATGGTCATCGAGGGAAGGTCCTTTGGACTCATCCTCGATCACATCACCACCATAATAGCAAACAACTGACAACCCCGTCGCGCACACCGCTTAAGCTGCATAGCGGAGATGGTGCGAATGGATACGGCCCTCCTAACTCCTGATATCACTGACTCTACTCCAAGATCATCTATGCAAGCAATAGTCTTATGGTAACAATCCACTCTAGCTCTATGATCGGACAACCAATCCATGCCTAAAATGATGCCATAAGACCCTAATGGAAGGATCCGAAGATCAGAAGTAGTGGTGAAGGGTCCCAGATCCACTACACACTCCTTAACTAAGGAGTCTACAGAAATTTTGGCTCCAGAAGCCATCTCAACGTCCTAACCACGGCCTGCCTTAACCGCCACCAGCCTACAACGCTCTACTAAGGATGGTGCAATAAAAGAATCAAGAACCGAATCAAATAATATAGAGGTGGAAATACCACCAATACTACTCGTCGCCTCAATCACGGTACTCGGGTGCTTAGTCAGGCGGTTCTCGATCACTACGTAGATCCGATGACTCCGTGCCATATCTCCAACAATAGGCTATGAGCTCTGTCTTACCCTTGTTAGGGTTTCGAGACTGTCCCTATGTCTTGAGATCCTGTCCCCATGTCCTCTATGTGGTGACTCTGCCCTAGCCGACTCCGCACGGAAGTTCTCTGCCCTGTGCTCCTCGCTATGTTGAGGGGATACCTGGGCATCTACTGATGGCTCCAAACTATGTCTTGCAAATCATCCTCCCAAGGGCTCTCCGCGTATAGTGGCATTGACATCCTGGAGTGTCTGCAAGATCTGAGGTAGAATGGCTACTACAGCCTGCTCTGGCGGTGGTATATCTAGGTCTATATGAAGAGACCCCTCGCCCAATCCGCGCCTCCTGCACAGATCAAGGCGAGAGTTAGTTCATTGTTCTAGGTCTTGTGCCAGTTTTCTAAATTTGTTGTTTCCTATAATTATCAACATTGTGGTTTTATATATTAAAAGAATCAACTCTGCACTAGGTTAAATGTTCATGTTTCATGTTTTCTACGTGTGCCCAAGGGTCCAAGCTTTGAACCCCGGCTCGATATGTCAAGTGAAATAATTTTAATATAATATGGGCTAGCCCCCTCGTGATGATGACTCACTCCTTTATCATTGTGTCGGTGGCATATGAAACCCAGGTCAAGTTTTCTTTAAAATTTGTAATTGATTTGAATCCATTGATCTCTATACTGTTAGATCTTAGGTCGTCGATCTCGTACCCATGGTTAGGGTTTCAACCCTGCAATTAAAGTGGTCGGTGGCATCTTGACCATGGTGGTTTGCATTGATTTTGGAGATCGATTTGAGGACGTTGATCTTGCATACCTTTTCTTCTCTACCTTTGATTCTCTGACTTTGGTTGAGTTTCATTTAACTCATCTCTCAAGCTCATGCGGTAAAGGTCAATCGCCCTTAATGATCACTTCATTTGGTTTTTGGCTTACTAGTGAAGCCATGGAAATTTTTTTGGCTCAACACCATTGTAGAAGCCTTTTGATCTCAGTTCATCTACGAAAATGGTTCTCTATTGTTCTTGCTTCTTTTGAACTCTCTGTAGGGTCTTATGGCCGCCGTTGGTGAGAACTTGAAGCACAAAACTATTTTATTCTTTACGAGTTTTTCTGCGAATGTGAAAACTTTGTTCTACGGTTCCTTGTTCGATATTTGAGTTTTAAAACTTTATTTCTACTATGGATATTTATTTCAAACTTCTGTAAATTTTCTGTAGCAAAAAGTGGCCGCCATCTTTATGGATTCGAGCTCGGATCTGTGAGGTTTGTTTGGTTTCTATACCTTCGTGCATCTGTATCTTATCACCTTTGATCTCTTTTGAGTTTTCTGAGTGAATGGTTGATGTTCGTCATTTTTAGGGTAACCCTCGAGCTCGGTTCCCGACTGTGAATATGTTTTCTCGAGTCTACGGAACTCGTGAGGTTTTTAGACACCATTTATGTTCCTTTCGAGCTCTATTTACTTCTGTAGTAAAATAATGGCCACCATTGTCAACCTCTATCGAGCTCGGTTCTCTTGCTATGTGCATCACTGTTTGATGAGGGATGCTAAGTCTTGATCTCTGAGCATTACAACCGCTTCATCGTTGCCATTTCAACTTTCAAGATACTGATACTTTGTTCTTTCTGGGCATTATCTTTGTGATTTTTTGGTTCCCTTGGAGATTTCGAGTTTAGACTCGTTCCAGGTCCTCATTTTTCCGCTTTGAATTTGATGATCTTTCGAGGGTTTGATAACTCCAATTTAATCGGTGAGTTCTTGTTTCTTACTCTGATTTCTTGATACCCATTAATGGTTTTTTTGATCAAAGCTAGGATCTATACCTTTCTTCCTTGAATACTACAACTTAAAACCGATTTCAATGGGAATGACAAATTTCTGAAGTAATTGAATCTTTCTTTAACCTGGATATGAATGAGTTTTCTTATTCAAAGCTCCTCTACTTGTGTTTGTGTTTTGAACACTAAATGGGCTTTGTTTACTTACTACTTGCATTCATTCCTTTGAGTTCTTTACAAAACTTAGATGAACATGTAGTGGTTATGTATGAATGACCCATTTTCTAGATATGTATCTGCATATATATTTTCCTTTTGTGGCTCGAATCGTTGCTTTTAAACAACTCAGATCTGGGTATTCCTCCTTTGATATGGGTATTTACTCCATTATTTTGCTTGAAGATGGAGATTCTGTGTTCTAAAACTGTAGATGCCTTCTCCACTGGCTTTTCAAGTTCTGAGATGGATTCTTTTACATTCTTCTCTGTATGAGCTTTCTGTGAGCTGATTCCTTTTGGAGCTTCCTCTAATCATTCTTCATTGTCTTGATTTTGTTAATCATGGCTCGGGGATGACATTACTTCCACTCATCATAGCATTGTTCACCATTCTCATTTATGTTTTGACATATTTGCACTCCTTAGTGAATTTCTATTCATACCTGTAAAATATGGGAAATTACATTATCTCTAAGTCTGCATCTGTATCTTATCCTTGTCAGTTCTTATTGCTTCTGAAAAATCTCCATATTTATGCTTTGTTTCACCTTTTAAGCCTCCCTGGTTGATTTATCTTGGCTCTTTGTTTTCTAGATGAGTGTATCAGAGTCATCTTATCTTTTGAACATGTTCACTTACTTTCTTTGTATATTCATAAAAATTGTTTTAAATCTTGTAACTGACCATTAAATTCTAGACATGCTTTGAAAACAATGCTTTTGTTCTTAAAATCATACCTATTTGATTCTGATGGTAAAGCATGACTGTTTGATAAATTGGATCTCCTTCAGTTGACTGTAATGAATTTGATCTTAATATTTTCTTGATTTGATTCCTTGCTTGAATAGTTGTACTTCCTTTATATTTTCTATGCACTCATATTTGCTTCATTTGAAAACTGTACTTCTAGAATGGCTGCACTTTGTAAGATTACCTTGAAACTCTATTTTTCTTAAGTTTTTAAGGTATAATGAGTGCTCCAAAGTCCTTCACCTTGATGACTGAAAGTATAGTTCCATTTATTTTATACTTAAATATTGCATTTGATCTTTATTACAGCTTTAAAATGCATGATGGAAAATTTAAAATGTCAATTTTACATGGCAAAGCCCTATAAAAATTTTCTTATAGTTACTTATTTTATTATGTTTCAGCTGTAATCTTATCTTTCCAGTTAACTTCAACCTTTATATTCTGATTCTTCTCCTTCACCTTTGAGTTGTATTACGAGAAGCATGTACTTTATCTTTGAGTGAAAGTAAGCATGCATGCCGTGTCTCCTTTGATCTACACTCGTAACTTCTTCTATTTCTAGAATAGCTACTAAAATTTGATTTGCAATCTTCCTTCATACCAGTATGTACTTATGATTTATTCCAATCTTGATGTACCATAGGATATAATTCATTGAAGTCTACAATCTTTATCTAACACTGAGGACTGTAAGACATGATTCATTTTTTTCTTGACTGTAACATGTACTTATACACTTAAGAAAATAGTTAGAAAATATTTAGGCTTTTTGGCCTCTCTTGTGTTTCATGGTTTTTCTTTTCTTCTCTCTCCTTATTTCTGAGTGAGTAAATCATGTATGTTATTACAGAAAAGTAATTTATCAGTTTTTCCTTTGATCTTTATGTAATTTATATCTCCTGTTGTTAAGAGATCCATTTGCACAAATCTGGATAGTATAGGAATATGGATTAACCCTAAGCTCATAACTGACATTTTTCTCTTTTCTGTTTTTAGGTACAGTGCTTTCTGCCAAGCAGTGAAGATGATGATGTCAAATCTGGAGCTAGAGATACATCAACCGCAATGAAAGAAACCCCCAAGGCAATGATGGGTTCATTCATACTCTTCTACTTTCTTTTTCATGCATATGTACCTCTTACTTCAGTAGTTGTATTTTAATTTTTAGTTACATCCCATGGCTAGTGTGGGAACATTTGAAATTCCTTATGAATAAAACATTGAATTATGAACTTGAGTTGTGTATTTCTTTCTACATTTCAGCTTTCTACATGGATTGTATGATGAATTAAACAACTCAATAATATAATTGAATCTCATAATCATGAAGGAAAGAACCTTAAAGAATACCTGTAATATTTAGTAATGAACTCTGATTGCTGCAATACAATCTGTAGTTATGATTATTGTTCCAAATCTTAACAATTCATTTATTCTGTAATTCAATGTCTTCATCGAGGATAAAACATATGTCCTTTGGGGTTTATGTTCTTTTGTTGAAGATAGGCATTACATTATAGACTATGTGATCTGTTACATTTTGTGACAAAGCACACATAGCTGCAGATTTCATGTAATCATTAATTAATTCAAAAGAAACAATATGAACTGAAAGAACCTCCCCTAGTTTAAGTTCACTTCACCAATGCTATCCATCGTAATGAAGTTTTGATTTTCCCATTTTTTCACAAGTGTAAAAGTTGTCAAAACTATCTTCTAACCAAATTGGTGACGCTTCAACCAACGATAGCAATGACCGTGAAGTCCATGCTATTTTCGATGACATATCAGTTGCTCGCTAATTGCTCCCAGTCTCTTCCATAAAATAAATCCTAGCCCGAACTCCACTACCCGCACAAGAACCTATTTCATCTACTCCTCCACCCACGAGAGGACCCCCTTCATTTTCTCCTTCATCCGTGAAAGAGCCCATAATTATTATTATTGGTGTGAATCACAAAGCACCCCGAGTGTCTGCAACTCAATGGGTTGAGACTCTCAATGCGATTGCATAACATGGAGCCTTTCCCAAGTGTGGGACGTCGCGAATTGGAAAAGCTCTCCGGATGAAGGCCGGTTCCTATTCCTCTGTTCAGATGCACATGTAAAAATGCAGAGGGTTTACTCAAAACCTAAACTAACTTTCCAAGGAGACAAGGTAAGAAGATCCATAAAATAAAATCTAAACTACAAAGGTGATGCACCGAGGAATGAAGAACATTTGTCTTGCCAATAAACACAAAACCATTAAAATGTAATGCAAGATCATGCACGATGATACTAGCATTTGCGGTGAAAGATCGGGAGGATGCAAATGAACACGAAAGGGTTGAGAATCATCCACGGACATGCATTATTTTCTCCAAAGATTGATACAATACACTACAAAATGCTAAGAGGCAAAGTTGCATTACAGTTTTAGATGGGAGGTTTGAACTCCACAAATTCACCTGCCAAAGAGAAGAAGGGAGGGGCAAAACAAGAATGTCCAACCTTTAGAAAGAAGCCCCTCCTTATAATTTATAGGAAGAATGAGAGAGGGAAGAGAGAGGAAATCCAAATCTACCCCAACCACCTCCAGGTTGCATTTAATTTATCTCATTATGGTGGTAGGTGAGAACCCTAGCAAACTTAAAAGTGGCGAACTGTATTTTGAATTTTTAAGAAATTGTTCCCACCCAATTAAAGATATCCAATCGTATTTGGACAGAGGACCTCGTAATCTTTCCAAAAATTCCAACCTTGCATGAATCCGAGCTCCCTGTGAAAAGTTATGGCCGTCTGAATATCTGGGTCAGGGTCTGCTTCCTGTCAGCGCTCAGAATGTTGCGCCTCCTGAAGGTGCGCCATAGGCGCATCCATATTCATGTCGACATACCCTTACATGCACCAAGGCACAAATTCTATCATGTCGACATTCTGTGTCATGTGCCCTTTACGTGTGCCAAGGCGCGACTTCTGCCATGTTGACACTCTCCTACCTGCGCCAAGGGCGCATCCATTTTCGTGTCGACACCTTCTGTCGTGCACCTCTTACCTGCGCCAAGGGTGCATCCATTTTCATGTCGACACCTTCTATTGTGCCTCTTACCTGTGCCAAGGGTGCATCCATTTTCGTGTCGACACCTTCTGTCGTGCACCTCTTACCTGCGCCAAGGGCGCATCCATTTTCGTGTCGACACCTTCTGTCGTGCGCCTCTTACCTGTGCCAAGGGCACATCCATTTTCGTGTCGACACCTTCTGTCGTGTGCCTCTTACCTGCACCAAGGGCACATCCATTTTCATGTCGACACCTTCTGTCATGTGCCTCTTACCTGCGCCAAGGGTGCATCCATTTTCGTGTCGACACCTTCTGTCATGCACCTCTTACTTGCGCCAAGGGCGTATCCATTTCTTGTCGACACCTTCATCATCATGTGCCTCTTACTTACGCCAAGGGCGCATCCATTTCGTGTCGACACCTTCATCCGTGTGCCTCTTACTGCGCGCCAGGGGCATCCATTTTCGTGTCGACACCTTCATTGTGCGCCTCTTACTGCGCTAAGGCGCATCCATTTTTGTGTCGATACCTTCCGTCGTGCGCCTCTTACTTGTGCCAAGGGCACATCCATTTCATGTCGACACCTTCTGCAAATGCGTGCACCTCTTGCCTGTGCCTTCAAATTTGTTGGTGACCATGATAAAAATTGGGCTCTGAGTTTCTTTGATTTCCATATTCTTCTATTTGTCTATATCTACCCAGGGGGGAGATATTTACAACAATTTGGCGACTCAACGGGATCACCTGCCTGCTAGGTAGAAGATCAGTGGCCTTTTAGCAATCCATTGGGCATAGAGTCATAAGTAATAACCTGAAACCAACTTGATCTCTGATCCCGAGCCTGGTATCGCAACTCCTTCTTCGAGAGCATGCTAAACTATAGAAATTAACCTGAGAGCAACAAAACCTGTGTCGGAGCACTTAGGGAAATTAAAACCTAACTACAACAAGACGATGTGCATACGCACTTAGAGGAATTTTAAATCTAGGCTAATATTTACAAGGGTAAACCTTTTCCTTTTAGTAGCAATGTTTAAGATAGATTCCGTTAACCGGAATCGGAGTTCTTCTCCATCCAATGTAGACAATTGGAAGGCATTACTACTTTTGCATTCCATGACCATATAGGGGCCACTCTAAATGGCATCAAACTTGGAATGCTTTCCTGGTTTTGCCCGATCTGCATCCCATTTCAGAACTAGGTCCCCTTCCTGGAAGGTCCTTGCTCTTGCCTTCTTATCAAACCATCTTTTTACTAAGGCTTGATCCTTTTCAATCATCAAAACTGCATGTTCTCTTATTTCTTCCAATTCCATCAACTCTGCATACCTGGCCTCCATTGGTTTGAACTCAGATAACTCCAACTACTTCATGAGCTCCAATGCTGGCAATTCTAATGATATAGGCAATACTGCCTCTTTCCCATAGACCAAATTGTAGGGAGAATTACCTGTAGACCTCTTTGGCGTTATCCTATCAGCCCATAATGCTGATTTTAGCTTGGTATGCCATGTCCTTTGGTTTTCATCTAGAGTCCTTCTGATGATTCTTAGCAAATTTTTGTTCATGGACTCTGCCTGTCCATTACCCTGCGGGTAATAATTTGAAGAGGTGCTCAAATAGATTCCATTCTTGATAGCCCATTCTGTAATCTTGGAACCTATGAATGCCAATGCATTTATTGATATGATAGTGGTCGGCACACCGAACCTAGTCACTATCCCTTCATAAAAGTCTAGTATGTTAGACTCATTTGCTTCTTTGAGTGCTACCGCTTCGGTCCACTTGGTGAAATAGTCTGTTGCCATGAGAATCCACTTGTGGCCTTGGCTTGAGTTTGGGTTGATGACCCCGATGAAGTCCAATCCCCATTGCATAAATGGTTGGTCAACCAAAATTGGGTGCAATGGAAGCACTAGTCTTTCTTTTCCCGTGAAGAGTGCACATTTCTTGCACTTTCTTATCCATGTATAGCAGTCACTGAACACTGTGGGCCAATAATACCCTGCCTTCATTATCTTGAGAGCTGTTACTCATGGGGTGAAATGTCCTCCAAAATCTCCATCGTGAAAATCTCGTAACACCCTCTCAATTTGACCTGTCCCAATGCACCTCAATAGAACTCCATTGATGTCTTTTTTAAACAAAACACCATCAACAAGCACATATGGAATGACTTGTAATCTAAAGTATCTCCTTTTGCTTTGCTCAATTCTGGAGGGCATAGGCCTGCTTGTAGGAAGTGTATCATATTCTAAGTCCAATAAGGAGAGGGTACATTATCATTTTCTTGTTCTTGACCATCCTGTAGTACTAAGATAGTCTCTTTTTCATCACTTGCTTCAACTTTCTGACTCAAAGCTAGTTGTTCACATAGTCCTTTTCCATGTACTAGCTTAGTGACCTTAATTTCAATGTCATATTCCATGAAACGAGTGATCCATCCTGCACGTTTCTCATTTAGATCCTTGTTTAGAAGGAAGTCCCTGACTCCCGCATGAGAGACCAATAATTAGATCTTATTGTTTGAGACCAGGTGCTTGAATTTCTTAAAACCCCTGATCACTGCAAGGACATGCTTTTCAATGAAAGAGTACCTAGTTTCGTATTCCTCCAAGCCTTGACTGAAGAAAGCAACTGGTTGCTCTAATCCCTCTTTGTTTTGCTTGAACCAGGATTGCAGAAATTGTATCTCCACCACCGAAGGCATATAACATGAAATCCTTGGAGAAGTTTGGATTGACAAGAGTCGGAGCTTGAGATATAGCCTCTTTTATTGCCTCAAAACTTGCCTTGCCTTCAGCTGTCCACTTAAATTCCATGCTCTTCTTCAACATCAGTGTTATTGGCTTTACGAGAGCTGCAAAGTTTGGAACAAACCTGCGGACAAAATTGATCCTTCCCAAGAAGCTTTGAAGAGCCTTCTTATGACTTGGCAATGGCAACGCTCGAATTGCTTCAACTCTTTCTGGGTCAATCGTCAATCCCTCCTTTGAAACAATATGGCCTAGAAGTTTTCCTTCGTGAGCCAGGAATATGCATTTTTTGGGATTCAATGATACCCCAAATATTCTACACCTCTGAAATACCTACCTCAGATGAAAGAGGTGATCCACTGCATTTTTTGAGAATACAGTGATGTCATCAAGATATATCAGAACTATTTTATTGATCAACCCCTTGAATGCCATATCCATTGCCCTTTGAAAAGTGGCTCCAGCATTTGATAGGCCAAATGGCATCTTCTTGTAGGCATATGTGCCCCATTTGGTGGTGAAAGCCGTCTTGAACTAGTCATCTTCTTTCACCATTACCTGATTATACCCTGAGTAGCCATCTAAGAGAGAGAATCTCTTTGAACCGGATACCACTTGCAATATTTTTTCCATTGAAGGAAGTGGGTAATGGTCTTTGAGAGATGCCCTATTGAGGTCTCGGAAGTCCACACACAACCTGATTTCTCCGCTCTTCTTCCTGACCAGAACCAAGTTTGCAACCCAGCTTGAGTGCTTGATCGGGAATATAATGCTTGCCTCTATTAGCTTGTTTAGCTCTTTCTTCATTAGGGGCTCAATGTGAGGGTTGACTGGTCTCTGCTTACGCTGATGGGCTTAGCATCTGGATCCAATTCTATGGTATGTTGTGCCAACTTTGGATTGAAACCTCTCAAGTCTTCATAGCTCCAAGCGAAGACATCTGGAAATTCTTGGCAAAGTTACATGAAATCTGATTTCTCCTGCTCAGGTGGCCACTTTGCCAATTTGAAGTGTTTTGCCTTCCCCAACCGAAATTGGCTCTGAATCTTCTCTCTTGACTTGTATGTTAGCCTTTTCCTTACGGAACTAGTCGTTAGGGTTGAAGATAGACTCCAATGTTACTAAACCCTTGGGAAGCTTGTTTGTTCGCAAATGCACTACTTGATCCCCATACTGCTGCTCTAATCTGTCCTGATTCCTAGCTGAGAATTTAGCCTCTTCTTGTAAGAAATTGACGATCTGTTGATCGTTCTCAAACACCTGCCAGCTTGTGTTATTATCTGGAACTGCTGGCCTCACAATCACATGGATATGTGGCTGTGTTTTTTCCCTTTTGATGTTGTCAACCACATCAAACATTGCTCCAATAGCTGCGAGCCTATCCGTGGCTTCATTTTTCTTCCTAGGTATGGACACGATGTTGAAAGCTTCGAAATCCTCAACGAGGTCCCATACCCTGTTCTTGTAGTTATTTAGTAGGTCATTTTTGTAGCATGTTGTCCCCTGACTTGATTGATGATTAGCTCGCTATCCCGAACACTGCAAGTTCTTTATGCCCTTTTTCCTAGCCCAATGAAGTCCATGAATCAAGGCCTCATATTCAGCTGTGTTGTTTGAACAAGAAAACTGGAAACGAAAAGCTGAATAATATTTGATGCCTTGAGGTGAAACAAGCATAGCTCCTCCTCCTGCACCTTTCCTACTCCTTGATCCATCGAAAAATAATTTCCATACCTCATTGTCATCCTTATGGTTTTGTTTGGTGATGCTAGGAATAGGCTGGTTTTCTTCATGTATGCAATAGACTCCTAGCTCAGATTCTTCTACTTCTTGGTAGGGATCAAAAGCATGTACCTTGCTTACCCATTCGTTAAGAGTTAAATCTGGGATGCTTCCAACTTTGGTGTCAGCTTCATCTGTGCTTTGATAATCTTCTTGATCAAATGTTGAACAGTTGGCATTGATTTGGCTTGGAGTATGAGGCTCAATATGAAAGTTTGTAATTGGTTCAGATCTGATTGTGACCTTAGTACCATATCTTGTTCTGAACAACATGTGTGACCAATCAGCAGATAAGTAGCCTCCAATTCTAGCTATGAAATCCCTTGATAAGCATAGGGCAAATAGTGGTGGCAAATCTATCACTGACACATCTTGCAAAACAGTAACATTGGGGCATGCATGTAAGGTAAGATTCAAACTTTTAATCACTCCCACTGTTGCTACTGCTGTCCCATCCAATTGCACTACCCCCTTTGATATTACTTCATATTGGAGACCCAGTTGATCAGCTATTTGCTTAGGCATGACAGAACTACTTGCCCCGGAATCAATCATGCAATTGTGTACTAGTTTATCCTCAATGATTAATGAAACATAGAATGGAGGGGGCTTCAAAAATTTACCTTGTTGTCCTCCATGATTCCCTTCAGGATGAGTAGCATTTGTGAGGACATTCTCTTGCATATGGACTGCTTTGGTTCGAAGTTGACCAATTCTTCATGGCAGCTTGTAGAAGATCTCTTTGGCCTGGGATGGATAAAGATTCCCACATTGATATATTCACATTTGTCTTCTTCATTTGATCAATGATGCTAAATGGGGATGAAAGATCTCTTTGCTGTCCTTTAGGCTACACATTCCTTTCTTGTGCATGGGCAGCAACAACTGGCATTTGAGTTGGTTTAGAAGGTGGTTTGGGCTGTCCTTGCGTGTTTGGGACTGTATTTTCTTAGCGACAACTTGTGGAGTGATGGAAGTTTGTAGATCACTTGGAGCCAATGACTACCCTTCACAAATATTCCTCTTCTTTGATCTTGTGTTAGCTACTACACTCTGAGAAATTGTTTGATTCATGCCACAAAAATCCTCAGCTTGCCAATTCACAAGTGCGGTATCATTTGTAGCTGTGTTTTGCTGAGATGTCCCTTGTTGCTGATTTGTTTCTTGACTCACTTCACCCTCAACGCCAATATTTGTCACCATCAAGGCTTGGTTCAAAGCACCATTAAAGCACATGAGGTTCATTGCATGGAAAAAACCAATCATACTCTTGAGCTATGTTGTTTTGCACTGGCACTAAGGCTTTAGAAGTAGATGCAACATTGGGGTTATAGGGCTGAAATGGTCTATTGGTGGGAGGCCTTACTTGGCTTTGATTTGTAGCTGGATTGGGTGGCCTATTGGGCTGGTATGGTGGCCTAGCTTGGTACTGTGCTTGAGGCTGATACGGTCTAGCACTTTGAGCTTGTTGTCTTTTGATAGTCACTAGCTCATTTCCAAGGTTTTGTAACTGTTTCATAACCTCTTGGAGTTCATTTGAAGCATTAGAGGATGAAGTAGAAGTTTCATTTGAACTTTGATTTCTAGGAGTGGGAATAGGAGCCAAAGTGGGTGCTTGATTAGTGCTTGGATTTTCTAAGTTTGGATACAAGGGCATGGGAGGCCTAGGAGCTAGCTTACCAGCTTGAATAAGACAGTTTTCAGCCCTAATGGCAATGCTATAAGTAGCAGGTAAGGTTGTGCCTCCCATAGATTGAATTAACATAGAAATATCAGAATTCAAAGCCTTAAGATAGTATAGAAAAGCACCTTCAGCTGTTGGCCTAACGGCCACTAGAATCCTATCCCAAGACCTTTGAAATCTAAAGTTGAAGTCAGTCAGCTGCTCATTGGGAGCTCTCTTGATAGTTGTCAATTGTTCTAGTAGAGACAAATTGTCTCCCTTTTCTCCAAACTGCTCATGGAGAACTATGCATAACTGATTCCAATTTTGGATAGAACCAGCTCCAAGGCTCCTAAACCATTGCAATGCCTTCCCTTTGAATGAAGATGCCAGCAATTTGACAGCAACATCCATTTCATTTATCTCATGGATTGCACAAACGTTAGCAATGTCTTTGACATGATCACCAGGAGTGGTATGATTTTCTCCAGTGAAAAATGGAATGTTCTTCAATGCTGCAATTGGAACTAGATTCTATGCATTGAGGGCAAGTGGACTGCTGCTAGTGAAATTGACAAAGGGATTCGGTGGTTGCGCCATTCTGATTGGCCTGAGAACCCTTGTTGATGTGAGAAAAGGTCTACCAGGTGGAGGTGTAGACAAAGTCCGGTTAGGTGGAGATGGTGATCTTCGTGGTCTTCTTCCTCTCCTTCCTCCTCCTGGTGATAGTTGCAAGTGGACAAATAGCCCCTCTTCTCGAGTATCAGACCTGGTTCGAATTCTTCTCATATGCCTGGAAACTTTTGCTGCTATACCACTGAATTCTACCCCTTCGGAGTCGCCAGATGTGTTAGATAATGAGCCTCAAAAGGCTAGCTTATGCCAAGTTACACACCAAACCTGACAAATATTAAAAATAGAATTTTCAAACCTTGAAGGTATAGTTCCTCAATTCGATTATTGGGTATTGTTGTGCAGTTACTAATCCCCAAAAGGTACGGTGAAACTTAGGTCATGCAAGGCAACATACAAAACCTGAAACACACTGTGTTGGAACTTGGGACATGTTCAACACCTAGGAAAACCTGAAATGCTAAAAACCATGAAATTTTGAAAGTCAAAATCTCAAAAATATAAGAATACCCTTTTGAAGATTATCCCCCGATCTATCAACTGGTGAAATTTTGACTTGTTTCGAGCAAGTTAAGTCCTTGAAAATCGATTTCAAAGTTCAGCCTGGAAGGTGGAAAAATCTGAAATTGTAAAACCTGCAATTTTTTAGTCCAAATTTCTTGAAAATTCTTTCAAATCTTGTGAAATGACCTCTTGCTCCCACTGGGTGTGCCAAAACTATTGGTGTGCATCACAGCACCCCTAAATGTCTGTAACTCGATGGGTTGAGACTCTCAGTGCGATTGCATAACATGGAGCCTTTCCCAAGTGTGGGACCTCGCGAATTGGAAAAGCTCTCCGGATGAAGGCCGGTTCCTATTCCTCTGTTCAGATGCACATGTAAAAATGTAGAGGGTTTACTCAAAACCTAAACTAACTTTCCAAGGAGACAGGGTAATAAGATCCATAAAAGAAAACCTAAACTACAAAGGTGATGCACCGAGGAATGAAGAACATCTGTCTTGCCAATAAACACAAAACCATTAAAATGTAATGCAAGGTCATGCACAGATAACCAGATTTGCAGTGAAAGATCAGGAGGATGAAAATTAACATAGAAAGGGTTGAGAATCATCCACAGACATGCATTATTTGCTCCAAAGATTGATACAATACACTAGAAAATGCCAAGAGGCAAAGTTGCATTACAATTTTAGATGGGAGGTTTGAACTCCACAAATTCACCTGCCAAAGAGAAGAAGGGAGGGGCAAAACAAGAATGTCCAACCTTTATAAAAATTCCCCTCATTAC
Source organism: Taxus wallichiana var. yunnanensis (assembly GCA_018340775.1). Classification (NCBI taxonomy): domain Eukaryota; kingdom Viridiplantae; phylum Streptophyta; class Pinopsida; order Cupressales; family Taxaceae; genus Taxus; species Taxus wallichiana. Next base: position 430,811,473 of record CM031242.1, on the reverse strand, counting down.
AATTTATAGGAAGAATGAGAGAGGGAAGAGAGAGGAAATCCAAATCTACCCCAACCACCTCCAGGTTGCATTTAATTTATCTCATTATGGTGGTAGGTGAGAACCCTAGCAAACTTAAAAAGTGGCGAACTGTATTTTGAATTTTTAAGAAATTGTTCCCACCCAATTAAAGATATCCAATCGTAGTTAGACAGAGGACCTCGTAATCTTTCCAAAAATTCCAACCTTGCGTGAATCTGAGCTCCCTGTGAAAAGTTATGGCCGTCTGAATATCTGGGTCAGGGTCTACTTCCTGTCAGTGCTCAGAATGTTGTGCCTCCTGAAGGTGCGCCATAGGCGCATCCATATTCATGTCAACATACCCTTACATGCACCAAGGTAAAAATTCTATCATATTGACATTCTGTGTCATGCACCCTTTACGTGCGCCAAGGCGCGACTTCTACCATGTCGACACTCTCCTACCTGCACCAAGGGCGCATCCATTTTCGTGTTGACACCTTTTGTCGTGCACCTCTTACTTGTGCCAAGGGCACATCCATTTTCATGTCAACACCTTCTGTCATGCACCTCTTACTTGCGCCAGGGCACATCCATTTTCATGTCGACACCTTCTGTCGTGCGCCTCTTACCTGCGCCAAGGGCGCATCCATTTTTGTGTTGACACCTTCTGTCATGCGCCTCTTACCTATGCCAAGGGCGCATCCATTTTCATGTCGACACCTTCTGTCATGCACCTCTTACTTGCACCAAGGGTGCATCCATTTTTGTGTCGACACCTTCTGTCGTGCGCCTCTTACCTGCGCCAAGGGCGCATCCATTTTCGTGTCGACACCTTCACTGTCGTGCGCTCTTACTTGCGCCAAGGGCGCATCCATTTTGTGTCGAAACCTTCATCATGCACCTCTTACTTGCGCTAAGGGCGCATCCATTTTCAGGTCGACACCTTCTATCATGCGCCTCTTACCTGTGCTAAGGGCACATCCATTTTCATGTCAACACCTTCTGTCGTGCACCTCTTACTTGCGCCAAGGGCGCATCCATTTTCGTGTCGACACCTTCTGTCGTGCGCCTCTTACTTGCGCCAAGGGTGCATCCATTTTCATGTCGACACCTTCTATCGTGTGCCTCTTACCTGTGCCTTCACTGTTGGTGTACGAATAAAAATTGGGCTCGAGTTTCTTTGATTTATATTCTTTTGTTTGTCTATATCTACCCTGGGGAGATATTTACAACAATTACTTCACCTCTTGCCTCTCAAATTACTGAGAAGTCGTTAGTAGCACCTCTCCTACCCATAGGGGACACATGTCCACTCCCTACACCATCGCAAGGAGATTCTACCTCATCTTTCCCATCATCTCCTTTACCCATAGAGGATCCTGTAGAAACACCATTGCCTTTAGGTGACCATTCTCCATCATCCTTCCAAGATCCTGTTGACTTGTTTTCGGCTCTCTTACCCACAGAGTTTGAAGCTAACCATTTCCCTATTTCTCAAACATATTTTACGAGGAGTGCTACTCGATCCACATCGACCCCACTTGCAGCAATACCATTTTCACGCTTGGCCATTGCACCGGATTATGTTGATAGAGCCTTGCTTTGGGGACGTCTTCTACTTCCTGCTTCAACCCAAATGTAGTTGTCACTCACTAAAACCTCCATAATCTATCCAAAAGTGTTTCAAGCGACCAAACCAAACACAACCATGGCTATTGGAACACCTTCCATGTCATTTCCCATAACCCCATAACCCAACACACACCTATACCCAAACACCTACCCATGCCTATATCATCTCCCTTACCTAAACCCATCACTACCTTAGGGGTCATGCCGACATCGAACCTTACTCATCCACCCATCAAATTAGATTTAGCCACATCTTCCCAAACCAACACTAAACTCATTCTTTCCCTAAAAGGAAGACCCAACCTTCTAGGCCTCATACACTAACCTCGCCTACCACACCATTGTCACCTTCACCCCTTTGTCCATCCTAGGACCTCACCCTCAACCTTGGCCAAACAAATTTCTTCCACCGATAAACTAAGAAGGCAGCAGTTCACCTCCTCATCACGGACCTCTAATATACCCAAGCGATCCACACAACCCCCACTGTCACCCGTGACCTTCTTACCACCCATACCACCACTACCTTCCATAACTTCTTCACTACCCATGACACTCTCCTCTCTTCCACTCACACCTTCTACCCAACCTCTACCAACCACCTCCACCACAATTTAGTTTCCCCCATGGGTAACTCACCCCCTTCCACCATCTACTTTTCCTTCTACATCCCATACCCCTGTGTCACCTTTACCCAAGAAGGTGCAACCCAAAGCTAAGAATCTGCTACCCTCCAATAAGGTAGTCAAACCAACCAAACCTTCCATCGCTAGCTCTTCTACCACACCTTTACCCAAACAGATTCCCGTAAGACCTAAGACCACTCCACATACCAAACTAGTGGACCAACCCATTCCCCCTCCTATAAAGCCTCTTCCTTCACAATTAGTCACACATGTACCCAAACCCACACTCACCTCCCATTGTGATCCGTTAGCGGGGTCCTACGCCAAAATTTTAACCAATCTCCTAGAGACTTCCATCATCACATTACCACCACTTCAACCTTATGATCCTCTCAAACCCAAACCAAAAGTGTTTGATGAAACCAAGATTTGTGCCTATCAATGTGCCAAGACATGATGTTGAAAATTTTAAGGCCTTGAAGACCGTTCTTATCCAAATTTTTCCTCCTAAGCATAATTTTGATGATGATGATCTTCTTGATGAGGACCCCATTCCACCTTCACCAATATCCCCAAATATTCTTCCATTACCTACTCATTGACTAATATCTCCACCCCCATAACCCTTTTATGTCCCCCAAAATTTGAGATCAACATGGTCTATATTAGAGAGTTCACCAAACCACCACCTAAATGTCAATGCGCCCTACTCATTTCACAAGGCTCTTATCCACCGCTAGATTTTTACCTTCATGTCATTATATCTTCCATGGCACACCCTCTCCATCTACCTCCCCTCATATTAACATAGTTCATGTTTCCATCCGTGCTCAGAAAGACAAAGGATAGGAAAAGGCAACTAGCCCATCAACCAACCCTATACCCAACATACCATCTACACCCACACCCAAAGTCACAATTCGAGGTCCCGCGTATATCCTAGTTCTGATGGGTCACACATCGTACAATGCTAAAACAATTGCACCAATCCTCCATCAAAATATTTTATATGACCTCAGCCAAACCTCTGAGTCACATCGTCAATCCCTCATGGAGGTTCTTCAATCTATTGAGGTTTTACCAAATGTCCCTGCGCCCGTAGCCTCCATCTGTCCTTTGGGGCTTTGTGTTCTTTTTTTGAAGATAGTCATGAAATTAAAGACTATGTGATCTGTTACATTTTGTAACAAAACACAAAGCTGCATATTTCATATAATCAGTAATTAATTCAAAAGAAACAATATGAACTGAAAGAACCTCCCCTACTTTAGGTTCACTTCACCAATTCCATCCATCGTAACAAAGTTTTGAGTTGCCCATTTTTGCACAAGTGAAAAAATGTCAACAATTTTGGCAATCCTGCGGGGAAAGCTGCCTGCTAGCTTGTAAACTAGTGCCTTTCTCTTATCCATTAGGTATGGAGTCCATAGTATGTAACCAAAATCTATCTTTTCAAGGTCTAACCCTTTCAAAACAAACTAAAATCAAAGGATCTCGTAAAATCTATTATTCCATTTAGCAAGGTCTAACCCTTTCAAAACAAACTAAAATCAACATCCCACTTCAACACAAAAGGATCTTCTTATCGTAAACTTCATCCATCATGTGCACCAATGCACTTATTGAATTGAAAATACATTGTTGAAATGTGTAGGAGCACACTTATTGAAGGGAAATCCTACTCTAAATGGATACAAGTATACGTAGGATTTTCAATAATAGTGTTTGAGAAACATACCATTCACAGGAATGGGAAGTTCCTCTCCATTCAACCTTGAGAGCTAAAAAGTATTGTGTTCTTTACAAGCTGAAATCATGTAAGGACCACTCTAGATTGTATCAAACTTTGTGTGTCTTCCTGGCTTTGCACGATCAACATCCCACTTCAACACAATATCTCCTTCATTGAAGATTATGAACTTAGCCTTCTTATCAAAAGTATTCTTCATCTACTTCTGATTCTTTTCCATGTTTACATGAGCTTGATCTCTTAGCTCTTGTAATTCCATTAATTCTCGCATAACGAATCAAGTTGACAATTTTTGTACTTGTGCAAAAAGACCATATCAAAACTTCATTATGATGGATATCATTAATGAAGTATACCTAAGCTAGGGGAGATTATTTTAGAAAATACTATTACTATTGAATTAATTAATGATTACATGAAATCTGCAGCTATGTGTGCTATTACAAAACATAACCATGATCACAAGTCTAAAATATATATTTTCTAACTATTTTCTCCCATAATAGTCCTCACTATAGACAATTGTGTTGTCTTGATGAAGACATCGAATTGTAGAATAGATGAAGTGTTAGGTTTTGGAGCAGCAATCATGACTACAGATTATAGAAATCAGATTTCATTACTAGATGTTACAGGTATTCTTTAATGTTCTTTCCTTCATGATTAAAACATTTAATTATATTATTAAATTGTTTAGTTCATCATACAATCCATATCGTAAAGAAAGAAAATGCAGAAATAAATACACAACTCAATTTCCCCAAGTCAATGTTTTATTCATAAGGAATTTCAAATGTTCCCACACAATCACATGGGATGTAACTGAAAACTAAAGTACAACTACTGGAATTAGAGGTACATATGCATGAAAGAGAAAATAAAGGAGCATGAGTTAACCCATCATTTCCTTGAGGTTTCTCCTTTGTTTGATGCATCCTCATCTTCATCTTTGTTCCCTCTCCATCTTCACTTCTGAAAGCACTGTACCTAAAATGAAGAAAAGAGAAAATCATTAGTTACGAGCTCATGGTTAATCCATATTCCTATACTTCATCGTAATTTGTGCACATGGATCTCTTAATAACATGAGACATAGATTACTTGAAGATCAATAAGTATACATGATTTACTCACTCAAAAGAAGGAGGGAGAAAAAAAAAATGAAAACCATGGACATAAGAGAGGCTAAAAATCCTATATATTTTCGAACTATTTTCTCAAATGTGCAGTACAATAAGCTACAACAACTTTATGCTAGAAAAATATGTTACGCCCAAACTTCAATAAGAAATAAATCATATCTTATAGTCCTCACTAGAGTAAAGATTGCAGAGTTAAATAACTACTATACTATGGTACATGAAGTACTATGGTACATGAAGCGAGATGAGTCATAAGTACATGCTAGAATGAAGGAAAAATGCAACTCAAAGTTTAAAAGCTATTCTAGGGATAAAAGAAGTTGCATTATAGAATAGAGGAGAGAATTGTAGACAAAAGTACATGTTTCATTGCAACTAAAGAACAAGAATCAAAATTTAAAAGCTCATAAAAAGTTAAATCAAGATAAGATTACAATGGGTATCAAAGAAATGAGAATGAGAAGGAAATATGAGAAAATTTTCACAGGACTTCACCATGTAAAATAGACATTTTACGTCTTTCCATCATGTTATTTTAAACTAATACATACCGTAAAGGCTATATGTAAATCAAATAGTAATGCAGAATAAGTGAAAAATGCATGGCATGATCAAAGATAACACTTATCATGAATTAAGATAACACTTATCATATTTCATGCCCCAAGCAATAAAGGCTTACTTAGGAAAACCATGAAAAAAATGACATCTAAATGAACTATTGAGTTAAATGAAACTCAACCATAGTCAGACAAAGGTAGAGAAGAAAAGGTACACAAGATTTAAGTTACAAGTGAACACTTTAATGCCGCATCGAAAACCATGGATACGTAAATGCTACAATAGCGATGGAGTACAACTACGACAAGTGAAGTAGAGTCATTTTTTTGAATATGAAGTCATAACAGCCATGTAATCAAAGAAAGATTCAAGACACAAGTTTGATACAAGGTTTACATGGTTGCAGAACAAGTAAAACACCCAAGTAACAATTAAAAAAGGGCATACCATAAAGCTTTTGATTTACAATTAGGCCATTCCAATCAAGTGCTGCTATTTAATTGATCATTTCATACTTCAAGTCTTCATAAATTCAAGCTCAAAGAATCATTCAGATACAACTTAATGGATAAAATACATAATGCAACAATGATAAGAGTACATTTTTAGTCTACAAGGTTTCAGTGTGAAAACAATCAGGTATAAATATATCAAAAAAGGACACAGTCACAGGTTCAAGAGATGATCAAATGACATAGTATTTATTGAAGGAAGGTATATTTTCTATTCAACAAGTGAATGTTATTTTTACTTTGTGGTGTAATCAAAGGCTATTAATGCCTCTTGTATTAGTTTGCTTTATTTTATTCCTTATTTATTATTAAATAAAGGATAAAAATAGAATGCATGGATGAGTACAACCCTAGTCTATTTTTAGGAAGGGTGGGTGAATTAATTTTGCTATATATTGTGTGCCTTAGCAAAGCACAAGGAGAGGAATTTATAGATAGGAGTGTTGAAGCAATTTTTTGCTAGTTTTTCCCTTTGAATGTGAAGTATTTTCTGCCTTTCCAATTATTTTCAATCTTGTGTATGTTCCCATTAATCTTGTGAATGTTAATTCCCTGATTAATCATCTTACCTTGTTGCAAATTTCAGTAATTTTTGCTAGATATTAATGTGCATGTTTAACTTAACAATGTTGTTGTGATTCTTTTCCCTCAATACATCCAAGTGTTTGCCTTTAATATTCTACAAAAACTATTGGCATGTGCATCAGAAATTCATTCCATATCAATTGTGCATGTACTCAGTCAAAGACCTCATACAAGTTTGGTGTATCACCTCAGTTTTAATTTCATTTTTACAATCATATTTTACCCTTAAACTCTAGACAATCAGTTTAGGATACATCAATAAGGAACCAACCTTGATACCAAAGACTCACCTCAAAATAGGTATACCCATAGACCTGAGGTGTTTCCATTGTATCTACGAAAGAGAGATAAAATTTGCAAGCTTAGAACACTTGTAACCATCTCTCTACATGGTTCACTTTCGAGAGATAATAGTTTTTGGCATGCTCGATGGGACCATGAATCAAATATGCATATAAGTTAAAGATATTCACAGTAGATCTATGATAGATTTACACCAGATAAAAGTTACTTTCAGGACAACAAGTTACATCAATTTATTCTAAAAGATTTAAAGATCTATTTGGTGACTCCGTAGGGCTGATTTCAGACCAGTATTGCAACATGTTCCATGCCTAAAGTAACTACAAGATCATCGGTAAGAGGAATTCCTTCTGAGTTTATTTATTTACCTTTGAATTCTGTAAGAAGGAGAAGAGTTGGTAATACTTTACCTTATAATAGGTCTAGTTTTGATAACCCTCCTCCTAATATTCCTTCACCACGTATCAATTTCTCTATACAGATCCCATTTTTTCAAATGGCTATTCAACTACCTAGGAATTTTGTGACCTTTACTAATGGTAGCCCATTAGTAATCCTAGTTTATCATGACATCCCTAATGCTGCCATGAAAAGTTTTCCATCATTCACTGGTGAAAATTAGGTTACACCTACAAGAGCACATTAAAGATGTTGTAGCCTTATGTGTAGTTCATAATATCACTCATGATGATGTAGCTTTGAGACTTTTAGTTGTATCCCTTAAAGGACAATCCTTGTAATGGTATAAAAATTTAGAGATTGGATGCATAAGAACTTTGAATTATTTAGGTGGTAAATTTCTAAAACAATTTCAAGATAATTCAGATCATTTATCTCTTAGAACAACTATCTACCATTAAAAGAGCTCCCAATGAATTTATGTCTAGTTTCAACATCCGTTTTGCTAGAACTTGGGAAAGAATTCCAGTAAGTGTTAAGCCTCAAGCTGATCATGCTTTTCTTTATTATCTTAGGGCATTAAATAGTGATATTTCAACTATGATTTAGTCTATGGGAGGAGAGACTCTCCCAACGAGCCTATGATATCACCATTCGAGCTGAAAATAACCTTATTTAAGCCAAAAATTAGCACCAAGGCCTTCAATGCCTTTTTGGCAGATTTAGCTCATATCCCACAGCCTATCACAATTATAGAACCCGTTGTTACACCCCATCAGATGATGTTTTTAAAGCTTTGCAGACTATGGGGAACAAGCTGACTTCAATCGAGAATAGGCTTGCATTACCTAGCAGACCTTATCAGGCTCCTTATCAGCAAAACCAACAAAATAGGTAGCCTTACTAGCAAAATCAAAATTATAGGCAACCTTATCAACAAAGGTAGTTTGACCCAAAGGCTCCTAGTTCATCTAACACTTTAGTTCTAGTTAATATGGCTATGGAGGAGTGGTTTCAACCTTATAATCAAGCTCATTCAAGTGCAAGTTGCCTAATTAATTTTTTGAACATAAGTCTTGTTGCACAAACTCAATTTGAGACATTTTCATGCCTCAAATGGAGGGTGGCCAACAAGATACTCAGGTTCAGAAGGCACTTGAGCAGAACCTAGTAAGTTTCAGTGAGGATTATTTCATTATAGTTACTACTAGGGCTCAGGACAAGGCTGCAGAGAGTAAAAAACAACATACTAGGCGTGTTCTTTCTACTATCACTAATAAAACAACTATAAGCCCAAAACCAGCTAATAATGCTGATGTTCCTAAAAAAAGTAGGTGTTATAGTTGGTAAAAAATAGCAAAAATAGCTACATCCTGATCCAAGAAGGTTATTTATACCTCAGATATCAAAAGTAGTTGAAGCAAAATAAGTTTTTGCCAAATCCTATGCTAAAACAATAGAATCTGTCTCTAAAACTATTGCTTCTTTTAACATTGTTGATGTAATGAAAAATATAATGTTAACATCTCAATATGGGATGCTCTAAGTATTCTAGGACAACAAGATTTACTTTCTCATGAACTAGCTAAGCTTAAATTTCTTCTAAAACAACGAAAAGGAAGTCTAGAAAGCATACATGGTCCTTAGAACAATGGAACAAGACCGCATCAAAGAGGTTAAATGGATGGTTCAGAAAGTCTTAAATGCTCATGACATCAAGAAGCCACCACCATTTTATCTATCACTGATTATTGAAGAACATCTTGTTCATAATTGTATGGTGGACAACGGTGCAAGTAACACAGTTATGCCAAAAGTAATTACAAAAAAATTGGGTCTGCTGTATGAACCTACGAAAAAGTGTCCTATAGTTGGATGGAACTACAACTAATATAGTTGGTGTCATCAGAAATCTAGAGGTAACATTGCATGCTTTCCCAAATGTTTCCATCCTGTAAGATATTATTGTTGTAGATTTACCTCCTTACTTTGCTATATGTTTATCAAGAGATTTCACAAAAAAATAGGAGGTTATCTCTCTTCATATTGGTCTTTCTTGTTTTTCACTACACGTTATGGACCAAGGTTACTATCAATTCAAACCATTGGCCAGATTTCACATTGAGTCTCACGCTTCTAATACATTATCTAATTATGCAACCTTAGACCAGTCTGATTTTGATAATACAACTCATATTTTAGCATTGGATGGTGTTTCTAACCTTTTTATAGATGAAAATACACATGAGGAACATGCTCATGATCCTTTCAAAGAAGTTGAAGAACAATTGTTTGGTGTGTATTGCTTGCATGAAGAAAAAACACCAATTCCCTTGTTGTCCAAAACTAAAAATGCAGCGGAAGGGATTTGGAAGCTTCATTTCGATGGAGCTAAAAAAATAAAGGACAAGGAGTAGGTTTGATTCTCACTTCCCCAACAAATGAAAGGTATTTCTTAGCTTTGAGTCTCCAATTTTCATGTACTTATAATGTAGCTGAATACAAAGCATTAATTCATGGCTTACTTTGGGCCAGAAAGAGATGTATTAGCATGCTACAAAATTTTGGTGATTCTGAGTTGGTTATCAATCAAGTAAGAAATTTTAATGTTTGTAAGAATCCATTAATGAAGTATTACAGACATAGAGTTTTAGACTTAATGGAAGATTTCAAGCTATTAACATTCAGTCCATTCCTAGAATAGAAAATAAACATGCAGATAGACTTGCAATAATTGGTGTCAATTTTGAAGTGCTGGAACAGATTGAAAATAGCAAAATTCAGCCTCATATAAAGTTGATTGTCAGGCTTTGATACCTAATAATGATTTGAATTGGCAGGTTTTTGAAAATGATGATCAAATCTGTAGGTTTTTATAGCAAGAAGCTGAATTTTCTGTAGTAAATCAAGATAAATTACAACACTTATATGGTGACCAGATTGTTCAATTAAAGACAAATAAACTACCTCGAGGTCTGGTCACATTAGAATACATATTCAACACTGACGATCAGTTAAGGAAGGTCAAGACTAAGATGTCAACAAATGCTGATAATTATGAGGAGATCTCAGTTGATGAAGGTAAAAATTTGTTTCTCGAAAGGTATGTTCTTTAGCTAAAAACATTCTTTTATTAATCTTTGCAAGGAATTTAAAGATGTTTTTGCTTGGAAATACCAAGACCTGAAAGGGTTTGATCCCATTTTAGCAAAACACACTTTTGAATTACAACCAAATTCCAAGCCAATTAGGTAAAAAAAATGCATGTAAATCCCAAAATAGAGCCTCTAATGAGGAAAGAGTTATCTAAGTTGATCGAATCAGGTATTATCTTTCCAATTAAGTATTCAAGTTGGGTAGCCAATCTTGTTCTATTAGGAAGAAGAATGGAGAGATCATATTATGTGTGGATTTCAAATATCTTGATAAAGCTTCATTAAAAGATCACTACCCACTTCCAAATATGGTTCATATTTTGAGAACAATTTCTGGTTCAGATAGACTATCTCTTCTAGATGGTTATAGTGGATACAATCAGATTTTAGTCTGAGAAGAAGATAGGCACAAAATAGCTTTCACCACCAAGTGGGGTACTTATGCTTTCAAAAGAATGCCTTTCGGCCTTTCAAATGTTGGTGCAACATTTCAACATGCAATGGACATGTCTTTTCATAGCTTGTTAAATAAATTCATCCTAGTTTATTTAGATGACATTACCGTATTCTCAAAAAATTTAGAAGAACATCTAATACATCTAAGACAAACTTTTCAATTATGTAGATAGTTTGGAATATCTTTGAATACGCTAAAGTCTATCTTTTCAGTACATCAAGGTAAATTTCTTAGTCATATTGTTTCTAAACAAGGTTTGGCAATTGATCCTTTCAGGATCGAAGCCATATCAAAGCTATCATTACCTCATCATAAGAAGGCATTACAAAGTTTTCTTGGAAAAATCAACTTTGTTAGAAGATTTGTTCTAGATTTTGCAACATTGGTGAAACCATTGATAGCTATGTTAAAGAAAGAGAAAAATTTATCTTGGACCAATGAAGGGAGAGAAGGGTTTGAATCAATTAAGGAAGCCATATCTCAAGCTCTTACTCTTGCAAATCCAAATTTTGATAAATATTTTACAATGTATGCACTTGCAGGAGCTGAAACAATCTCAACCATATTAACTCAGGTTAATGATGAAAACATTGAACAACCAATTGCTTTCTTTGGACAAATCTTGCATGACTATGAAACAAGGTACACATTTCTTGAAAAACAAGTACTTTCAGTAGTCAGAGGGCTAAAGAATTTTAAGTACATGCTTTCAAACAACAAAATCCATGTTCTTGTTTCTCATCCAAGTGTGAAAGCTTTCTTATTAAATAAAGAATTGAATGAGAAAAGAGCAAGTTGGATAACGAAGGTCATGGAATATGATGTCGATATTCGTGTTTCGAAGATAGTTTGAGAAAAGGCTTGTGTGAACATCTAATTGCTGATATGGAAAAACAACAGACTACATAAACCTAAAAATTCAAAACAATGCTGAAATTACGTATCAAGCAATCAAACATCATGGTTCAACAAGAAAATCAACAACCTGAACTTGCTCAAGAAATCTAGGAATCAAGATGGATGACTGATTTAGTTAACTATCTACAACATGGCATCTATCCGAAGGTATGGACAAGAATAAACAAAGGTATTTCAGATTACAAGTTGTACCCTATGTTTTCATTGATGGTTTATTATTCAAAAAGGATATAAATAGAATCTTGCTACGATGTGTTGACTATGATAAAATTCAACAATTATTATCATAATTCCATGAAGGACCTACAGAGGTCATTTCTTAGCACATACCACAACCTTAAAAATTATGAAAGTCTGGTTACTATTGGCCCAACATATTCAAGGACTATTTTGAATGGATTAGAAAGTGTAAGAAATGTGCTTTCTTTGTTGGAAAAGAATGTTTAGCTTTGCTTCCCTTATAGCCTGTTTCAGTTGATCAACCTTTTATGCAGTGGGGCCTTGATTTTATTGGCATGATAAACCCACCTTCGTCACAAGGACACAAGTGGATTTTGACTACTACAGATTACTTTACACGCTGGAATGAAGCAATAGCCTTGAAATATGCTAATGAAACTTCGATACTATCCTTTTATGAAGGTATAGTTTGTAGATTTGGTGTCCCAACAACTATCATATCAGATAATGCTTTAGCATTTCTTGGTGCAAAGGTAACAAATTGGGTTGTTAACCATGGAATTTATCTAAGTTATTCATCTAATTATTACCCACAAGGTAATGGTTTAGCTGAAAGTACTAACAAGAATCTTTTAAGGATCATCAAGAAGAACACTCAAAGATAACCAGAGAGCTTGGCATCTAATTTTGAATTCAACACTTTGGGCTGATAGAGCAACTCCTAAAAGATCAGTTAGTAATTCACCATACAAGATTGTTTACAAAAGAGAAGCAAGAATGCCTATTTCAGTTGAGTTAGCCACATTAGATTTGTTGCATGAAATGGAGCTACTTGAAAATGAACCATTGTAGGTTCGTTATGTAGAATTAATAGAATTACAAGAGCTAAGAGATCAAGCTCATGTAAACATGGAAAAGAATCAAAAACAAATGAAAAAGACTTTTGATAAAAAAGACAAATTTAGAATCTTCAATGAAAGAGATATTGTGTTAAAGTGGGATGTTGATCGTGCAAAGCCAGGAAGACACACAAAGTTTGATACAATCTGGAGTGGTCCTTACATGATTTCAGCTTGCAAAGAACACAATGCTTTTCATCTCTCAAGGCTGGATGGAGAGGAACTTCCCATTCCTATGAATGGTATGTTTCTCAAACATTGTTATTGAAAATCTTACAGTGACTGTTTAGAGTAGGATTTCCTTCAATAAGTGCAGTTTCCACACATTGTTTTTCAATTCAATAAGTGCATTCGTGCACATGATCTAGTTTACTGAGATCCTTTCCCTATTTTAGTTCATTTTGGAAGGGTTGGACATTTAGAAGGTAGATTTTGGTTACATGCTTTAGACTCCATGCCCAATGGACAAGAGCAAGGCACTAGTTTACAAGTTAGCAGGAAGCTTTCCTCGTAGGATCGCAAGAAATGTTGAAAATGGCCAACTCGAAACTTTGTTACGATGGATAGCATTGGTGAAGCATACCTAAGCTAGGGGAGATTATTTCAGACACTATTGTTACTATTGTTGAATTAATTAATGATTACATGAAATCTATAGCTATGTGTGTTATTACAAAACATAACAGATCACATAGTCTACAATTTCATGCTATCTTCAACAAAAGAACACAAATCCTCAAGGACAGCTTGTGTTTGTCTTGATGAAGACACCAAATTGCAGAATAGATGAAGTGTTAGGTTTTGGAGTAGAAATCATGACTACAAATTACATAAATCAGAGTTCATTATTGGATGTTACAGTATATTCTTTAATGTTCTTTCCTTCATGATTAAGACATTCAATTATATTATTGAGTTGTTTAGTTCATCATACAATCCATATCAGAAAGAAGAAATGCAGAAATAAATACGCAACTCAATTTCACAAGTCAATGTTTTATTCATAAGGAATTTTAAATGTTCCCACACAAGCCATGGGATGTAACTAAAAAGTAAAGTACAACTACTAAAATAAGAGGTACATATGCATGAAAGAGAAAATAAAGGAGTATGAGTGAACCCATCATTTCCTTGGAGGTTTCTCCTTTGGTTGATGCATCCTCATCTTCAGCTTTGTTCCCTCTCCATCTTCACTACCGAAAGCACTATACCTAAAAAGAAGAAAAGAGAAAATCATCAGTTATGAGCTCAGGGTTAATCCATATTCCTATACTATCCTAATTTGTGCACATGGATCTCTTAATAACATGAGACATAGATTACTTGAAGATCAACAAGTATACATGATTTACTCACTCAGAAAGAAGGAGAGAAAAAAGAAAAACCATGGACATAAGAGAGGCTAAAAATCCTATATATTTTCTAACTATTTTCTCAAGTGTGTAGGTACAGGTTGCAGCCAATAAGAAATAAATCATATCTTATAGTCCTCACTATAGATAAATATTACAGAGTTCAATAACTTCTATCCTATGGTACATGAAGCAGATGAGTCATAAGTACATGCTAGAATGAAGGAAGAATGCAACTCAAAGTTCAACAACTATTCTAGGGATAAAAGAAGTTGTAGTATAGAACAAAGGAGAGAATTGTAGACAAAAGTACATGTTTTAGATTGCAACTAAAGAAGAAGAATCAAAATTTAAAGGCTGAAGTTAAATCAAGATAAGATTACAACTGAAACAGAATGAGAAGGAAATATGAGAAAATTTTGATAGGGCTTTGCCATGTAAAATGGACATTTTACGTCTTTCCATCATGTTATTTTAAACTAATACATGCTTTAAAGGCTATATGTAAATCAAATAGTAATGCAGAAAGTAGATAATGCATGGCATGATCAAAGATAACAGTTATCATATTTCAGCCCCAACAACAAGCCATGAAGCATCTAAATGAACTGTTACAGTGCAATTTAAGTTACAAGTGAACACTTTCATACTGCATCAGAACAGATACAAAATGCTATAATACCGATGGAGTACAACTACGACAAGCGAAGTAGAATCAGTTTTCTAAATATAAAGTCATAACAACCATGCAATCAAAGAAAGATTCAAGACACAAGGTTGATATAAGGTTTACATGGTTGCAAAACAAGTAAAACACCCAAGTAATAATTACATAAGGGCATACCATAAAGCTTGTGATTTACAAATAGGCCATTCTAATCAAGTGCTTCTATTTAATTGATCATTTCATACTTGCAGCTTAATGATGTTGATTACAAGGTTGACACCACTCTTCTGTAGCCATATTAACTGGGGCTAAAACATTAGATGAACTAGGAGCCTTTGGGTCAAACTACCTTTGCTAGTAAGGTTGTCTATTTTGCTGATTTTGCTGATATGGAGCCTGATAAGGCCTGTTAGGTAGTGCAAGTCTATTTTCAATTGATTTCATCTTGTTTCCCATAGTCTACAAAGCTTTAAACATGTCATCTGATGGGGCTACAACAATGGGTTCTATAATCATTATAGTCATGGAATAGGTGCTAGATCTGCCAAAAAAGGCATTGAAGGCCTTGGTGCTAATTTTCTTGCTTGAATAAGGTTGTTTTTAGCTTGTATAGCAATATCATAAGTATCATTTTTCACTTCCCATAGACTGAATCATAGTTAAAATATCATTGTTTAATATTCTAAGATAATAAAGGAAAATATGGTAAGCTTAAGGCTTAACACTTGCTGAGATTCTTTCCCAAGTTCTAACAAAACGAATGTTGAAACTAGACATAAATTCATGGGGAGCTCTTTTAATGGTAGACAACTTTTCTATGAGAGATAAATGATTTGAATTATCTTGAAATTGTTTTAGCAATTTGCCACCTAACTCATCCCAAGTTCTTATGCTTCCAATCTCTAAATTTCTATACCATTGCAAGGCTTTCCCTTTAAAGGATGCAACTAAAAGTCTCAAAGCCACATCTTCATGAGTAATATTATGGACTACACATATGGTTGCAACATCTTTGATGTGCTCTGTAGGTGTAACCTGATTTTCACCCGTGAATGTAGGCATGCTTTTCATGGCAGCATTAGGGATATCATGATAAAATGGGATTACTAATGGGCTGCCATTAGTAAAGGTCACAAAATTCCTAGGTGGTTGAATAGCCATTTGAAAAATTGGGATCTGAATGAAAATATTGACACGTGGTGAAGGAAGATTGGGAGGAGGATTACCAAATCCAGGTCTATTATAAGGCAAAGTATTACCAACTCTTCTCCTTCTTACAGAATTCAAAGGTAAAGAAATAAACTCAAAAGGAATTCCTCTTACTGATGATCTTGTAGTCACTTTAGGCATGGAACATTCTGCAATACTAGTATGAAATCAGCCTTACAAAGTCACCAAGTAGATCCTTAAATATTTATAATAATTGTTGCAACTTGTTGATCCAAAGTAACTATTGCTTGTTGTAAATCTATTGTAAATTGTTGTAATTTGTTAGATCTATTCATTATCCCACCGGGTGTGCCAAAAACTGTTATCTCTCGAAAGTGCACCCTGTAGAGAGATGGCTGCAGGTTTTCTAAGCTTGCAAAATTGATCTCTCTCTTTCGTAGATATAATGGAAACACCTCAAGTCTGTGGGTATACCTATTTTGAGGTGAGTCTCTCGTATCAAGTACAATTCCTTATTGATGTATCTTCAACTAATTTTATGGGGTATGAGGGTAAAAGAAGATTGTAAAAATATTTAAAACTGAGGTGATACACCAAACTTGTATGAGGTCTTTGACTGAGTACATGCAAAATTGATATGAGAATGAATTCTTGATGCACAAGCCAATAGTTTTCTGTAGAATATTAAAGGAAAACACTTGATGTATTGAGGGAAAGTATCACAACAATACTGTTAAGTTAAACATACACATTAATATCATGCAAAAATTATTGAATTTTGTAATAGGGTAAGATGATTAATTAGGGAATTCAACATTCATGAGATTAATGGGACATACACAAGACTATAAATAATTGGAAAGGTAGAAAATACTTCTCATTCAAAGGGAAAAATTGGAAAAATCTGCTTCAACACTCATGTATCTAAAATTCCTCTCTTTGTGCTTTGCCAAGGCACACAATATATAGCAAAATTGACTCACCCACCCTTCCTAAAAATAGGCTAAAATTGTACTCACCCATGCATCCTATTTTTATCCTTTATTTATTAAATAAAGGAATAAAATAAAGCAAGCTAATACAAAGAGGCATTAATAGCCATTGATTACATCTCATTCAAACTAAAGTTGACTGTCCTATTTTTAAGAAAAAACATGGGTGAATAATTTGCTAATAATAAATCTTGCTTGATGAGAAAGTATCCTTCCTTTATGTATGCAAATTTGTCTTCTTGTCTATTCTATCCTTTTGTGAAGGTATGCAAAAATACTCTTGTGCAAGAAAATAAATACCTTTGATCTCCAATACTTAGAAAAATTATTCACCTCACTGTGGGGACCACTGGGAGCACATGTGCAATCATAATCAACTCTTATTTTATTAAAAATAAGGTAATCAAGTCTTCAAAATGTTTCTTGCATTCTGATGTTGACCTCTGCTCTATCCCTTGTGATCACATGAAAAATTTTCATTCCAAGTCATGTTCAATCCATGACAATCAGTGGGGACCACCTGTGGTTGTGAGCACTTGTATTCATTGGGTTCAGCCACTCTTGTGGATTTAGCACATTAGCATGGTTTTAGAAAACACATGGAGTTACTTTGTAAAAGGCTACCATGCCATACTCAACCACCTTTGATTAACACATGACCATGCAATTACTTATCCACTTTTGCATTTTGAATGGAATAAGGTTATACTTTACCTTTTGGGAGATCATTGTATGAACATGATTTGGTCGAATTTTGGAATATTAGGTGCTCATACTATAATTTATATCCCCTTTTGATATGTCAAATACAATAATTTTAATATAATATGGGTTGGCCCCTCGTGATGATGACTCACCCCTTTATCACTGTGTCGGTGGCATATGAAACCCAGGTCGAGTTTTCTTTGAAAGTTGTAATTGATTTCAAGTCACTGATCTCTATACTATTGGATCTTAGGCCGTCGATCTATAGCCATGGATAGGGTTTCAACCCTACAATTAAAGTGGTCGGTGGCATCTTGACCATGGTGGTTTGCATAAATTTTGGAGATCAATTTGAGGACGTTGATCTTACGTAGCTTTTCTTCTCTACCTTTGATTCTCTGACTGTGGTTGCATTTTCATTTAACTCATCTCTGAGCTCATGTGGTAAAGGTCAATCGACCTTAATGATCACTTCATTTGGTTTTTCAGCTTACGGGAAAGCCCTAGAATTTTTTTGGCTCGATGCCATTGTTGAATCCTTTCAAGCTCGATCCTCTGCAAAAATGGTTCTCTATCATTCTTGCTTCTTTTGAACTCTCTGTAGGGTCTTATGGCCACCATTGTTGAGAACTTGAAGCTCGAATTGTGTTATTCTTTGGTCTTTGCGAGTTTTTCTGCAAACGTGAAAACTTTGTTCTATGGTTCCTTGCTCGATATTTGATTTCTGAAACTTTATTTCTGCTATGGATATTTCTTTGAGCTTCTACAAATTTTCTGTAGCAAAAAGTGGCCACCGTCTTCATGGGTTTGAGCTTGGATCTTGTGAGGTTTTTCTGGTTTCTATACCTTTGTGCATCTGTATCTTATCGCCTCTAATCTCTTTTGAGTTTTATGAGTGAATGGTTAATGTTCGTCATTTTTAGGGTAACCCTCAAGCTCGGTTCCCAACTATGAATACATTTTCTGAGTCTACAGAAATCTGTGAGGTTTGTGGACACCATTTATGTTCCTTTCAAGCTCTGTTTACTTCTGTAGTAAAAGAATGGGTGCCATTTTTGACCTCTGTCGAGCTCGATTCTCTTGTTATGTGCATCACTATTTGATGAGGGATGGTAAGTCTTGATCTCTAAGCATTGCAACCACTTCATCGTTGCCATTTTGACTTTCAAGATACTGATACTTCATTCTTTCTGGGCATTATCTTTGTGATTTTGTGGTTCCCTTGAGATTTTGAGTTGAGACTCATTCTGGGTCCTTGTTTTTCCGCTTTGAATTTGATGATCTTTCGAGGGTTTGATAGCTCTAATTTAATCAATGAGTTCTTGTTTCTTACTCTGATTTCTTGATACCCATTAATGGGTTTTTAGATCAAAGTCAGGATCTGTATCTTTCTTCCTCAAATACTATAACTTGAAACTGATTTCAATGGGAATGACAAATTTCTATAAGTAATTGAATCTTTCTTTAACTTGGATATGCATGAGTTTTCTTATTCAAATCTCCTCTACTTGTGTTTGTGTTTTGAACACTAAATGGGATCTGTTTACTTGCTACTTGCATTCATTCCTTTGAGTTCTTTGCAAAACTTAGATGAACATTTAGTGGTTATGTATGAATGACCCATTTTCTAGATTTGTATCTCCATATATATTTTCCTTTTGTGGATCGAATCATCACTTTTAAACAACTCAGATATGGGTATTCCTCCTTTGATATGAGTATTTAATCCATTATTTTTCTTGAAGATGGAGATTCTATGTTCTAAAACTGTAGATGCCTTCTCCACTAGCTTTTTAAGTTCTGAGATGGATTCTTTTCCATTCTTCTTTGTATGAGCTTTCTGTGAGCTGATTCCTTTTGGAGCTTCCTCTAAGCATTAAGCATTCTTCATTGTCCTTATTTTGTTAATCATTGCTCGGGATGACATTACTGTTATCCCAATTTTTCCCCCTAGAAAAATTGGATCAACCACGACCCCGTGCAGAAAGAAATCCAAGGAACGGTTTTGGCAAATGAACCCCACACTTTAGATCCAACAAACAAGTTGTAGGCGGGCTCTAAAATGGAATAATAGGGTCAGGGAAGAAAAAAGTGTCAAAGAAACCAGGGGCTCAAAGGAGAAGAAATGGTAAAAGGCTTGAAGTCTTCGGGCTCTATAAATTATTTTGAATGAGCCCCAAAATGACTAAGTATGGAGGAGACAATGGAAGCTACCAAGTGACCAAACAGTGCACATCCAAAGATTAAATCCAAAAGGGTAGACTCAAACAAGTGTCAGGCCTGCACGTATCCAAAACCCCAAAAGTTACACCGGTCGTTGAAAAGTCTTTGACTCAGCGGAAGGTGCCAAGTGTCACCTCGGTGTAATTTCAAGATGGGAGCCCAAGGCAGGAGACTCAAACTTGCACTATCCCTCCACGTGGCCAATGGTCAATAGAGGTCAAATTAAAAAGTGAGCGAGCCCAAAATGACTAAGTATAGAGAACCAGTGGAAGCCTCCATGTGTCTCATTGGTGTGATTTCAAAAGGGAAGTCTGGAGGAAGTCCCCAAATGAGCGTGGGCTCGCCACGTATCCCAGGTCCAAAAAGGGACAAAGTCGAGGTTGAATAGTCAAAGTAGAGGCCAGCCAGTGGAAGGGGCCAAGTGTTAGCATGAAGCTACTTCAAAAATAAAATTTGGGGTGGGTTTCCAAACAAGCGCCAAACCTCCACATGTCCAGGGTCAGACTTTTGGCCCCGCCAAGCAGGGAGACTTAGGAAAATTACAAAGAATCCCAAGGAGCTCACGGAAGCCACCATGTGTCAATCTGCACAAGTTTAGAAGAAAAGGGCAAGGGAAAAATCTCCAAGGTGTGCGAGGCTACCATGTGGACTTGGTATGAAAGACTCTTTCAAATATTGTGCGCCCACGACCCTAATCTTCAGATGGCCATATCTTTTGACTTAGAACTCAGATTTGGGTGGAGAAGATTTTTTGAAAATGTCTCGACACCCTCTATGCCATGGAAACATAAAATATCATTATTAATAGGATTTAGTGGGTGAAAAATGGGAAAATGTCTTCCAGGCCATTAATGCATAATCCAATTTCTTTAACTACCAGACTAGATTTAATTTGATCCACTAGGGAACCAGAATCGATAGATTGTAGGTGGATTTGAAAGGGGCATTGATTGATGGTGGTTGAGCTTTCAAAGTAGGATTCAATGCATATATCAAGGTAGTTGAAGCAAGATTCAAATTTTTCCCTCCTCTCTCTCTGTTCTTTCTATATATTGTAATGGAGGGGCATATTCAAAGGGTTGGTCATTTTTTTTCCTCTGCCCCCTCTCTCTTTCTTCCTTAGGGTAGAATGCAGAGTCTAAGCCTCCTCCCATGGATTTGTAATGGTTTTTCTTGCCTCTTGCCCACTGATGATGTACCGTGTAACATTTTGGAGCAATAAAATTTATTTTGTGATGAATCTTTCCATCCTTGGCTTATTTTGTTGTCTCTTCTTACCTCTCATCATTGCAAGGTATATTGTGCATACTCTGATGTTTGTTGTAGGTTCTAGGAGCTGTGCTTAATGGGTTTCGAATTGGTGTTCTGTGTGAAAACTATCTCTGGTCCATGGTGCATTCTATCCACCTTGTCCTCTGGCTCACCTCTCTCCACTTCGGTAGTCGGATCTTGTGATTCAACCACTTCCTTTTTGGTGTATCACCGCTTAGTGTAGGATCTTTCACCCTCTCTCTCTCTCTCCCCTTGGAATGGTTAGATTAGGATTAGTTAGGTTCTTCCTGCACTGGAGTAGCTTGTGGCAGGTAGATTAGGAAGCAAGAACCGCTTTCTTCGAGAGGTCCATCTCAAGTTTTTCAAGTCCCACAACTTGAGAGATGGTCCCATGTTGTGCAATCACACCGAATGCCCCACCACACCTAGGCCATTTGGGGGTGTTGTGATTCTGCACTAATTGTTTTGGAACGCCCGATGGGATAAGAGGTCTTCACTTTATTTCATCAAGTTGATGTGTTCTTGGTGAGATTCAGCCTTTAGAGGCACATTCAAAGCACATCTGGTGACTTTATCTGGTCAATAACCCATCCTCTGAGTTGAAGACCTTTTCCATCCATTTTTCATCCATTTTCTTCTTCCATCTCTTTCATTTTTTCCCATTCCATGAAGTTGTGCAATCATGAATTCATTCCCTTCATGGAACTCACACTTGTAGCAACAACAGTGCAATCCACCTCCAATGCATTTCCCAAATCCTCCAGATCAGCATTATTATTAGATCCAAAATAATCATGCTTACCCATATGAGCATTGCCAAAACCAGTTTGGCTATGGAGCTTATCAAGAACAAGGGTATGCATATAATGACAATAGTCAAATGGAAGAGGTTAATCTACTAGAGAAGATTCAAAAAATGGAGGCTGACATGGTCCAGTCAAGGGCCATAGCACAAATGAAGGCATTCAAGATTGGTTTCAGGACACCTTGTCCATGGGGAGGCCCTTTTCCAAGACACTACAACCCTCAGGAGAAGATTGACTTTATGGTTGAAATGTTGCCTCAACTTGCACAATGGATTGAGGAGATTGAGGCCTATGAACAGGACACAAGACAACCTTGTCAATGGGTAAGTCCACCACCTCCTAGCTTTTCTTTTCCTCTTCCTCAATCTTTATCATTTCAGCAGTGTCATGAGTTAAGCCCCTCACTTGCTGCCCCAAGTGTTGACTTCCCTTCCCCATCTCCTAGTCTTCCACCTCATCTTGATTCTTCTACCCTCTTCCCTTCCAAGCAGTCATTCCCTCCAAATAAACAAGAATTTCCACCTCCCTCCCCACCACAAAAATTGTAAAACTAGTTGAACCCCAACCTGCCACCCCTCTTGCCTTCCCAAGGCCATGTTGGGAAGAGACACTCAAGAATCCAGTCAAGGAGAACAACAAGAGGAGGAACCCAACAAAAAGAGATGACAGACAATATGAAGAGTTGGGTTGCTAAATTTGGGTTTACAAAGATCCCCTTGATGGTTAAGCCAACAGAGGAGGTCAAGGTTGAAGAACCATTGGTGGCTAAGGCTGAGTTTGTAGTAGAGAAGGAAAAAAAACAACAAGAAGAAGGTCAATGGTTTGTTTTCTCTCGAATGCAGTGTCTATGATGGCACTTTGTCTGAAGAGGATGTTGATCTAATCCAAGCTACACAACCAGTTAAGGAGGAGGAACAATCAGCTCCAAGTCCCATTGAAGAGGAGCAGCTGAGAGAGAGATCAAATCAAAGTTGAAGCCACTCAATGAAAAAGCATCATTGAAGATTTTTTTGCTTTCATTTCAAGGGCCTGATTTGATTGATGAACCCATGATGGAGGAGGACCATACAGTTTCAGAGGCCCCAAGTGTGGAGCAGGCCATAGAATAACCTTCAGTTCTTCCTCCCACTTCACCCCCTTCAAGCTCTAATGTTGAAGAGGAGTTTGAGATTTCAAACTTCATGTTTGAGGATGAAGGGAGCCATGGTGATCAAGTTGTAGATCAGGAGGACACCATGGAGGAGGTAGAGCACATGCAGTAGGACAACGAGGAGGTAGACTGTCTGCCAGACTTGGAAGATTGCTTTGGTGGAGAGGAGTCCATGGAGATCACATCATTTTATCCTCCATCTTCCACATTCCAAGAACATGAGCCTGCTACCATGAAGGAGAGCGTTCAAAGACAACAACCTGCACTTCATGACAACCCTCTGGAACCAAGGTTAGAAGTTATGAGTCTTCCATGTTCTTCACATGAGAAGGAATAGAAAAGGCAAGAGGATGTCATCATCCCTCTCACACCATCCATCCAAGAAGGTCCACAAAAAGACTCCATTTTTGGAGTTAAAGTTCAGATCAGTGGGTAGATTCAAGGGGTCAGACCATGCCCAATCAGATACTTGGCTTTATTGGAGCCAAGGAGAAGCCACAACTAGTCATACTTTCTTTTAAGCATGAGGGAGAGCCTCAAAGTGCCAAGGGTCACCATCAACACCTCCAGAGTCCAATGAAAATCAGCTTGAGGAGGTATTTCCCATTGATGTTGATACCTTGATGATTTGGGTGGAGGACCGACTTATTGTCAGTTTTTCACTCATCCAGAAGCCACATTCAGTGACAAACCATTTACATGGCTGCCCCTTTTTAGAAAAGGAAGCTATTTCTCCCTACCTGGTGGCAGGATTTGTTTAAGCTTTTCTTTCTCTCTAGTTAGGGTAGGAGTAGGAGTAGATTTTGTTTCTAGTAGAAAGTTCTTGTGCACACTCTACATGTCTCATTTGAGGCATGTATGATTTTTTTCTTTGTACATAAGTTTTTCTTGTATTGCTCCTGAGGTGCATGAGGCCAGGACCTTCATTGTTCATGACGGAGAGACCCATAGTTTCCTATAAACAATTGAAATTTCAAAATAAAACAAATGCAGAGTAACTAAAAACATTTTCGAGCAAATTGTTTCTTGGGCAGGCTCAGGGTCACCAAGTGCAAACAGTCAGGCTCACGGATCAGAGATAGGATCAGTACCAGGATATCACTCATGACTCCATGCCCAATGGATGCAATAAGGCAACTGATCTCTTCATCTAGTAGGTAGATACCCCTGCGAGTCACCAAATTGTTATCCCAATTTCACCCCCAAAAATTGGATCAACCACGACCCCTTGCAGAAAGAAATCCAAGGAATGGTTCTATCGAATGAGCCCACGCTTCAGATCCAACAAATAGGTTACAGGCGGGATCTAAAATGGAATAGCAAGGTTGGGGAAGAGAAAACAGTGTCAAAGGAACCAGGGGCTCAAAGGAGAAGAAATGAAAAAGGCTCTGAAGTCTTCTTGGCTCTATAAATGATTTAGAAACGAGACCCAAAATGACTAAGTATGGAGGAGAAACATCGAAGCTACCAAGTGTTCAAATGACACACCTCCAAAGATTGAATCCAAAAGGGTAGACTCAAACAAGCACCAGGCCTCCATGTATCTAGAACCCCAAAAGTTGCACCAGCCGTTGAAAATTCTTTGACTCAGCGGAAGGTGTCAAGTGTCGGCTCGGTGTAATTTCAAGATGGGAGCCCAAGGTGGAGACTCAAACTTGCACCAGCCCTCCACATGGCTAATGGTCAACAAAGGTCAAATTCAAAAGTGGAGCAGGCCCAAAAATGACTAAGTATAGAGAACTAATGGAAGCCTCCACGTGTCTCATTAGCGCAATTTCAAAAGGGAAGTCTGGAGGAAGTCCCTATACGAGCGCGGGCTCACCACGTATCCCAAGTCCAAAAAGGGAAAGAATCGGGGTTGAATATTCAAAATAGAGGATGGCCAATGGAAGGGGCCAAGTGTCAACACAACGCTACTTCAAAAGTAAAATTTGGGGTGGGTTTCCAAACAAGCGCCAAGCCTCCATGTGTCCAGGGTCAAACTTTTGGCCCCACCAAGCAGGAGACTTAGGAAAAATACAAAGAAGCCCAAGGAGCTTATGGAAGCCACCACGTGTCAATCCGGCACAATTTAATAAGCAAAGGGTAGGGACCAAATCTCTAAGGTGTGTGAGGCTACCATGTGGACCCGGTACGATAGACTCTTTCAAATATTGCGTGCCCGCAACCCTAATCTTCGATGGCCATATATTTTGACTTAGAACTCAGATTTGGGTGGGAGAAGACTTTTTGAAAACGTCTCGACACCCTCTACACCATGGAAACATAAAATATCATTATTAATAGGCTTTAGTGGGTGAAAAATGGGAAAAATCTTCCAGCCATTAATGCATGAATCTGATTTCTTCAACTACCAAACTAGATTTAATTTGATCCACCGGGAACCAAAATCGATAGATTGTAGGTGGATTTGAAAGGGGCATTGATTGATGGTGGTTGATCTTTCAAAGTTTAGATTTAATAGCATATCTCAAGGTAGTTGAAGCAGGATTCAAATTTTCCCTCCTCTCTCTCGTTCTTTGTATATATTATAATGGAGGGGCATATTCAAAGGGTTAGTCATTTTTTTCCTCTTCCCCCCTCTCTCTTTCTTCCTTAGGGTAGAATGTGAGTCTAAGCCTCCTCCCATGGCTCCATAATGGTGTTTTCTTTCCTCTTACCCACTGATGTTGTACCGTGTAACATTTTGGAGCAATAAAATCTGTTTCGTGATGCATCTATCCATCCTTGGCTTATTTTGTTGTCTCTTCTTACCTCTCATCATTATAAGGTATATTGTGTATACTCTAATGTTTGTTTTAGGTTCTGGGAGTTGTTCTTAATGGGTCTCAAAGTGGTGTTCTATGTGAAAAATATCTCTGGTCTGTGGTGCATTCTTTCCACCCTCTCCTCTACTCACCTCTCTCCACTTTAGGCAGTCGGATCTGTGATTCAACCATTTCCTTTTCTGGTGTATCACCACTTAGTGTAGGCTCTTTCACCCTCTCTCTCTTTCCCCTTGGAACAGTTAGATTAGGATTAGTTAGGTTCTTCCTGCACTGGAGTAGCTTGTGGTAGGTAGATTAGGAAGCAAGAACCGGCTTTCTTCGGAGGTCCATCTCAAGTTTTGCAAGTCCCACAACTTGAGAGATGGTCCCATGTTATGCAATCACATCGAATGCCCCACCACACCTAGGCCATTCGGGGGTGATGTGATTCTACACTAACAATTAATTCCACTCATCATAACATTGTTCACCATTCTCATTTATGTTTTGACATATTTTCACTCCTTAGTGAATTTCTATTCATACCTATAAAATCTGGGAAATTACATTATCTCTAAGTCTGCATCTGCATCTTATCCTTGTCAATTTTTATTTCTTCTAAAAACTCTCCATATTTATGCTCTGTTTCACCTTTTAAGCCTCCCTAGTTGATTTATCTTAGCTCTTTATTGTCTAGATGAGTGTATCAGAGTCATCTGAAAACTTCTATCTTCTGAACATGTTCACTTACTTTCTTTGTATATTCATAACAAATTTTTTTAAATCTTGTAACTGACCATTAAATTCTAGACATGCTGAAACAATGCTTTTGTTCTTAAAACCGTACCTATTTGATTCTGCTAGTAAAGCATGACTATTTAATAAATTGGATCTCCTTCAGTTGACTATAATGAACTTGATCTTAATATTTTCTTGATCTGATTCCTTTGCTTAAATAGTTGTACTTCCTTGATATTTTATGTGCACTCATATTTGCTTCATTTGAAAACTATACTTCTAGAATGGCTGCACTTTGTAAGATTACCTTGAAACTCCATTTTTCTTCAGTTGTTAAGCTATAATGAGTGCTCCAAAGTCCTTCACCTTGATGACTAAAAGTATAGTTCCATTTCTTTTCTTCTTAAATACTGCATTTGATCTTCATTACAACTTTAATATGCATGATGGAAAATTTAAAATGTCAATTTTACATGGCGAAGCCCTATCAAAAATTTCTCATATTTCCTTCTTTTATTCTATTTCAGCTATAATCTTATCTTTCCAGTTAACTTCAGCCTTTATATTATGATTCTTCTACTTCACCTTTGAGTTGTATTCTGAAACATGTACTTTATCTTTGAGTGAAAGTAAGTGTGCCAGTCTCTCCTCTGATCTGCACTGTAACTTCTTCTATTTCTAGAATAGCTACTGAACTTTGAGTTGCATTCTTCCTTCATACCAATATGTACTTGTGATTTATTCCAATCTTGATGTACCATAGGATAGAAGTCATTGAACTCTACAATCTTTATCTAACAGTGAGGATTGTAAGACATGATTTATTTTCTTCTTGACTGTAACCTATACTGTATACACTTAAGAAAATAGTTAGAAAATATTTAGGCTTTTGGCCTCTCTTGTGTTCCATGGTTTTTATTTTCTTCTCTCTCCTTATTTCTGAGTGAGTAAATCATGTATGTTGTTACAAAAAAGTACTTTATCAGTTGTTCCTTTGATCTTCATGTAATTTATATCTCATTTTGTTAAGAGATCCATCTGCATGAATCTGGATAGTATAGGAATATGGATTAACCCTGAGCTCATAACTGATAGTTTTCTCTTTTCTATTTTTAGGTACAGTGCTTTTTGCCAAGCAACGAAGATGATGATGTCAAAGCTAGAGCTAGAGATACATCAACCGTAACGAAAGAAACCCCCAAGGAAATGATGGGTTCATTCATACTCTTCTACTTTCTTCTTCATGCATATGTACCTCTTACTTTAGTAGTTGTATTTTAATTTTTAATTACATCTCATGGCTTGTGTGGGAACATTTGAAATTCCTTATGATAAAACATTGAAGTATGAAATTGATTTGTGTATTTCTTTTCTTTCATATTTCTATATGGATTGTATGATGAATTAAAAACTCAATAATATAATAGAATTTCTTAATCATGAAGACAAAACCTTAAAGAATACCTGAAATGATTTAGTATGAACTCGATTCGCTACAATCTTCTATTATGATTGTTGTTCCAAAGCTTAACAATTCATTTATTCTTCATTCAATGTCTTCATCAAGATAACACATTTGTCCTTCGGGGCTTTGTGTTCTTTTGTTGAAGATAGTCATGAAATTGTAGACTATGTGATCTTTTACATTTTGTAACAACACACATAGCTACATATTTCATGTAATCATTAATTAATTCAAAAGAAACAATATGAACTGAAATAACCTCCCCTAGTTTAGGTTCACTTCACCAATGCCATCCATCGTAATGAAGTTTCGAGTTGCCCATTTTTACACAAGTGTAAAAATTATCAACACCATCTTCCAACCAAACTGGTGACACTTCAACCAATGATAGCAATGACCATGAGGTCCATGCTATTTTCGATGACATACCAGTTTCTCCCCAATCTCTCCCTATCTCTTTCATAGATGAAATCCTAGCCCAAACTCCCCTACCTACACAGGAACCTATTTCATCTACTCCTCCACCCACAGAGGAACCCCTTCATTATCTCCTTCATCTATGAAAGAGCCCATAATTAGCACTCCACCTCTTGCCTCTCAAATTATTGAAGAATTCATTAGTAGCACCTCTCCTACCCATAGGGGACATGTCCACTCCCTACACCATCACAAGGAGATTCTACCTCATCTTTCCCATCATCTCCTTTACCCATAGAGGATCTTGTAGAAACACCATTTCCTTTAGGTGACCATTCTCCATCGGCCTTCCAAGATCCTGTTGACCTACTTTCGGCTCTCTTACCCACAGAGTCTGAAGCTAACCATTTCCATGTTTCTCAAACATATTTTACGGGGATTTCTACTCGATCCACATTGACCCCGCTTGCAGCAGTACCATTTTCACACTTGGTTGGATTATGTTGATAGAGCCTTACTTTGTGAACGTCTTCTATTTCCTGCTTCAACCCAAATGCAGTTGTCACTCACCAACACCTCCACAATCTATCCAAAAGTGTTTCAAGCGACCAAACCAAACACAACCATGGCTATTGGAACACCTTCCATGTCATTTCCCACAACCCAACACACACCTATACCCAAACACCTACCCATGCCTATATCATCTCCCTCACCTAAACCCATCACTACCTTAGGGGTCATGCCGATATCGAACCTTACTCATCCACCCGTCAAATTAGATTTTTCCACATCTTCCCAAACCAACACTAAACTCATTCCTTCTCCTAAAAGGAAGACCCAACCTTCTAGGCCTCATACACAAACCTCGCCTACCACACCTTTCACCTTCACCCCTTCCGTCCATCCTAGGACCTCACCCCTCAACCTTGGCCAAACAACCTTCTTCCACCAGTAAACCAAGAACGTAGTAGCTCACCTCCTCATCATGGCCCTCCAATATACCCAAGTGATCCACACAACCCCCACCATCACTCATGACCTTCTTACCACCCATACAACCACTACCTTCCATAACTTCTTCAATACTAATGACACTATCCTCTCTTCCACTCACACCTTCTACCCAACCTCTACCAATCACCTCCACTACAATTTGGTTGTCCCCATGGGTAACTCACCCCCTTCCACCATCTATTTTTCCTTCTACATCAGGTACCCCATATATCCTTTACCCAAGAAGGTGTAACCCAAAGCTAAGAATCCGCTACCCTCCAATAAGGTAGTCAAACCAACAAAACCTTCCATCGCCACCTCTTCTACCACACCTTTACCCAAACAGATGCTCGCAAGCCCCAAGACCACTCCACATACCAAACTAGTGGACAAACCCATTCCCCCCCATAAATCCTCTTCCTTTAAATCAATCACACTCTTTAACCAAACCCACACTCACCTCCCATTGTGATCTATTAGCGGGGTCCTAGACCAAAATTTTAACTAATCTCCTAGAGACTTCCGTCATCACATTACCACCACTTCAACCTTATGATCCTCTCAAACCCAAACCAAAAGAGTTTGATGAAACTAATATTTTTGCCTATCATCATGTGCCAGGACATGATGTTGAAAATTGTAAGGCCTTGAAGACCATTCTTATCCAAATTCCTCCTGAGAATAATTTTGATGACAACGATCTTCTTGATGAGGACCCCATTCCACCTTCGCCAATCTCCCCAAATCTTCTTCCATTACCTACTCAATGACCAATATCTCCACCCCCACAACCCTTTTATCCACCCCCAAAATTTGATATCAACATGGTCCGTATAAGAGAGTTGGCCAAACCACCACCTAAATGTCAATGCCCTACTCATTTCACAAGGCTCTTATCCACCACTAGGATTTTTCCCTTCATGTCATTATACCTTCCATGGCACACCCTCTCCATCTACCTCCCCTCAGATTAACATGGTTCACATTGCCACCCGCATGCTCAAAAAGACAAAGGAAAGGAAAAGGCAACTAGCCCATCAACCAACCATGTACCCAACATACCATTTACACCCATACCCAAAGTCACCATTCGAGGTCCCACGTATCCTATTTCTGATGGGGTCACACATCACACAATGCTAAAATTACACCAATCCTCCCTCAAAATGTCTTTATATGACCTCATCCAAACCTCTAAGTCACATCGTCAAGCCCTCATGGAGGTTCTTCAATCTATTGAGGTTTTACCAAATGACCCCATGCCCATAGCCTCCATCATTACCCCTCATCACATAGCCTCTCTCACTAAGTTGTCACCTTCTTCTACACCTCCACCTACTCACCAAGTATTCACTCTAAGATTTTCGGATGAAGATATCTCCCCTTTCCACCTCTATGACCCGATCCCGCTCTATTCATCTCCATCTATATCGGTAATATATGCATGACAATGCATTATGATTGATGTGGTGCTAGTATTAACATCATATCCTCCCATGTGTACAACCAAATGTGTATAACTACCAATTGCATGCATAGTAACCTTGTTATTATGTGCTCCTTTTATAACGCCATGACATCTACCTTGGGTACCATCATTCTCCATGTCTACGTAGGTCCCCGCACTGTCCCAAAACTATTATATGTCCTAAAAGGGAGTTTCCAGTATAATTTGTTGCTTGGCTGACCTTGATCTGCATCATGGGTTGTCTCCCTTGAACTTTACACCGTTGCCTCAAATTTGAACACAAAGGACATAACTACACCATCCCAGCCGACCCATCTCCTTTTAAGACTTGTAACATGCTATACTGGCCCAATGATGTACTTGTACCAGTCAAGGCATCAGTCACTTCTCCCACTTCACCTTCACCCACAAACCCATCCACTAAGCCTGCCATCACCTCTCCCACATCTAACCCTACTATTCATACTGCCGTCACATACCTCTACAACTGACTCACCTCCTTCCTAATCATCTAGCGAGTCATCTATTCCCACTAAGCACATATCAACTACTGATCCCTTAGAATGTGTTTTTATATGCCTCACTTTGGGGGAGTACAACCTATACAATATCAAACGTTCCTTACTTTTCAAGAGTATGGGAACTAGCGTAAGCACCCTAGTTATGAATACCATGTAGGTGAAGTTTTCCTTATGGTCATCCCCACCTTCACACTAATCTAATGTATGGGGGACTTGATATTGCCACTTATGCACCCAACCTCCATCCCAAACATGACCATTTTCATCTGACTTACACTCCCTTACTAACCCGCTTCGTTCACACTTTCCTTCACTGCATTGTGCATGGAAAGGCTTTGGATTCGGTTTTTACAAACAAGGCCGCCATACTATCATTTCATGTACCACCCATAAACACAATGACCATAGTGGCATTGGCTTTGTCACACCACCTCCTAAGAAGGCTTGCGTTGACCTCATTAAGGAAGACAAACCATCTCCACCCCATGCACCAACATCACCATCTTCACCCATGGAATCCATAGATCCTGAATCTATTCCTCCTAAAAAAAAAAAT
The DNA here is from genome assembly GCA_018340775.1 of Taxus wallichiana var. yunnanensis. NCBI lineage: Eukaryota > Viridiplantae > Streptophyta > Pinopsida > Cupressales > Taxaceae > Taxus > Taxus wallichiana. The sequence continues at coordinate 430,779,106 of CM031242.1, read as the reverse complement.
TTGTAATCACAATTTCTCTTGGACCTTTGACATATCAACATGATGGTGAGGATCACTCTTCTCTCCCATTCCTATATCCTGACATGATCGATGACGATACACCTTCTATTAATGTTGTTCAATGTCAAGGATGATGAGTCCATCCTCACCTACCTGGGTGTAGAAGATTCTTATATTCACCGGTTGTTACCTTCTGAGACGTAAACCATGTTGAATGAATCGACTATTGAAATCAACATTAACACTCAGGATGACCCACACATTCTAAAGATAGGCCAATCTTTAGATGCTATTGAGTAGGAAGCTTTCGCCTCTTTCCTTTGGGACCATAACAACACTTTTTCCTGGTCCTATGCCAATATGCCCGGTATTGACCCAAAAATCATGGTCTAGAATATCATAACCATTCTTGATGCCAAACCCATCAAACAAAAGTTGTGGAAAATTCATCCTCATATTACTCTTTTGGTCAAAGAAGAGCTTCAACGCCTTCTCTCAGTTTCCTTCATCCTACCCATTGACTATCCCCAATGGATTTCTAACATCATTCCTATCACAAAGGTGACAGGGGGACTCCACATTTGCACAGAATTTCATGACCTCAACCTAGCTTGTCCCAAAGATGATTTTCCCCTACCAAGGCATTGACCAACTAGTTGATCTCACCACCTAGCCATGAAATGTTATCACTCATGGATGGTTTCTCGGGTTATAATCAAATATTACTTTCTCTAGAAGATCAACACAAGAATACCTTCATCACCCCTTGGGGGACCTTCTGCTATCGAGTCATGCCTTTTGGCCTTAAAAACACCGATGCTACTTACCAGTGAGCCATGACTTACATCTTCCATGACATCATGCATCACATATTGGAATATTACATAGATGATCTTATTTCCAAATCCAAACATCAAGACAAGCACATGACCATCCTTAAGGTCATATTTGACTACCTCATCAAGTATTATGTCCATCTTCAACCAAAAAGTGCGTCTTTGCGTACTTTTAGAAAACTCCTTGGTTTCATCATTTCTTTACGTGGCATAGAATTCGATCCTACTAAAGTAAAGGATATTCTAGAAATGCCTCTCGCCTACTAATCTCCATCAACTTCGAAGCCTACAAGGCAAGTTACAATCCATTCATCATTTTATCTCGTAGCTTTTTGACCACTGTCAACCATTCCATCATCTTCTCAAGAAGGATGTCTCATTCAAATGGGATGATGAATGCCATAAAGACTTTGAAGCCTTGAAACAATACCTTCTTCAACCACCAATGCTCATTCCTCTAAGGATGACCAACCCTTTTACCTATACATTTCTTCCACTGACCATTCTTTAGGTGCCATGCTCGCTCATCGAGAAGAGAAACAATGAGAGAAGGTGGTTTATTACATAAGCAGTACCCTTCTAGACTACGAAACTAGATACACCCATGCTGAAAAACTCTATGTTTAGCCTTAGTTTTCATTTCATTTCCACCAAACTCCGCCATTACCTACTCAACCACAAAACCTTCATTATTACTAATATTGACCCCTTACACTATATGTACGCCAAACCCTATCAACATCAATGTGTCACATGTTGGCTTATGCTTCTTTCCAACCTCGATCTCAAATTTATTCATCAAAAGTCCATCAAGGGCCAAACTATCACTGACCAACTAGCAGATGCGCACCTCTTTCCAAGAATCAACCCTCTAACTTTGATTTCCCAGATGAATCCATAACTACCCTCTCCTTAGATGAACCCGCTTACCAAATGAAACTCTTCTTCGATGGCTCCAAGTGTCAACGTGGAGGTGGGGCTAGTGTTATCCTCATTCCTCTTGATGGTGAACCTATGCCTTTGTCTTTCAAACTTGATTTTGATTGTACAAATAATATTGCCAAATACGAAGCACTCGTATTGGGTCTCCAAGCTGCTTATGCCTTAGATGTTAATTCAATCAATATCTTTGGTTATTCTCATCTAGTCGTAAACCAAGTCTGGTATATACCAATGTCGTAATGAGATACTTCAAAAGTATAAGCATCACGTAGACATAATTTTGACCACCTTTGATTACAAACTCTAAACCACCCCACGTTCTATACCAATAATTTTGTGGATACCATAGCCTTCTTGGCTTCTCGATACCTGCTTCGCCTGCCGACTCTAAAATCTATGTCACAATACAAAGGATGAAATCACCCTCTTATTTACCTTGTGAGGTCTACTTTGTCAAAACCATTGCACCGACCCTCGTGACCTTTGGTATAAGAAATTTTCATACTATCTTTCCCTTTCCATTATACATGCCGATCTCACTCGTAATGGACAATGTGCCTTTCTTAAAAGTATCTCTCGTTATGTCATCATGGGAGGTCTCCTTTATAAGCATGACTTCAATGGTATTCTCTTACGATGCCTTACAAGTTCTTAAATTCCTACACCATCAAGGAAGTTCACGATGGAATTTTTGGAGGCCACTTTAGTGGTTTAGCAATCACAAAATGCATTCTTCACCTTGGATATTATTGGCCAACCCTAAACCGCAATTGTTGTGATTATGTCAAATGTTGTGTAAAATGCCAACAACATGTTAATCTTCATCACACACCTAGTCATGCCTTATAGGTAGCACGAGACCTTTGGCCCTTTTCTCAATGGGGCTTGGATCTTATCAACGAGATCAATCCCCATTCTTCAAAATGCCATCAATGGATCATAACCGCTACTAAATATTACACTAAATGGGTAGAATCCATCCCCCTCATTTCTACAAAATCCAAGAAAATACGTGAATTCATCAACCATCAAATCATTTGTCTCTTTGGTGTTCCTCACCTCATCACATATAATGGAAAGCAATTCAAAACCAAAACCCTACGAAAGCTTTACGATGCTTTTGGCATTTAACTCAACTTCTCATCACCTTATTACCATAAGAAAATGGCCAAACATAGAATCAACCAATAGAACCTTGAACAAAATTCTTATGAAAGTAGTTAATGATACTGGGAAGGATTGGCATACACACATTCCTTTTGCCTTTTGGGCTTACCGCACTAGTATTCGCACTTCGACTACAACCACACCTTTCTCTCTGGTCTACGGTATCGAGGTGTTCTTGCCTCTAGAAGTCCAAATTCCATCTCTCTGCATCTCACTACAAGACATGCTCAACGATGATGACTTTTACCAAGATTGTTTGGTGTAACTCGAGTTATTAGACGAACTCCATCTCAATGCTCTTGACCATCTCCAAATCTACCAAAAACATATCAAATGTGCCTATGAAAAACGTGTCCATGAACGAACCTTTCTATTGGTGACCTTGTCTTGAAAGAAAATCAACATGTAACCAAAGAAGAAAAAGTAAACGGGGAAAATTTTCTCCTAATTGGCTTGGACCATATATCATGACTCACGCCTACGGATCAGGTGCTTATCATTTATCTTCACTCACAGGTAAACCCAAACCTGATCCCCTCAATGCCTTGCATCTTCACCATTATATTGTTGACGTCAAGTCCTATATCACTTTTTACCCATTTCATGCTCGTCCCTTGAGCGTCATTTTCACCTCTTATTTCCCATTTTCCCTAATGACTAAACAAGAATCATGTGATTACCCATCACCTTTCAGCCTTATCTTCAATATGAGTACCATGGCTCTACTCATGGCATGATTCTCATGGATACTTTTCATCTTTTCCAAAGATGGAATCCCATGGTCATTCATCACCTGATACTCCTCCATCATCGTTACCCTCTGAATGCTCCAGTTTTACCTCCTACACCAATGACCCAAATTTTCTCTATAGTCTTGTCCATGATTTAAAAGTCCAAAAATAAACTTCCAAATGGGATTCAACTCCTTGAGTCAAACTTCCAGTAAAAAAGATGACTCCCTCAAAAAGGACATCTATCTCTCTCTGATTCGCCACTATAAATAGACTACTCCCTCGAAGGATAACTATACAAAGCTCGCCATACTACATATAGTCTAAGAAAAGACTATTCTTGCAAAAATAAAATAAAATATTCTGAAGCTTCCCACATCAATCAGCCACAAAGACCTCAAGGAGATAATATACTCATCCTATATAGACTTCCCGCATTGATCAGTCTATCAAAGTCACAAAGAAAAAGTAGAAAAATATCAACTTTTTGTCATGGACTTGTCTATATTGAATCTTGGGTCTCTTTCCATGTGGGCAATCCATTTTGTACCATGTTACACTGCACCAACCATTTTTACCTTATTACCTTTTTCACCCTCATTTCCTACCACCTCAAGGGACTTTCCGCAAATGTGAAATTTTGTGATTAAGTGACTTCCTTCACCCTTTGAATAATCGATCATGCAATACCTTTAGGGTCTTACGTTCATAAGCCTTTCTGTGGTATAGTCCACCCTTTATGATCCTTATCAATTTGGTGGCTCCCCTACCTCCTCTTATATTTCAACTTCTTCATTACTTATTGATTTTCCTATACAGGACCAGACCATCGACACCTACACTTTCTAAATTCCTCTTTCACCAACATCACTATGCCTACTTGACCTCAACTCAACCATGCCTAATTTACCTAGACTCGATCATGCTTACAACCTACCAACCTATCTCTCCACCTCATCATATTCTTCCCTAGTCTAAGGGAGAACTACATCGGCACTGAGGTCCCTTTTCACCAGGACTATGTAGGTAAGCACTCCGAGGGCATGGGGCCCTTGGAGGTTAGCTCAGCCACTCTTTACCCTAACCAATTTCCCCCCATTTTCCTATTTCACATTCTACCTTGGTTTCCGTTTATACCAACAACTGGAAATAAAACCAAACACACATCAATTAACAAACATAACTACCAACCATTTTTCCACACATCATCATAACATTCACCAATTTATCATTTCATATTTCCACACATAGCAAATATTTGGAAATTTAAGCCATAACATGCATATACATCACCATTTGTTTCCTTTGTTACCAATAACTTGGAACTTAAATCAACACCAAAAAATTAACTCCACCATGCCTATGACCTGAATCCATCCATGCCTAAACCAACTTGACTCCATCCATGCCTATGACCTGACTCCATCCATGCCTAAACCAACTTGACTCCATCCATGCCTAAACCAACCTAACTCCATCCATGATCCACCGAATCCATCGTGCCTAAACCAACCTGACTCCATCCATGCCTAAAGTACCTAGTTTCCATCACATGTACAAATCATAACAAGAAATCATATACATCAGTCTAGCATCATACCATAAACATCATCATCTCTCTATATATATATATATGTAGACACCAAAATTGGGTCACACTCCTCTTGACCCCTCGTTAAATAATCACCCACTTGCCTTTGAACTCAAAAATCCCTTACACCCCACACTAATATTAATTTAATTAATTAAATTAAATTAATCCATGTCCTCACAATATTTATTATTTAATTATCCTAATTAAGATAATTCCCACCCCACCACCTCACCTAGACACCTCACCTAGCCACCTCACCCTAAGTCTATTCTTAGTATGTTTCCATAACTAACTAAGACCTAAATAAACCCTAAAAATCAAATCCTACATCCCCTCTAACCACATTCCCACATAAAAAGGTAACTCCCACTCTTTCCCGAATGAATAGAGAGATCTAGCGGAAATCATTGCCATGATCTCCTATTTTTAGTAAACCTAGGGAATCCTGCCCTAACCGACGTCGGTCACCCCTGAACCGATGCTAGGTCAACCCGGAACCATCATCAGTTACCTTTTATTCCCTTTGGTAACCTTATTTTGAGGTTGGCACATTCTGAGAGCAAAAATAAGGAGACCAGAGTTGTATGCAAGTGAAACAAGCATCCTTTTACGCATCCAAACATCCAGAGCCATCACCAGGATCAATCATAGAGCCATTGTATTCACGGGAGCACTCCGGAAAGCACCACTACATGACCATACACGTATTCTCCAATCAACCACCTCCACCACTCAGCCATTAGATCTTTAACACAGTAAGTATGTCCCTAACCAATATGGTTTATTTTAGTTAGTAATCTTTATTACTCCGGTTATTAATCTATTCCTTGCATGCTTATTGCTTCATCACCCACTTGCCTTTGAACTCAAAAATCCCTTCACCCATATCACTAAATCACCTATCCTCACCTATTGTATACTTCTAAGTATACCTAAGATCTCTATAGACCTCCCCATTCACTCGCCCAAAATTTATTTCACCTCAGATCACCCCTATCATTTAATCTATTTTGAGTTTCTTTTACCTCAACCATACCGACGCATTTCTACCTAAACGACATCAATCACATTTAGCCGACGTCGGTCTCTGTGTTTTACACCTTGACCAAGAATAGACCCAACAATCACCCTACCGGTTGACCTAAATAATCTAGAATCTGACCCTAACCAGTCTCAGTACCTTGACAGACACCTCACCTCTCAGATCCAACTATAGCCTAGCCTATTGTGATTGGATTTGCTTATTGTATTTGAATGAGATACCTAAATCATATCAACTACAGTAGGAATTTGTTTATTTCTCACATTAACTTGTTTTAAATAGTGGATTGACAACCGTCTAGGAAGTATTAGACTTCCCGGAACTAGCATATGCTAGGCAGTCCACTCATAAATCATTTAACTATCTTTTTGTGGTCTTGTTTTCTATTACAGGTAGTTCCTCCTAGCCAAAAGGAATCTCTCACATTCAGCTATGGATCAAGAATTCAAACACACATGCAACAACCATCAACTAACCAACATTTAACAGTATTCCTCCTTGGCCCTTACCCTTATCTATTTTGTCATTTTGAAAAGGTAAAGAAAATGGTGAAACATTTTGGCATGCTCGGTGGGACCCATCAGGGGTTCTTTTGCATTTATTCATTCCTAGGTGAAATTTGTGTGTTTGTTTCCCTTTGAAAAGATTCCACATTAATTTTTCTTCTTTGGAATCATTCTCCTTCTTTCTATTGTCTAAAAACAATCGTGTTTTTGGTGCTTTAAAAAGAACACATCTTCCTTTCTTTTGCATTGCATTAGTGAAAGAGCATCCCTCTTCCTGTTCATCTCTTGCTACATCAAATATCACACTTTGATTTGGGTTTAAAACAATTGTATTACATTCTAATTTGTTGCATTATTAGCTCACATTAAAAATGAGGGCAACCTATATGCTTGAAGTCATGCCCAGCTGATGGTTGACACAAAGAATCATACAAAGCACATTTCTCTCTCTCTCTCTCTGTCTTACCAAACTTACACAAAATCAAATATACACATCTTTCTTAAACACCATCTTACCCAAGAACATTTTTCAGTGATCACATGATCCGGTTGGCAGGTACTTTCCCAGCTCATTGCCTCTGTCAAGTCATCATCTCAGAGGACAGCCCACCCACGCCATAACATACCCGAAACTCTCCTTTTAGATATCTTCTTTGTAGGACAACTTCCCAACAAAAAAATCAGTTCTAAATACACATAGTTAGTCCTAAATAGCATAAGCTAAACAAACATAAGAAAATCACTATTAGGATCATGCTTTTTCTTAGTGTTCTTCTTGGCTTGTGTTTTGAGGTGTGAGACTACGAATCTCCATTTTTCTTCTTCCTTGCACACTCTACCATCATAGTTGAGTATTTTGACTTTTATGAGTGTGTCAGGGGCCCATCTCCTCATTCTCAAGCTTCTGAGTTTGATTCTTCACTTAATTTAATTCAAAAAACCAATTTTCTTCATTTCTTTCTATTAGAAATATTATATTGGTAATAAGGACAAGGAGTGAGGTCATAAATATTTTGTATATTTTATTTGTAAATAGTATAAAAATGTGGAACCCATGTGAAATGATAAGGTTTATCTTATCTTAAAAGATAAGCTTACATGTACAGATAAGAGTTAAGGTACGGAATATGATTCGTCAGAGTGGATTTCTTATCCTATCTTAGAGATAAGATGGATAAGCTTGGAAGTTCTATAAATAAAGAGGCCACCCCTCTCATTTAGCATAGAAGGAAGTAGTGAGAAATATTGTATGAGTAAGTGTGTAAAGGAAGCCATCATTTTGAAGTTGTGTTAAAGAAGCCATTAAGAGGTGTAATTGTGAAGTTTCTCCCATAGTTATTGTTGGAAGGCAAGTGAAGTCAGTAACACTTGAAGTACCTCATGGGTGAGATTGTAACAATTTCATGTTGATATTATAATTTACATTGATATTTCATATTTATCATCATTCTTTCTTATCATAGTCTATGGTATTCTTGTGTTATGTTTGTTGTTGTGTTTCCAGATTACATCCACCAAACTAAAGGTTTTGCATTAGTAAATAATCATAGCACGAGGAGTTCCTGGTGAAGAATTATCATAGTGCCGATTGGTGATGACATTTTTGTTCCGTTGCCGGGACCATTCCTCACCGTGAATTTTTCTGACGATGATATTCCCACTTAGTCAAAAATCATTTGGAGGGTAACCTTGTTTTTACTGTGCATAGTAGTTACCATGGTAAAGTCACTTTTTTCGTGAATAGTATTTACCGCAGTAAAGTCATTTTTTACTGTGAATAGTATTTACTGCAGTAACTTCACTTTTTATTGTGAATAGTGCTTACCACAGTAAAGTCAGTTTTTACCATAGTAAGTCAAGTTTTACCATAGTTTACCATGGTCATTTCTATTTTCTATTATAGTGATTCCAATTATTTGTGCACATAAGTCTTGTTGATTGTACTTGTGGGTTGGTATTTCACTGTGGTTACTTTTGGAAATGGGGATGATTCCCGTTTTTTCAGCCCAATCCAATGAAGATGCTTCCTCTTTCATTCAAGATTTTAAACAATCTTGTATTTGTAATGGCCTTATAAGAAGGGAATAATGGACTGAATTTTTTCCTACCTTTTTGGATGGTTCAACCCTTAGGTGGTTTGAAACACTAGGTGATAATGTGAAAAACTCATGGGATTTATTAACTGAAATTTTTCTTGAAGAATTTGGTGAACAACAAAAATATGCAGATCTCATGATCGATATCACAAAGCTATCCCAAGGAGAGAAGGAGAAGATAAGGTATTATCATGCTCGTGTTCTAGAGCTAAGGAGGAAGCTCGATGCCTAGATCTGGAAGGAAGGATTAGTGGATGGGTTGATGAATGGCGTGGATAATCTCCTCTATAAGCACTTCATTCTTGGGATGAAGCTAGAGATTAGACAACAAGTGAAGTATGACCACCCAGCTACCATTGAATAAGCAAAGGATATTGCAAGAAGGCAAAAAGAAAGCATGGAAGAGGAGCCCAAAGAAATTGTTGCTAAAGTAGAGCCTACACCAAAGCACCTTTGATCCAAAACCACAATTACTCTTGGTGAGCACAAATCTTTCTCCTAGTACATCTACTGAGTATAAAGATCTGCTTAAGAAGATGGGTCAGTTAACTATTAATATTCTTTAAGGAAAAGAATTTAGTTCTCGGGAGGAGATAGAGGTCCAAAAGAAATATTTCTAAAGTTGTATGTTATGGTTGTTATAAAAGGGTCATTATAAGTATAATTATCCGGATAGAGCTTCTACATCCGTACAAGAGATAATGATAAAGAAAAAGCACATGTGAATTCTTTTGATGTAGTAGATAAGAGCATAAATAATGAAGTAGATGTGATTGTAACAAAAAGAAACAAAGAAAAAGATAATCAAGATGGAAATGATCCTAAGAAGATGAAAGAAGAAACTAGTAAGAAACATAGGAGAAGAAAGTTTGGTGTGTAGGATTTTACGATTTCACGGGGACAAAACCATACTCCATCTTAGAAGATCTGTCCAAAAGGCTCAGTAAATATTACATATGGTCAACTCTTGGCTATGTCTTCTGAGAAGAGGTGGGAGCTGCGAAGTTGACTCAATGCTCGACGAAGGAAGGAGGTTGAGGTCCCTGTTTTGGAGGAAGAGGCAGATCCCTACGCTCCACAAGCTAAGGTATTATGTAATGGTATTTCAATTCATGATGTCTTAGTTGATGGAGGTACTGTAGTTAATGTAATGACCAAGTCTCGTAATGAATATGTTGGGTTTAAAATTGATCGCCCTCAACACTTATGTTAAGGTCATTAAATAAGGGAAAAACTAAACCATAAGGTGTAGTTTCAAATGTGGCAATATCTGTAATGGGTCTTGTATGTGTGGTAGACTTTCAGGTGATGAAAAATGGTACTGTTGTGCACCCAATTTTGTTGGGAAGGCTATGGCTAAGGAGAGTTCATGCAAGAAACTACTGGAATGAAGGATTCATGACACTTGGATGTGGTAGAGAGAGGGTGAAGATAAATGTGATCCCTCGGCATTATAAGGAAGAACCTATGGATTCAAGTGATGAAACTGATGATTACACATCCTCTGAGTACTCTAGTACCAGTGAAGTGGACACAAAAGATGAAGAAAGTGAGGTTGATGTTTCGGTCATGGATATCCTTCCAGTCACACTGACTCATGAACCCATAAAATTATCTAAAGAAGAAATTGATGATCATCTCCAACAAATAAAGATTGGTGATGTTGTGATGGAGAGTGAGAAGGAATGCTATCTCCAGCTCTTTCAAGGTAAATACACCTATTCACTTTTGATTACAAGGAAATCCGTCAAGTAAGTTGGGTAGAACATTCTATTGAGCTAGTAGATGGTCCTAAGCCCATAAAGTAAATGCCATATAGAATGAAACCTATTTTTTCCAAGATTGTAAAAGAAGAAATAGATAAGTTGCTTGATGCAGGATTCATATTTGCTATGGAGAATTCAGAATGGGTTTCTCCCATTGTGATCTCAATAAAAAATAATGGGAAGCTACGCATTTGTGTTGATTATAGGAAGCTTAATAAGGCAACAAAGAAGGATCATTACCCTCTTCCATTCTCAGATCAGATCTTGGATGAAGTAGCTAGCCATGAGTGCTATAGTTTTGTTGATGGATATAGCAGATACAACCAAGTTCGTATAGCACGAGAAAGATCGGGTGAAGAAACACGTTCACCACTCCTTGGGGAACATTTTCTTATAGAGTTATGCCTTTTGGGTTGTGTAATGCTCCAAAGCGTTCCGGTGTTTGATGAATAGGGTGTTTGAACCCTACATTGGGAACTTCATCGAGTATTTACGGATGATTTTTACATCTATGGGAGCAAGATGGACCACTGCACTGAGATGGAGACATCATTTTAAAGGTTAGATGAAGAAAAAGCATCACTAAACCCTACAAAGTGTGTCTTTGGATGTTCTAAAGGCGTTTTATTAGGGCATGTTGTATCTAGAGATGGTATTGGTACTGATCCTCATAAAGTTTTAAAAATCAAAGAGTTACCATTTCCTATTAATAGAATTAAGTTGAGATCATTTTTAGGCCATGTGGGTTACTATAGAAGGTTCATCAAGAATTTCTCAAAGATTACATAGCCACTAACCCAGTTCTTGAAGAAGAATGTTACTTATGAACCAGAAATAAGGCGCATGAAGCTTTTGAACAACCAAGGAAGCCCGATGTCTTCACATGTTCTAAAGAATCTAGATTGGAGGAAGCCATTCATTGTGTACACTAATGCCTCGATGCAACACTAGGAAGTACTTTGAGCCAAAAGGATGAAAATGGAAATGAACATCCGGTTTACTTTGGGAGCAGATAAATGAGCAAAGGGTAAATTATACTTAATCGAAAAGAGGCTCTAGCTATCATTTTTATTGTAAAGAAGTTTATAAATTACTTGCTAGGGTAGAAATTTATAGTTATAACATATCATCAGGCTCTAAAATATATTGTAAATAATCCTAACCCATAAGGGAGGATAGCAAGATGGATAATTTTGCTATAAGAATTTGAATTTGATATTATAGATAGGACAGGAAAGAAGCATGTCAATGCAGATGCACTCTCTTGAGCCTATGATGGTTTAGGTTCATCTTGTGATGATGATGATTTCCCAGATGCAACATTGTTATCCCTTGACATAATCCCTAGTGAATACATAGATATTTGGAATTATTTGAATGAATTCAAGTTTCCTGATAGTGCCAATGCAAAGACTAAGAGGAAGATTACTCAAGTCAGTTGTCCATATTCTATTCTGTATGGAGTATTATTTCGAATAGGACCTGATGGACAGTATAAGAGGGAAGTTGGACGTGATCAAGGGAAGGAGCTGATAGAAGAATTCCAAAATAGTACATGTGGAGGGCACTTCTCTGGACAACTTACAACAAGAAGGATCTTGGATGCAGGTTATCACTAACCCACTCTTTTTAGAGATTGTTATAATTATTGTAAGACATGTGATATTTGTGAAACACATGGTATCTGTAAGACTTCATCAGCTCCATTATGCCCTATTCTTCCACTTGGTCCCTTTGAAAAGTGGGGAATAGACATTATAGTCCACTTCCAAGTACCCCATGCCAAAATAAGTATATTGTAGTTACTGTAGATTATTTAACCAAGTGGGTTGAAGCTAGACCATTGAAAACAACTTCCATGAATAAAGTGGTAAGGTTCATATATGAATGCATTGTCACCAGATTTGGTTGTCCATTAGAAATTATAGCGGATCAAGGAAGCCACTTCATTAATGAGGTGGTAGAAGCCCTAGTCAATAAGTTTTCTATTAATCACGGGAAGGAAAAAACATACAAGCCAAGCATAAATGGATAGGTGGAACGAACAAATTTTGTGTTGTGTAAAATTCTAGCAAAAGATGTAGCCTTGTAGGTACATAAGTGAGATAAATTGATTCATGCATCATTATGGGCATATAGGGAAACATTAAAGTCAGCAACATGATACTCTCCATTTCAGTTGGCTTATGACATTGATCTAGTTCTTCCTATTGAGTTTGATATTCCCACTGTGAGAGTTATGAAAAATGAAAGGATGGATGAAAGTGATTCAGTAAAAGAAAGGTTGGTACATCTTCATTTGCTAGAGGAAATGAGGGAAATAGTGAAGGATACAAGCTATAAGAAGAAAATGAAGCAGAAAGAATACTTTGATCAAAATATCCGTTGGTCTCCATTTCATGTGAATGACTTGGTTCTAGTATATGATTCTAGATACAAAAAAAGATAGAGAAAATTTCTTCCAAAATGGATGGGGCCCTACAAAATAGCAGAGTGTGCATGAAAATGGTACGTCTGACTTGGAGGAATTGGATGGCACTCCCATTATGAAATGGGTCAACTACGACAAATTGAAGATTTTCCAAGCACCGAGAATATTCTACTTCGAGGACGGAGTAGAAGCTAGGAAGGGGGAAGATGTCGACACTAAAATTTTCCTCCGTAATTTTAATTTCATTAATGTATGTATTAGGTATAGGATGTTAAGTGTAATTAGTAGTAGTGTCTAATAGAAGATAATGGCACTTTGCATCGATGCTTGCCAATAATATATAGTACATTAATAGTCAAAAGTCCAATAGGAATGTTGTGGTAAAAGTGAATATTCATCGTAAGTGGTCCGGTAATGTTAAAATGTCAAAGTTTGGGTAAGTAGAGAAGTAGGGTCTACATGATTAGGTATTAGAAATATTATATTGGTAATAAGGACAAGGAGTGAGGTCATAAATATTTTGTATATTTTATTTGTAAAAAGTCTAAAAATGTGGAACTCATGTGAAATGATAAGGTTTATCTTATCTTAAAAGATAAGCTTACATGTACGGATAAGAGTTAAGGTATGGAATATGATTCGTTAGAGTGGATTTCTTATCCTATCGTAGAGATAAGATGGATAAGCCTAGAAGTTCTATAAATAAAGAGGCCACCCCCCCTCATTTAGCATAGAAGGGAGTAGTGAGAAATATTGTATGAGTAAGTGTGTAAATGAAGCCATCATTTTGAAGTTGTGTTAAAGAAACCATTAAGAGGTGTAATTGTGAAGTTTCTCCCATAGTTATTCTTGGAAGGCAAGTGAAGTCGATTAACACTTGAAGTACCTCATGGATGAGATTGTAACAATTTTATATTGATATTATAATTTACACGATATTTCAGATTTATCATCATTCCTTCTTATCATAGTCTATAGTATTTTTGTGTTATGTTTGTTGTGTTTCCAGATTACATCCACCAAACTAAAGGTTGTGCATTAGTAAATAATCATAGCACGAGGAGTTCCCGGTGAAGAATTATCATAGTGCCGGATTGGTGATGACAGTTCACATCGACTATCATCGGTTAAACCATAACCGTGTCGGCTCTGACACTGGATTTCTAGTTACTTTACCTAGAATAGCTTTCATCACTACTTTTGTTTTGTTTCTAGCCCTTAGGGCATCATCATATTTCTCCCTTGTTGATATTTACTATCATACATAGTTTCACCAGTATAAATCCAACATTCCCACTTCATTTTTTAGAGACTGGTTTCTTCCACAGTGACCAGTATCGAGTTTCAAAAACTATCATTAGTGTTGTCCTAACCATCACCGATCATCTTGACCGTCATCGGTTGCCCATAACCATCACTGGTCAACCTGATCGTCGTCGGTTGTATGTGTTTGATTTTTCAAAATCTAGACATTGACCAGATTCACCTCCCGGACCCCATTATTCTTTGTTTCTATTATTTTCTATGTCATCTACAAAATACAATCTTACTAGGTCAGCACTTGTTCACATGGTGTTGACTCGTAGCTAGACTAACACCCTCATATTCCATGCTAGTCGTCAACCACTCCCACCTAGTCCCTCACCGCCTTCCATCCTATCACCCATGGATCCAACCTTACCTATCACAATTGCTGCCAACGACGAAAAGTTTGCATGACTCCTTGATCAGAATCCCATGGCCTTATGGTTCTACCTTTCCCACTCTTCCACTCGAGACTCCTTTGGTCAGTTGATATACGAAATGCCCGTATAGATCTCTCTGCCCTTATTCTTGCTGCTTTGCATCACCTCTAATAATGTAGTGTTACTTGATGAGACAAAAATATGTCTCATTATATCACTAAATAACATTCTTATTCTCTCTCTCAAAATAAATATTTCAAGTGAATTTAGATTTAGTTTTAACAACATATATCATATTTAAGGTAGAATATATGATTTATATCATCATCTCTTTAGAAATCTATTTGCAATCTAATTGTTGTTATTTCTTGATATTTCTTCTAAAGTTGGAATGCAATAGTGTGTAGAAAACAGGTCATAAACAACTGTACTCCAAGTTCATAGATTGCAGCTACGGAAATTCTTCACGCAGCTATGGAAATTCTTCACACAGCTACGGAAATGCCCACTACATAAATTCTTCATGCATCTACGGAAATTCTTCACACAGCTACAGAAATTCCTAGCTATGGAAATTCTTCACGTAGCTATGGAAACACCCAGCTAGTGAAAGTATTTTGGTTTGTTCTAAAATAATGTAAAGGAGCACCAAACTATTCAGCCTACTCTTTGCTTCCACGTCATCAACCAAGAATATAGATCCAAACATGTGGCAATCCAAAGTCATGAATGCATGTGTCATTCCAAGAATATTTCAAATTCATGGAATTAGCACTCCTTTTTCTCCATGTTTTAAGGATGAAAAAATGGTGGAATAGTATTAGGAATGTTGAATAAGTACTCTCCTGTGTTCCTAGATTAAAGGGATGAGTTGTAGAAATATTCTCCACGATAAGTAGGTTGTTATAGTCAAGTTTGTTTAGTATTTATTTCTTTGAAAAATCCACCCAAGAATAGGTAGTTAGTTCTTAGAGTGTGGACCAAGTAAACTAGGAGTAATGTCTATTAATACCTCTTCCATATATTTAGAAAATGGGGCATATTTTGTACATTAGTTTTGAATCAATACTAGTGCGCTTTAAAAAGTTAATTGTAGTTTCTTCAAATTCAAAGGGAAGATAATGGCCAAAAGCTGCTCTTCCCCAAGGAGGAGGATTTTTCTGTTATTTCTTAGCATAATTTATTTACTAGTAGATTTATTTCAGTAGTTTAGTTGTTGTGTGTGTTTCTTTTTCGGGCATGTTTAATTTCTATATGTTTTCTTAGGAAGAAATATTATTTAATAAGATTTTCATTTCTCATTTTACATATATCTTTAGACATCGCCTTGGTTATAATGACACCAACTTGTCTATGAGTTGGTTAAATGATTGCTAATACAACAACCCGTCATTTTTGCACCGTTCTTTGGGATTATGGTGTTATCAAATTTCTCTAAAAGAGTATTCTAGTGATAGTAGAATACCTCTTAACAAGATTTGTGACAGGAGATTCTTATTCAATAGCTTCTTTAGAATTTCTTTTCATGCAACTAGATTAGAATTTCCTTTCAAGTTTTTCATTTTCTGTAATTTCTTTTCCTGTAATTTCATTTCCAACAATTTCTTTTCCTGTAATTTTTTTCCTGCAAATTTCTTTTTTTTGCAAATAGATTAAATTTTTCTGCAATTAGATTTAGAAACTTGATGGAGATTGCCAAAAGAAACCCCCTCCTCAATAACATGGAAACACCATTTTATATTAGTCCATCAGACATGTGTTTATACAATTATTTATTCTGTTAAGAAATATTTCTATTATATTCATATTGAGAATTTCAATATGATATTATAGATTGTTGATAAGATTGACTACCTTAATCAGCATATGAATGAAAAATTCATAATAGAAATATGTATTATCATCAAATAAAACCCGTACTTATTTCCATTTCCTATATACACAAAGAATTACAATGCTAGTTACCCATTTATTTTGGTGTGATGGAATGGCTACAATAGGATTTTGATGATAATTTTTCTTAATCTTTATAAAAATTGTAACATAATATATTTCTGTAGGGTCTAAATTGATTTGGGTTTCCTATTCTGAATATTTCTTGTTTGCATGTATTAGATTCAATACTAGTTCATGCATGTAAGAAATGTAAAAAAAAAGAAAAAAACTAACTTTGTGCAGGTTAGCCGAGACAAAGATTTCTGTGGAATATTTGTGTAAACAAATTGAGAGTTGAAGGAAAAGCTGAGTTGCTTCTGTCATAGAAGAAGGAAACGTCATGTTGAAGAAAAAAACATCCATCTCTGCAACTCAAATTCCTGTAATAAAAAATGAATCTACAACAATAATGAAAGTTATTAGAACATGGTAGACAAATGCAAAAAGGTATGCATTATTCTCTCATATAACAACTCGTTTGGTTGAAAAGTTCAAGCATGCAACAAGAGAATTCTATTTTTAACTCTTACATTTAATGAAGTAAGACATTCCTTTTTGCATGCAATGACTCATGCGGTTGTTAGAAAAATTCAAATAACATGCATTCCTATTTTATCTCTTTTATTTAATGAATTAGTCAAATTTTGTTAAGATATTCCTTGCATGTCGACTTAATTGATTTAGAAATAAATTTTGCATACAAAGAGGAAATAAATTTACATGCAATGAATGCTACAGATTGCATATCTTTTAATCAATTAAGTCTCATGCAAAGAGTGCTCCTAAATTGACTCTATTTATTTAATGAGAGAGACTTGTTCTAAATTATTTTCAATAATTATTGGAGATTTGAATTTGAAGGAGCTAATTGTTGCAAGCATCTATTTTTTAGATGACATAATTAATGCAGGAAATTACAAAATCAACATACATGGCACATTAAAGAGGAGGTCAAAGGAAAAGAATCATTTGATATGGAAATCACGCATGAAAAATAGCTACATTTTCTGATACAAACTGCTCGCGGCTCATAAATAAATAGATCAAAAAATTCTAGTTTTTTTCTACATGAAATGGGCTTTCTAGATCATTTTGAATCGCCCATTTTCATTTAGAAATGACCAAGATATCGCAGTTTGAATGCACGCTGCTCAAAATAAATAACATGTTGCAGACTGTTTTGATAACAGTGTTTTCTGATCCAAACTACTCATAGTTCATAAAGAAATCACTCAAATGATTTCTGGGTCTTGTTCTACACGATCTAAGCTTTCCAGATCATTTTGAATTTCTCATTTTTGTTGAGAAACGACCAAGATATCGCATTTTGAATGCATGCTGCTAAAAAATAACATGTTGAAGATTGTTTTTTTATAAATAAATAAATATATCTTATGATGCATGCAAGTATTCTGCCAGTACTCCTCATTTTCAGTACCTGATTCATTCCATGCTACCCTCTTTGTCTCAGTTTTTGTGAAAAAATCATTTTCCCAACTTCTGAAAACACCAAAAATTCCTCCGATATGCAATAGTCAATGTTAATCTTCTCTAAAAAAAAAAACAATGGGGAAAGTTGAAAACCAGCAAATGGTTGCTTTTCCCAAACCAAAAAAATTTTTTGCACTTCAAAGTCTTTCTTGGATTCATATGACTGCTTCTCTTATGCCGACTTGGTTGATGAAATCATTTTCTTTTGAAAAGTTCTATGTTGCAATGGTTTTGACTTCATACCTATTTGTTTTTTCATTGCAGATGGAAATCACGGTTATACAACATGATGAAAGCAAGGATAACTACTGAGTATGGTATGGTAACTTCTATTTTTCTATTCTTAAATATTGTTATTTGTTGTTTTAATTACAAATAGATTCACTTCTTGAAAGCATAAAAAAGAGAGAAAATTTTCAAGATCTCCATGTGTTGATCAAGTCAAGTAATAAAGAAAATGATGCAGATGAAGTCTTTTCAGTTTACAACAATTGAGATCTATAAGTTGTTGAATTAAAATTTAAAAAAAAAAAAAGTTTACATGAGGGCATGCACAAAACTAAGTTTGGGGAGACTCACTCTCTTCCAAATATTTTGAAGAATGCATGAGGAAACAAAGAGTTAAGTGTGGGAAAAATATCTCTACATTATCTATGGAAAATCTCATGAGAGCATGAATAAAAAAGAAGTAAAAATTTTACTTCTAAAATCTCAGTTTGCTACTATCATGAAAAAGGAGAAGACAATTTGAAAGATGCGAAGTATTGACAAAATCAGATTCTATAGGAAGATCAGTAGCTTGCATGAGGGCATGCAAGAAGTTAAGTGTGGGGGAAATGATGAGACCAAAATATGTCTCATTATATCACCAAATAACATTCTTATTCTCTCTCAAAATAAAGCTTTCAAGTGAATTTAGATGTAGTTTTAATAACGGATATCATATTTAAGGTAGAATATAGGATTTATCTTATCATCTCTTTAGAAATCTATTTGCAATCTAATTGTTGTTATTTCTTGATATTTCTTCTAAAGTTGGAATGCAATAGTGTGTAGAAAATAGGTCATAAACAACTGTACTCCAAGTTTGTAGATTGTAGCTACAAAAATTCTTCACGCAGCTACGGAAATTCTTCACATAGCTACAAAAATGCCCAGCTACGAAAATTCTTCACGCAACTACGGAAATTCTTCACACATTTCCCATTTCACGAAATTCTTCACGCAACTACGGAAATGCCCAGCTAGTGAAAGTATTTTGGTTTGTTCCAAAATAATGTAAAGGAGCACCGAACTATTCAGCCTACTCTTTGCTTCCACGTCATCAACCAAGAATATAGATCCAAACATGTGGCAATCCAAAGTCATGAATGCATGTGGCATTCCAAGAATAATTCAAAGTCATGGACTTAGCACTCCTTTTTTTCTCCATGTTTCAAGGATGAGAAAATGGTGGAATAGTATTAGGAATGTTGAATAAGTACTCTAGGAAATTCTTCACACAAAATACGGAAATTCTCCTCACAAACTACGGAAATGCCTAGCTACGGAAATTCTTCACAAAACTACGGAAACTCTTCACACAGCTACGGAAATGCCCAACTAGTGAAAGTATTTTGGTTTGTTCCAAAATAATGTAAAGGAGCATTGAACTATTCAGCCTACTCTTTACTTCCATGTCATCAACCAAGAATATAGATCCAAACATGTGGCAATCCAAAGTCATGAATGCATGTGGCATTCCAAGAATAATTCAAAGTCATGGACTTAGCACTCCTTTTTCTCTCCATGTTTCAAGGATGAGAAAATGGTGGAATAGTATTAGGAATGTTGAATAAGTACTCTCCCACTTTGTGTTCCTAGATTAAAGGGATGAGTTGTAGAAATATTCTCCACGATAAGTGGGTTGTTGTAGTCAAGTTTTTTTAGTATTTATTGCTTTGAATAAATCCACCCAAGAATAGGTAGTTAGTTCTTGGAGTGTGGACCAAGTAAACTAGGAGTAATGTCTATAAATACCTCTTCCATATATTTGGAAAAGGGGGCATATTTTGTAAATCAGTTTTGAATCAATACAAGTGTAGTTTTAAAAGTTAATTGTAGTTTCTCCAAATCCAAAGGGAAGAGAATGGCCAAAAGCCACTCTTCCCCAAGGAGGAGGATTTTTTTGTTATTTCTTAGCATAGTTTATTTACTTTGTAGATTTATTTCAGTAGTTTAGTTGTTGTGTGTTTCTTTTTCATGCATGTTTAATTTTTGTATGTTTTCTTAGGAAGAAGTATTGTTGAATAAGATTTTCCTTTCTCCTTTTACATACAGCTTTAGACACCGCCTTGGTTATAATGACACCAACTTGTCTATGAGTTGGTTAAATGACTGGTAATACAACGACCCGTTAGTTACCCTCACCGCTTCACCCCGGTAGTTTCGTAGCTAGGACCCATACCCACCATGACCATTGCATCGACGCTTTCCCTCACGCCTCTCATATCTTTGGTCCCCTTGTCCACCACCTGACCATATCACAATCCGCACCCATTGTCTCACAAATACCCATTACAACACAACCACCCATGGTGTCGGTGACCCTACTCCATTCAAAATATCATCCTCTCCATCCCGTAAACATTGCCCCCAATCGCTACTAGAGTCACGACAACCATCCCACCTACATACACCTACTATCAACAACCCCATATCTCATATATCACCCATTCTGGATATGTACCTTCTATGTCAGTTCCTTATTCTCAACCTCCCTATCAAGTTCAGTATCCACCTCTTTATGCCACAGGAGGTTTCCTTCCATCACAACCTACCAATGACCTCATCAAGTTGATGATGGAAAAGATAAAGACACTAGAATCATCGGTTTTTGGCTCACGCAATTCCCTCATCTATGATGAAATTTGTAATGAGCCTATTCACCCATCCATTCCTATTTGACCATACCCTATACATTGGGCTATGCCAAAATTCAATCACTTAAATAGCAAAAGAAGATCCGCAACAACATTTGTGGTCCTTTAAACATTGGTGTTACGATGATGCTTTACTTTTGAGGACTTTCCCAATGTCCCCGATAGGACCTACATTGGGTGGTATAATGGACTACTAAGACACTTCATTTACTCATTCAATAAAGTATCCCAATCCTTCATAGATCATTTCTCCATCAACATTTTTAAGAAGGTTACTGTACATACCCAAAATTGTAAGGTATTGCACTGGAACAATGTAACACGTGCCCCAATGATGATACAGGTCTCCTCGTAAGGTGTTCGGGATCTGGAAAGTCTCTCCAAGTATGTGTTATCATCCCGCATGCCCCGCTTAGCTCCCATGTGCTTTATTTTTCTCTTTTCCCCTCTTTTCTTTGCCTTTTTCTCTTCGATTTACAAACCGCCGCCTGGGATCGGCGGTGGTCTCGTGATCGCCGCCCTGACAGGCGGCGGTCCTCAGTAACCGCCGCCCTTAGGGTGGCGGTCCTTTACACATTTTCCAGAATGCTCTTTTAACGCGACTCACATAAAATTTCAACGTTTACCAGCTTTTTTCACCACCTTGGGCTTGCATTAATGATTCTAATTCCCTAGAATAGTGTTTTGTCATTGTTTATAGTTTAAGAGATCAATTTGGTTTTTACCTTGGGTAAATGCAAATGCTATAAATAGTTGGCTTGTGCTCAAGCAAATGGCCCTCAAATTTGCCTCTCAATTTCTCATTAATTTCTACGCAATAGATTAGTCTTTCATTTTGTTTAGAATTCTTAGTTTCATTCATTGCATGCTTAGTTAGTGTTGTTTTTCTTGCTAGGAAGCCACATATCCATCTTGTGCAAGTGTTGTTGATACTTCATCCAATCCATTGGAGTAGAATAGTTTGTTTTCAATAGGAAGCCATTAAAGTTACAGGTTTTGTTCTTCAAACAGGATAGTTTCAGGTTCTGGAAATTTTATGTTGCATGACTCGTAATAAATCCCGCTAGGAATTACATAAGCCAAGCTCTGTACTCTTGCGCTATCTCTCTCCTACTCACATTGTATTCAGTCTGTATCCTAAGCTGCCTTTGTCCCAATATCTACTTCTATTGATGCTAGCATTACACGCTTTTCTAGATCCACGTGAACACGAAGGAGCGAGGAGGTCACACTGAGGGGACAAGATCACACACATCATCGGATTCGCCACTGTTCTGCAATCCAGGTTCTAACTTTCAAAGTTCTAAATTAGAAACATATCAAATAGAGTAGCCAATCACTTTATTTCAGTCAATTTTACTTTCGATATTTCCAGGGAAGTTGTGAGGATTGATAGTTTCTGAGAGACTATGATTCTTTCCTCACTTCTGAGGTAGGATCGAGAGTCTTTCAAATAGATTAGATCAGTTATTTCATTATTTAGAATAGATTTACAACTGCACAGGAAAGTAGCTATACTCGGTTACTTTGTTTGTTTTAAATTCATCATTAGATTAATCATCAATTTCTAGATATATTAAAATAGCTTCCCCTTCAATTCATTTGTAAAATTCATCAGAAAAATACAAAAATATAGAAGTCATATATGTTATAGATATACTTCACATAGTTAATTTTACTTTGCTGCATTTAGTTTACATTATTGCTTTTGTATGACAATCACGGGACCTAGAGAGCCCAGGGAATACGTATTCGAGCCAATCGTGCCCCAACCCAATCTCATCATAGCCATAACTGATATAGATCAGAATCTTAGGATCCAAGTCTTCCAAACAATGGTAAACTTACAACAAATTAGTTTCCAACTGCACGGGTTAAACATAGAAGACGACCAAGCACACACGTTTTGGTCAAATCAACCAAACTACAGATTACCCTAGATACATACCCACATGACTATGGAAGGGCTTGAAAGAGAGAAAACATTCGGTTGTGATCCTTTGGTCCCATAGCTAGACACAGGAGACACTCTCACAGATATAGATACCAGCTTAAGAATTCAAGTTGCACGAACGCCTGTGAGATACTCTGAAAAAGTCAAACAATTGTTAATTCTAAATATAGAGGCTGAAAAAGCATATGACTATTGGATACTAGGGATTAGGGACTAAATCTGCATATGACCATAGCAGGACCACCACAAACACGAATCTATGGTTGTGACCCACAAATCCCACAGCCCAACGAGTCCATAGGTGAATCAGACATAGATGCTGGCCTACGTACATTAGTATTTAGATCTACCCCACTTCCACCTATCATCATCGAATAGTTATCCTTGTTAGACATAGCAGCTAACGAAGCTAAGGAGTTCTAGACTAGGCCAGAGAATCACCCATAGAGTCAATTATATTTACCATCCACCCTATGACCTTATCTGGAGACATACACGAAACTATCCTAGGTCATTTTCCACGTATTCCACAACCCATAGACCGAATCACGCCAGAGCTCGATATTGATTGGAGCCTTCGAGCAGTCATCCTTGTTGATCGATCTATCACACCAGTTCAGGTTAGGAGGGCCTTCTTTGCCTTAGATTTGCAATTTCCACTAGTATGCGCCAAGACATCAGATTGCCTAACTAGTGTCTCGCATCCCATGCATATTCAATCCCCACCGGTTGTCTCGGCTGACCTCGGGAGGTCAAAGGTGCGAGGAAAGTTACTTGTAGATTCCCACGCTCACTTGTCACTTTTCCATCATACAAAATTGGTGAACCTAACATGAAACAAATAGCTACTTCTATACCTCATTAGCCTTCATCACTTCACCAACAAAATTGGTGAGTCGATTTCTACTAGTTTTGTTTTAAATTAAAAGGCTTTTTCATCTTTACTACCTCATCAGCTTTCACCATTACCTTCGCTCCTTCCCATTATTCTGTGGGTATTCATATACCCCCCGAATATGTCGGGATTCGATGCACATGGTAGGCCTCTCTTAGGTCTTGAGGCATACTACGCTCAATTGAATAGACAATCATCGCCCTCACTCTCAGTATGGGGTGACAACTACTCAACTAACCAGTTGTCAACACAAACTCCAAGGGTCAGATATAGCTCATCTTTCCAAACAGAGGAGTTGGATCAGCTCGCTCAAACACAACAAACAGAGCCTTCAGGATCAAACAATATGACGTTCACAGGAGAATCTGGTTCGTCTCCTCAGATACTATTTAGACCACAAATTAGCAGACAATCTGACCCATACCTAGGTTTAGATGATGAACATTCGGTACATTATTTCAGGAATGAACAACGTTCTCAAAGTATGTACCCACCTATAGGAGGTTTACAAACACAACCCGAGGTCTCTTTTCAAGAAAATACCTCCATACCACTACAGATAGGAAACACCCTCGGGGAAACTTGGCAGGGACAATGATCAATTCATAACGGGATATCACATGCCTATACAACACCATGATATACAACAAACGCCACTAAAGAAAATACCGTGACTTCCCCAAATGAAGTCATTTCAACATTAGTAGAAAAAGTGAGGGGGTTAGAACTTTCTCAAGGAAAACCACCATTCTTAACTCATGCAGGCAGGAAATTCTAATCCTAGCCAAATAGACCTCCTCACAAGAATAGGTACGTTAGGTGTGACTCCTCAGTATTCACAACAAACCCCAGCAAGAACCACCATTTCTAACACCATTCTGACACCTCCCGTCTAGTACAAAATAATCCATTCTTGGACAATACCCCTTCATACTTAAACATGTATTCCAAGTCACCACAAGGGGATATGTTCTCCTCTCCCGGTATTTTTACTCAACCACAGGGGTTTCCTTACGCTCCCACCAACGCATACGCTACGCCATATCAACAACCCATTCCACCGCCACCCCCTCAGCAGGCACCATCAATGGTCGAAACCTACGCGATAGGGACATACTCAGAATACTTGAAAGAGCCTTTAGATTTTACCATACGGAGCGTCATGCTTCCAAGACCTCTTCCCGATTTTCCCAAGTACAAAGGTGAGGGAGATCCGAATGCACATATCAAGGCTTACGCCACAGCTATTCGAGAACTACTCCCTTGGGATGGGGTTGTTGCTAAAATATTCCCCAAAACTTTGGAAGGCATCACTCTCGATTGGTATTATAGAATACCTGAGGCTTCCATCCATTCATTTAAACAACTTGTTTCAGAGTTCATTAAGGCGTTTGACATGAACAAACTATTAAGAACAGGAATCAGGAATTCTTGCATATTAAGTAGGAACACAATGAATCTGTTGCTCATTTCATCCAGAGGTGGCGTACAGTTCTTTATTCTTCAGCCAGTGCTCCAAATATGGACCAAATGGAACTATGTGATTTATTCCTTCATTCTCTCAGTAGAGAAGTGAAGGAAGAAGTCCAGAAGTTCCCACTAAGGACTTACGATGAAGTACTTGAGAGCGCTCTCCGAATAGATCAAGCGGCAATAGATAGCGGTCGTAAGACATATGGAACAAATGGGAGGTTAATCACCTCCAACCAGAATACTACGACTTATCCAACTACCACAAATATCAATCAAGGACCTAAAATCCTCAATAAAAATCATGGAGTGACAACAGATGGAGTAACTGATCAGGCTAAAAAGGTAAACGTTGTGAATACGCCACCGCTAATAAACAACCAACGAAACAACAACTTTACCCCAACAATCAATGCAGTGGATTTTAATCATCCACAACAACAACAACAACAACAAAAAACCTTACACAGGGTTCAAGCCAAAACTCAACTGGATATCAAAACCAAAATCAAAACCAAAAACAACAAATGCAAAACTTTAATCCTAATAGGCAACGGTTTGATCAGAGTTTTAGGCCACAATATACACCAAACCAACAAACTAGGAATTACAATCCTAACTCGTATTGTGGTTTTCACAAAATCCGAGGCCATGACACTAGAACGTGTCGTGACTACAATAAATTCATGCAACGCTTTCCAGAAGAACAAAGACAACTTTTCATAGATATGTTCTTGGCAGATCCTACGTCACCAGCACCAAATACTTTTACAGGGGCAGTTTCCCCTCAAAATGCACCCCTTAAAATCTTCAATGATCCGCTCCCAAATCACAACAACAACAGGTTAAATCCGAATGGGACAAACAAGGGTGTAATGACAGGAAACAACGATCATGAAGCCTCAACTTCACTAAATCCATTAGTTGTGCCACAATTAGGAAGTCAACCATGACCCAAGATAGTCGGTTTAGTGGAATTAGATGCCGAACTACCCGTAGAAGCTGTAACAAGGACACGAGAGTATTCCTCTCAGCTAAGTCCAAGCTACCCGCTAGAAACAGACAATATCCAACAAGTATTAATAAAACCCGTGGGTGCCTATGATTTAATTAGTGATTTAACAAAAACCTTCTCGCACATCTCCTTTTTGGATTTATTGAAGAACTCCCCTACTCACAGGGCTGCTCTTTTAGAAGCATTGGGTTTAAGTCATCTAATTAACATCACTCCACCTCCCGAAACACAGGTAAACCATATAGACTTTGATATCCATCCTCCGGGACAGCCGGATAGGGATGTCGAATTCATATTCGAAATAAACAAAATGCCAACAGACATTGAGATTACACACCGAGGTGATCCAGCCTTACACTTGCAAGTGTGGGTTTATAACAATTATGTGAAACAAGCGATGGTTGACGATGGGGCAATAGTTAACATAGTCCCTTTTTCTTTCCTCCAAAAGCTAGGGTATGGAGAAACGAATTGTTCCACGACTTGAAATACACTAAGAGGCTATGATAGCCTTAAAGCCACCTCAATTGGAACTATAATACTACCGGTCACCTTAGGACCCAAAACAATCCTGACTGAGTTTTATATTATAGATCGGAAACTAACTATAATATGATTCTCGGCTAACCATGGATACACCGTATGAAGGCAATCCCTTCTACGCTATTTCAAGAAGTAAGATTCTTGCATTTAGGAAAGGTGTTCATAGCCAAAGGTGATCCAAAACCATTCGATGTACACTTGGCTGACCTAAAGAGAAGACCAGGCGTTCACTCGAGTTTGAACTCCCAACAAACCAACTTAATAAGCCTACTGTGTCCGAAACCGGAAGAAAAGTTGGTACCTACGACAGATCTTGAAACCATGAGCCTAGCCAAGACAATCCCAGCCCTCAAGGATGAGGCTAAGATTATAGAAATAGTATCATTAGGAACTACTGCAAAAATTGTTGAATTTCTAGAACAGATCTACCAATGTTCCTACCATTTGATTCTGTAGGCATGGGATCTACCCTAGGTGTTGGCTCTCTTCCAGCAGAAGATCTCTGCATGGTGGAAGTAGAAGATATTAACACAAAAAATGTCCCAACATCCATATTCCCAAAGCAAATATTGGACTCTCCATTTCGATGGAGCTAGATGTCGTTATGGAGCTGGGGCAGGTGTAATCTTTACTTCTCCCGAGGGAAAGGTCCTACCATTTGCCTTTAAACTAAACTTCGAATGTACAAACAACGACGTTGAGTACGAAGCCCTCCTCCTTGGCCTCATCTTAGCTAAGAGGATCGGTGCTAATAATATCAGGGTGTTAGGAGACTCACAATTGATAGCAAACCAAGTCGCTGAGGTATATGAAACCAAAGCCGAGCACTTACAGCTCTACAAAAATAGTTGTATTGAATTTAAGCAAGGAGTTTGACTTCATATCAATTGAAGCAATCCCATGAGAACAAAATCTTCTCGCCGATTCAATAGCAACCTCAGCATCACGCTTCACTCCAAGCAGTGAGTTGGAAAATACCCATTTTATGGTATCCCTTCGTACCGAACCATTAGTAAAACAAATGTCAAGCCCTCATTTAATGAACAGAGATGAGAAAAAATCTACTATCCTAGACCACATTAATAGTGAGACAACCACTCTTGATTACTTAAATGCCTATGCAGCGATACATCTCACCCATCACACAATAGATTTATCCTTGATCCCACATTCATCTTCCTACTACGGGAATCCCATGATAGAGCTTCCCCCACAAAAGGAACCCAACATATACACAGTCGAGAATGGAGATGAGCTGGAACTACCTCCAGCCCCGCCTGAGTTTGAAGAAGGTAACGCTTCTCTAATCAAAGAAACAATTGATATTAACATCGGAACGGAAGATGAACCAAGGATATTGAAGTTAGGATCCTCGTTAACTCCATCAGAAGTAGAAATACACACTCGGATCCTCAAGGAACATCAAAAGGCTTTTGCATTTAATTATAAGGAAATGACAGGAGTTACACCCCACATTACGGTGCACAACCTCCACTAAATCTGATGCAAACCGATTAAACAAAAATCAAGACCAATGAAACCCAAGGTAGCTCTCATGGTGAAAGAGGAGGTAATGAAACTCCTCCAAGTAGGATTCATCAAACCAGTGGGATTATCTCTCGGGGTATATAATATCGCTTCCTGCTTCTCAAAAAGAATGGGAAGATACGCATCTGTGTAGACTTCTGAGACATTAACAAGGCATGTCCTAAAGATGACTTCCCATTACCATCTATAGATGTCATCGTTGACACAACAACTGGATTTGAGCTTTTATCTCTCATGGATGGATTCTCGGGATACAATCAAATCAGAATATCCAAACAAGATCAAGCTAAAACCATGTTTATAACTCCTTGGGGAACTTATTGCTATGTTTTTATGCCATTCGGACTCAAGAACACTGGTGCTACATACCAGCGGGCTATGACATATATATTTCATGATCTTATTCATAAAATTGTGGAATCCTACGTAGATGACTTGTTGGCCAAGGCCAAGGAGCGTTATGACCATCCGGAAGTGCTTCGCGTCATTCTTTTGCGTCTGATAGAATACGAGTCACGTTAAATCCAGAAAAGTGTGTCTTTGGTGTGACAGGAGGGAAGCTCCTAGGTTACATTATATCATCACGTGGGATCGATGTTGACCCAACCAAAATTAAGGTTGTTCTCAAATGGTGCCACCTTCGGATGAATCTAGAATCAGGTCATTTCTCGGAAGACTTGGTGCAATCCGGAGATTCATCCCGATTTAAGTTTTGCCATCCATCCAATCAACAATCTACTCAAGAAAGATTATAACATTGATTGGACCAAAGAATGCAATGAAGCTTTCAATGCAGTTAAGCATTTCTTGTTATCACCACCTACGCTAATGCCACCTAAGCCAGATCACCCGTTAATTTTATATTCGCGGGCCACCAATGTCTCACTAGCCTGTATGCTGGCTCAAGAAGACGATGACAAGAGAGAACGTGTGATCTATTTCATTAGCCAGACATTTCTCGACTATGAAACATGTTATACATAGGCAGAATGAGAATGCCTCGCCATAGTCTTTGCAACCAAATGCTTAAGACATTACATGCTAAATCAAGAAACAAAGGTCATTGTAAAGACAGAGCATTTACAACTTTCCTCACGCAAGGGTCCTTGTCTAAAAAGGTGGATGCTTTATAACCTTAATGGGTGAATTTGAATTAACATTCATAAATCGAAGTCTCATTAAAGGACAAATCATCATGGATTGGTTAGTCGATAATCCATTAGACGGAGGTGATCTAGTAGATCTGACTTTCCCGATGAATGCATATACTACATCGAAACTCAACCTCCTATCTCTGAATGTCCTTGGTATACCGATATTATTAATTATATCATGGACCATACATATCTAGAAGGTGCTACTACTGCAAAAAAGAAGAAGGCGTTACGCATTATCGTAGCTAAATACGTCATTATAGAGCAGGTGCTCTATCGCAAAGCGTTCGATGGAATGCTTCTAAGATGTGTCGACACGGAAGAATCCAAGAAGATTCTCCACGAATCTCACAGTGGAATATGTGGAGGCCACTTCGGTGGCCATGCCACCACTCGTAAAATACATCGATGGGCTATTTCTAGCCTACTCTAGAACACGACGCAGTAGAGTTTGTACGAAGGTGTCATAAGTGCCAAGAATTCTCCCACGAGATCCACATGCCGACACAAGCTCTACAACCAATCGCTACTCCATGGCCCTTTTCTACGTGGGGCCTAGATTTGATAGGGAAATTCTCTCCCTCATCTACAGATGGCCATAATTTCATAATCATGGCCACCGAATATTTTACCAAGTGGGTAGAGGCTATGCCTCTTACTACTGTGCCAGGGTTTCTGTAATCGCCAAGTTCATTTTGAACCAAATCATTTGCAGGTATGGTGTCCCACAAGTCATTATCTCAGATAATGGGACTTCTTTTAAGAATGACAAAGTTCACGAATTGTGTAATAAATTTAAAATAAGCCATCATACGGCCTCCTTGTATTACCCTCAAGCCAATGGACAGGCTGAAGCGACAAATAAAACATTAAAATCCATTCTCCTTAAAATGGTAAAAGAAAACAAGCGAGATTGGCATTTGAAGTTATATCCGGCCTTATGGGCCCACCGAACTTCAATAAGAACACCAACAGGAGCCACTCCTTTCTCGCTGGTATTCGGGCAGAAGCAGTTCTCCCGCTTGAGGTTGAAATACCCAGTCTCCGTATCTCATTACAAGGGATTCTAAATGAAGACGCTTATAGAGAAGCACGTCTCTCCCAACTAGAAAGCTTAGATGAAGCTAGGATAGATGTTGAACAATGAAAGACATAGAGTCTATGCTGATCGAATGTGCTTGATAGTATAACAAGAAATTCTATGAACGCGACATATATATGAAGGTGATCTAGTTCTAAGGCTAGACAGCCGGATCGACAAAAAGACCGGCGAAGGAAGGAAGTTCCGGCCCAAATGGTTGGGCCCATACCGAGTCATGAAGGACTATGGAAATGGTGCATACCTCTTATGTACGCTGGAAGGTGAGGAATTTGGTGAAACAGTCAATTCCCTACACCTTAAACGATTCTACGCGTAAGTAGCCGACATTATTTATATAATTATATCTACATTGCATCTTCATATAGTTAGGATCATTTTGTCCACTTGTTTTGTACAAATTTGTGATCAAGGAATTTATTCTCAAAGCAATTCATTACAAACTCATGATGTTGTTGGCATAAACACTCTAATCATACTTCTCTATTTCCATGATATCATCAAACTATTTCGAATCATTTCATCAAACAAAGTTAGATATGACAAAATCTTAATGGTAACCATACCAAGATCTGTAGGTTTGTTCTCACTTTTGGTTTCTTCTTAGGATAGGTGTCTTGCCTATGGTCTGTTCTAGAAGCTTCACGGTGTCACATCTATCCCGTATGAATATCTCTTTGGAAATAAAAACACACTGACATTTTTCTCAAGTAAACAAGTCAAATATAGATCAAACAGAAAATTTTAAATTTACACATTTCCTTGCCCCACCAACCTTCGGTGATGAGCTTGCGTCTCTTACTAGTGACGTAGGGTTGGGAAAGGATGGAAATGCCCTTACTCACCTATGCCTTGCCTAAGGTGATAAACCCACGCTTCTTACTAGTGGCGTGAGGCAAGGTGTGGGGGTCCTCTTGACAAACAAACGTAAAAGGTCATAGACAAACAATTCAAATCTTGAAGTCTTGAGTCAAAAACAAATGAATCGGATGTCCAAAATTCCAAGAGAATTAAAAATCCTAAAAACCTAGATTTTGTCTACCATGTGGCCATCTACGGATCTAAGTCTAGATAAACCGTAAAGCAAGTTGCATCCCAAAACTACAAAGTCACTCGAGTGGAGTAGGCTTGTAGCATCCTAATTTGGTTCCGCCAAAGCTTTGTCTATCTTTCATCACTATCATTTCAACACATTTCATAACTTGTGCCCTTTTCAGCTCTCGGTGATGAGCCCTCGCATCTCACTAGTTGTGTGGGGTTAGGAGAGGGGCAAGTCTATCTACTCATCATACCGGTTTGTCTTCACCACTTTGCCAAAACAAACATGAAGTATCCAAAATTGCTTAAAGAAACTAAGATTCAAAATCACATTGTATCTACATTATCATATATCAGCATCATGAAATACAAAAGGAAAGTAAACATTTGTATCATTTGTTCTCCATTGCATACATTCTAAAAGCATATAAGCATAATATCATAGTTCACATGAGGAAATAGAAATGCAAGTAAGCCATAAATGCCAAAAGTCTGATCCAAAAAGATATATATATATATATATATATATATATCAAAATTCCTGTACAATGCCATCATGCGCTAAGCATGGTCAAAACGCTCAAAGAGCCCGAGATATACAAAAATATCATGCAAAAATCTAGGGGAGCCAAGTGGCTTCTCAACCCCTATGAGACCCCTCTGAAGGTGCACGCCCACGCCTAGGACTCGCTACGCCGGCGCTCTGAGTGCACGGAGGGCTCAGGATCCCGAGGGGCAGCCGCAGTCTCACCACGAGAATGACTCCTCATCAGGCGCTCGGCTGTCCTATACCCCGCTAACTCCGTACGGAGAGTCGATACCATCCTGGCCACATGCCAGATAGGGGCAAAGACGTCAGTATGTCTGCCAGCTGCTGAGGGCTCCCTGACATCCACAGATAGCTCCACGGGTCCTCTCCATGGGAATCATCAGGGTATCGGTGCATACCCTGCGAATCAGGTCTCGCCACTCATCGGTGGTCTCTGCAAACAAAGGAGAAAACAAATTAGAAATGAAACAAGAGATAAAACACAAGTGCAAACAAAAGGAGAGATAGAAACTAAGGCAATCCTAATTAAAAAAAACATTAAAAGGAAGGATGATAACTTACTCAGATCACCAGGCCTCCAGGATGGATCTCTAGGGTCCGCACCGCCACATATGC